>CM064488.1:55851593-56070494 GCA_032716605.1 Paralithodes platypus
GAGAGCCTTCTTCTTGTCTGCCTTTACCATCCACTTTGTAGCAACTATCATCTTATAATATGTACGGCCTAGTAGGGACCGCAAGGTCTGTGCAGTCTGTGTACTTATGTAACACTATGTAACTCTCTAATAATTAAATAATATACTGCATACGTTACCTAAGGATGTTAAAGACGATCGCTAGAATTAAAACTATACAATATCGCATATAGCTAATATATACTGCATGTTAAAGACAAATTCATATAGGAATAGTTAATATAAATATATTTCAAATAATTATATAACAATCATTCCCCTGATCACAAACAGAACAATAATAATTATCAGAGAGGTAGATAGATAGATAGAGAGAGAGAGAGAGAGAGAGAGAGAGAGAGAGAGAGAGAGAGAGAGAGAGAGAGAGAGAGAGAGAGAGAGAGAGATAGAACATAAATATTAATAATGTAAATAATAATAGCAATGATAATACTAACAATAATGATAACTATATAGATAATAACAATAATAGAAATAATAATAATAATAATAATAAGAAGAAGAAGAATAAGAATAATAAATAAAAATAATAATAATAATTATAATAATAAAAATAATAATAAATATTAATTATAATAATAATAGCAACAATAATAACAATAAAATTATAATAAACAAAATAAATTATATACATGAATATAAAATCTGAAATATCGAATCTCAGAACCAAGTCGGCAAATCCTTCCAAATCAACATTTTTAGTCGGCACCTGCCAAATAGTGAGTCGCGGCATTAAACCTCTCCGACCGAGCAGCCCTCTCCTATGAAGCTCTGAACCTGAAAATCGCGCGGGGAACTACTTGGTGTTGTCTTAGGTTCTGGACTCTCTCTCTCACTCTCACTCTCTCTCTCTCTCTCTCTCTCTCTCTCTCTGTAGTTATATTATTAGGGTTAGTATACTATTTATGGACATAGCTAATATTTGTTTATCTATCTACCTATCTATCTATCTATCTATCTATCTATCTATCTATCTATCTATCTATCAATCTATCTATCTGTTTATCTTTCTATCTAAGACTTAAACTGCTTTAACATTTGTGTCTAGGCATTTTGACCCCAACGGTTCTGTCACTTTTGGCTTTGGGGGAGACACTCGTTACAGGCAGCCTTCCTTTTGTCTACTTCATACACAATGAACAAATAATGTATCAATCTTTATTATACTCTCTCTCCCTCTCTCTCTTTGTATATATATATATATATATATATATATATATATATATATATATATATATATATATATATATATATATATATATATATATATATATATATATATATATATACCGATATATATATATATATATATATATATATATATATATATATTCCATTTTAGAATTAAGTACAGACTGCCTAGTAGGGACCGCAATGTCTGTGCAGTCTGTGTACTGACGTAACTCTGTAACTCTCCAATAATATACTATATACGTTACAAAAGGATATGGAAGGCGATTGAAAGAGTGAAAGCTATATAATTTGCATTTAGCTACACTATATGCTAAAGGAAAACTCATACACGTATAGTTATATAATGTAATAAGTATAAATATATTCCTATAATGATTATATAATACAATCACATGCATTTTGTGATCACAAACATATAAATCAATAATAATAATCAGAGAAAGAGAGAGAGAGAGAGAGAGATATATATAGAGAGAAAAAATATATATATAATAATATTAATTGCCAAATATAATAATAGTTCAATAATAATAATAATAATAATAATAATAATAATTAAAAAATAATAATAATGATATTACCAATAATAATACACGATACCAATAATAAAATAATTATAACAAATGAAAAATAAAAAATATAAATCTAAAATCTGAAATATCGATTATCAAAACCAAGACAGCAAATCGCGCCAAATCGACCTTTTTATTCCAAACCTGCCAAATAGTGAGTCGCGACATTAAACCTCTCAGACCGAGCAGCCCTCTCCTATGAAGCTCTGAACCTGAAAATCGCGCGGGGAACAACTTGGCTTTTTCTTAGTTTCTGGACTCACACACTCACACTCTCTCTCTCTCTCTCTCTCTCTCTGTAGTTAATTTATTAAGGTTAGTATACTATTTAGGTTAACACTCTCTAGTAGATATCTTCTGTAATCATTGGATATATTAGTATTAATAGACCCATCTCATATAAGGATACAGAGGTAATTCACTATCATTATATCCTATGAGTGTATGTATAATTTTAAGAATAAGAAGGTATATCACCATCAATATACCCAATGATTATATATATCAATGTTATACCCTATACAAATGTTACTCATACACTTTTTATGACCCCGACTTCTAGCAGTGCATGGTTAGTTCTGTGAATTCGTAGCCAGCTGCTTCGATACCATATAGTTCGGAGAATCTGTAGTTCTGTAGGGGGTATTCAGTTGTCTGTGTGCCTCGAGGGTGGACACTACGTATTTGTTGTGCTCTGCGTTGGAATTATTTGGTGTGCAATCTGTAACATATGCGTATTTTCAGGTATTTTGTATGTTTTCTGCATCATTATTTTTGGTCTATTATCATGATGTGTATTTTTTTTCCTATTTTCAATTTATTTTTGCTTTCCTCTCACACACTCACTCTCATCCACTCTCACTATCTTACTCTCTCTCGGGTTTGCCTTGTAGTATTGGTCATTGTATAATTATATAGTTGTTTTCTTCTGCAATATCCTTGTCTTTCATTACCCCCCCCCCCCTCTCCTTCCCTCACGGAAAACATACCTATCATTATCATCACAGGAACAAAAGTTATACATATTCTAACTAACTAAATAACTGTTAATCGTGTGTGGTATCCGAGTGACCATATCCTACGTGTTCTGGTGATGACCTAGGATGACTCACCGACAGGTCATATGATGGTTCGTGCTTTGACCCTCGCTCACCATGACCAACAGTAGTAGTACTAGGTCACTGTAATCACCATGACCAGTACCTCAAGTCACCGTAACCCGGCCTCTGTTTTGGACCATGAACATACGGAGGTGACTGTACTACGCTATAATTATTATCATGGTCGACTTGCGCCATTATCACTGCCATCATTCGAAGTCTGGTAGATCAATGGTTGGATCCTGGTGCACTGTTAACCCTGGCCTGGGGTACCACACACGATATTGGTCTTTCTAAGTCAATTATTTTTTTATTTAATTTTGTTTTTGTATTTATATATTTTTTGCCATAGATAGAAGAAATACTTACAGCCATACAACTTCTATAATATTCATATACCATTATGACATAATGAGATTGTTTTAAACTGCTATATATTTGGATATGTTTTATATTTGGTATAGCCTATCTTTCATCTCAATGTTTGGAGTACATTGGCCTGATGAAGCTATATGCGAACCGTTGTCAACAATGTGCTCCTCCTCATATGGTGTTTATTATACGTATATATTGTCTGTTTTTATAAGTATACAGTGTTTTTATCAGGTTCCCAATGTTTGTTATGTAGTGTTTACCTTTTGTTGGGGTGTGACTAATGTTTTCCTTTTTCACAGGAGGAGGAAGAGGAGGAGGAGGAGAAGGAGGAGGAGGATACATACCGAAGAAGAGGAAGAGTACAAAGGAGAAACAAAAGGAAAAGAAGGAAGAGGATGAAAAGGAAGAAACGAATAGCTAAAAACATGATAGTAGGAGAAATGCCATGTACAGTATAATAAATGTATGCTATATAAATAAATGGATAATCAATAGTCTGTTCATTGTGACACCCTACCTAGTCCCTTGTAAATCAGGAAGGGGTGGAGCAAATGGGCTGTAAACGTCCACACCTATTTATTGAGTATAATTATCAGCTTCATTGTGCAGGTAGTTGGTCTGTGTGTGTGTGAGAGAGAGAGAGAGAGAGAGAGAGTTGAGAGATACATAGATAGATTTACACTTAGATATATAGATAGATAGATTGATAGAGAGAGAGAGAGAAGAAAAAAATAGAGTAATGAGTAGTTTGTGAGATAGATATATAAATAGATGCGTACATAGATAGATAGATAGACACAGAGATAGTGAGAGATAGAGTAATTAGTTTGAGATAGATTGATAGATAGATAATTAAATAGATAGATAGATAGTGAGAGATAGAGAATAATGAGTAGTTTGGTTGGGATTTCTAGACTCAGCATTAACACTATCTGATCTGACGTATTAGGGTTTTGTATGATAGTTTGTCGTCATATTATTGTGGATTGAGGAATTTGAGGGTATTATAAGGGTAAAGACAGCCTCAATTAACCCTCTGATTTCCATATACCTTCCCTAATCTGAGTAAAATCGTGTGATAATAGCCAGAAAACGGAAAAGAAAAGCGTAATCTGATCTTGAAAGGGTTAACTCACTAGCTCTTGATACGGATATTTTGCTCCTAGGTTGAATAAAATCGTCTGCCGGTATCATAATAGAACACAGAACTATGTAGACATCAAGCAATTATACATTAAATTTAATAATCAGAAACTAATTACAGTAGAAACCCCGACCACAGACTAAAATATAATAAGTAAAAATAAAAGATATCGTAAATAAGATCGACACAGAAAGATGGAAACAAGAACTTGAAACCAAAGCCAGTGTTAAATTATATAAAGAAAATAAAAGTGAGATAAAGGAAGAGTAGTGTTATGATAATACCCCAGCATCAATAACCTTTTTCAGGTATAGAAGTAATAGCCTACACTGAAACTAAACGACCGGAATCGTTTTATTATTCAAGACACAAAGTGCATCGCCTGTGAAGAAGTTGAAAATCTTGATAATTTTGTACTATATTGTGAACATTACTAAGACATTAGAAACACTAGCAAAATATTTGATAGGCCTTACACAAATAATAAATTAGCTGATATTTTATTCAGAGAAGAAGAAAACAGAGAGGATATAAAAAGAACTATACAAAGAATGTGGATAGAAAGGCAAAAGAAGTTGAAAAATCAGTAAATAACCAAAAATTAAATCAATAACAAATAGGGAGGTCCGTTGAAAAGGTGCTCTCCCCGAACAATCACCAGACCAGACCAGACCAAAACAAACAACCCAGCGTTCTCGCCAGTGTTCAATAATTCGCTATATATGCTCGTAATACAGTGTCAGTTACTATAGACTTGCGTGTGTGTGTACTTGAATCTCGTGTGCCATTGTTGAAGCTATCATGGAAGCGTAAATAAGAAGAGAAAGGCGAGAACTGAGTGGATGTATTGGTGGCGGATGCAGCTGTGGGCCTGCTAGAACCAGCTGCATTCCAGGTTTTGTGGTAAATAGGCCTACTGCATATTGTTTGTATCAACTACTGTATTTGGCGAACTCATTACTTTCTTAAGCTGATGTAGGAGTTGTGGCCGTGGTTTTAATCAATGTTTACAAAGCTTGTATTGGCTCGTGAGAGAAAACGGGAGCCTAGCCGCCCATATAATGGTGAAATAGGCTTAGGCCTAATCGCCAAATGTGTTTTTCTCGTTTTCCTTGTTATATTCTGGTAAATCTACAGTTATACTACCCCTCCCCCACTAACCCCCCCCCCCACACCTCCCCCCCTTCAAAAAACGCCTTTTAGCGTGTTTTTTGGATGGTTCAGCAGACGCGGAAACTGAAAAAGAAAAAGAAAAAGAAAAAACAGAATTTGTTTATATTAGCCTAATGTCACTAATTTTCCCATGGATTTATATAGTCTTCTGTGTTAATTTTCATCAATATATAGTGTTTGGAAGTAATTACAAACTTCTGAAAAAACGTTGGTAAATTTCTATATTTGCACCTATACGAGCTAAACAAATTATTATTGTATTTAACAGGAAGGTACAACGAGGTATGTGATGTGGTATAGGTGGCAATATGCGGAAATAGATTATAAGGGCATTCCGCCTCCTCTGACACAAGTCTTATCAATCTAGATGTGACACAGATTTTACAATGTTTCAAAGACATTAGCCTAACCTAACAACCTTACCTAACCTATCGTAGTATTATGGGTGGGTGCTGCTCTCTCTCTCTCATTTTAGCTAAGCTAAGGATAAAAATATCCACCCACTATTGACACACAGCCATTAAAATGCCATTAGGCAGTTGAGGCTGGGAGAGAGCTCACTATACAGTATAGACCGTACAAGTGGCAGGGTGACCACGTGTATAATTAATCAAAATTTAATCGATTTGATCAATTAATTTTGAGAAATTTCGATTAAGTTAAGTTAAACAATTTCTCAAAATTAACTAGTTAAGTTAAAGTTAATTAACTTAATCGGTTAATCGGCATAAAGTTAAGCTAGTTAACTTAACTGACCCAACTCTGATATATATATATATATATATATTTATATATACTGTATATCCTTGTTTGTTGTTTGTCTGGCTGGTTGTTAGTGGGGAGTCTTTGTTATTGTTATGTATGCATGTGTATGTGTGTGTGTATGTATGTTAGGGTTTCCTCGTATGTTTGCCTCTGTGTCTGTGTATCTGCTTGTATGTGTGTGTATGCTTCTGTGGTGTTTGTGAACGTGTGCTTTTGTGTATGTCTGTTTAAGTTTCCGTGTAGGTATGTTTCTGTGTGTGTGTGTGTGACTGTGTGTGCTCGTATAAGTATTTCTGGGTGTATATACAGTATGGGTGTGTGTAATTATGTGTGTGTGTGTATGTTAGAGAGAGAGAGAGTGTGTGTGTGTGTGTTTGCATGTGTACTTGTGTGTGTGTACGTCAGTCAACAGGGCTCCAATTATCCTTCTTTTTCTCCTTCCATTTCTGTACCTTTTCTGTTTCCATTTAAGTACTACTCGCTTTTTATGGACTCCCTTCTCCCTCATGTTTAGCATATTAGAACAGAAGAACATAAGAACATAAGAAAATGGGAGTCTGCAGAAAGCCGATTGGCCCAAGCAAGGCAGATCCCTGTCCCACACAACCCCAATTACAAAGCCCAACTACAGGCTCAACACTCTAATACCCTGAGGATCATCTTACCAAAACGGTCAGAGACCAACGCAGGATTACGGGGGTCTGCAGAGCGCTGATTGGCCCAACCCTGCTGATCCCCCTTCACACCCAACCCTTCTCGTCCATATGCTTATCCAATTTTATCTTAAAGCTCCCTATCGTGTTTAATCCCACTATAGCACTTGGTAGTCCATTCCACCCATCTACAACTCTGTTACCAAACCAATATTTGCCTATATCTTTTCTGAAACGAAATTTATCTAATTTGAAACCATTGGTACGAGTTCTTTCGCTATCACTGAGCTTTAGTACATTTGTCATGTCCCCTTTGTTAATCCCACTAACCCACTTGAACACCTCTATCATATCCCCTCTAACTCTGCGTCTCTCTAACGAATGTAAGCCTAATTTCTTCAACCTTTCTTTATACGGAAGATTTCTAATATTATGGATATTTTTGTCATTCTACGTTGTACTCTCTCCAATGAATCTATGTCCATTCTGTAATAAGGACACCAAAATTGAACAGCATAATCCATATGGGGTCTCACTAATGACAAGTAAAGTTTTAAGATAACATCAGCAGTTCTGTTACTCACACTCCTAGAGATGAACCCGAGAATCCTGTTTGCCTTGTTTCGAACGCTTATACACTGTTGTCTAGGCTTCAAATCATTGCTAACAAACACATCTAGATCTTTCTCACAATTCGAGTTTTCTAATTCCATATTAGCTAGTTTATATTTAACATTTGTATGCATCTTCCCTATCTTTAATACCTTGCATTTGTCAATGTTAAACTTCATCTGTCAATTTACTGACCATTCGTGTAAGGTATTAGTTTTGAGGTTTTAAGACGCTCGTTCCGTAACTTTGGCGATTTTGAGACCTTTCTTCCCATTTTGTTGTCAATATTAAGACCGATTTTTGCGATATTTTCCTGGCGAGCGATAGCAAGCCTGTATTTTTACAAGGAATCGGCCTTCGGCCGGGACATCTTTCTACCGAAAAATGTACAAATTTATCTTATAGGAGGGTCTACGGGGTATTATTTTAAGCTTGATGGAGGCCTAGCGAGGAAACTAAATAATAAATCAATAAATGAATATATATAATTATAGACCAATAAAACAATATATATAATTATAGACCAATAAAACAATATATATAATTATAGACCAATAAAACAATATATATAATTATAGACCAATAAAACAATATATATAATTATAGACCAATAAAACAATATATATAATTATAGACCAATAAAACAATATATATAATTATAGACCCAATAAAACAATATATATAATTATAGACCAATAAAACAATATATATAATTATAGACCAATAAAACAATATATATAATTATAGACCAATAAAACAAGCACTACCTCCTTAAGGGGAGATATCCACCGGGAGGATTTTTTTCTGGACCTCTTTCTCCCTCATGTTTAGCCCCATTGCTTTTGAGATTTTAAGACGTTCGCCCCATTAGTTTGGCGATTTTAAGAACCCTCGCCCCATTTCTGTAAATTTTAAGGCCATTTGTGCCATTTAGGTGTCGATTTTTTCCTGGCGAGCGATAGCGAGCCTGTAATTTAAGGGGAATCGGCCTTCGGCCGGGACATTTTTCTCCCGAAAAATGTACAAATTTATCTTGAAAGGGGGTCTAGGGGGAGTAATTTTAAGTTTGATGGAAGTCTAGGGAATCAACTAAAAACCTCCCCTTAACATTCCTTGCATTATCGGCCACTTTCATATATTTCCGGTAAATGTTGTATATATTCTATGTATTATTAATATTAACCTATTCTTCTTTATAATCATTTTATTTATTCATTGTTCTTGTTCTGCTTTTGGCTTGTTATTTTGTTATATTGTTGTTGTTGTTCTTATTATTGTTGTTTATCAGCATTATTATTTTATTCTTCCCATTATTAGCTTTCTTCTTCCTCAACCTCCTCCTCCTCCCTTTTTCTTCTTCTTTTTCCTCTTCCTCCGCCTTCTTCTTCCTCCTCCTCCCTATTATATAAGTCTTCTTCCTTTACTTCTTCTACTTTCTCGTCTTCATCTTCTCCCTCTTATCAATCATCTTTTTCTCCTTCCTCTTCCTCCTCCTCCTCCCTCTTCTTCTTCTTGCTCCTCCTCCTCCCTCTTCTTCCTATTATACATCTTCCTTTTCTTCTTCTTCTCCTTCCTCCTCCTCCTCTTCTTCCTTCTCCTCCTCCTCCTCTTCCTCCTCCTACTTTTCCTTCTTCTTCCTACTCACGTCCACCACCTTCAATACTGTGTTAACTAGACTCAAACTATATATTTTTCTCACCCAAACTTTCCACAGCTTAACTTAGTGAAAAACCCACATAGTTATTTTGGTCACTTTCTTTGTCTCCTCTCCTCTCCTCTCCTCTCCTCTCCTCTCCTCTCCTCTCCTCTCCTCTCCTCTACTCTACTCTACTCTCCTCTCCTCTCCTCTCCTCTCCTCTCCTCTCCTCTCCTCTCCTCTCCTCTCCTCTTCTCTTGCCTTCTTTTGTCTGCTATTTAATATTCTGTTCTTATCTTTTTGTTCTTCCATTTTCTTTCTCCTCTTCTCTTCTCTTTTTATTCTTATATTTTTTCTGTTCTCTTTTTTTCTCTTCCTGTTTCTTGTCTTATCTTCTGCATTCTTATTTTCTGTTGTCTTCTTTTATTTTCTCTTCCTGTTTCGTTTCTTTTCTTCTCTTCTATATTCTTCTATTCTGTTTATCCTTCTTTTCTCTGCGTAAATATATTCATAATATATTCTTTTAATTTAACCCCTTCAGCACGGTAACGACTTTTTACGTGTCATTCCGGCCGAAATTAGACGCTTTTAGGCAGTATCACAGAAGGAGCTATGATATGCCGAGGGTTTATTGAGAGCGCATTAACCCCTTGAAGTTCTAGAAGTACAGTAGGTTATATGCTAAAGAAATCTTCTAATGGTAACCAGAATATGAGAGAGAGAGAGTGCGAGTGAGTGCGTGATAGTGAGAGTGAGTGTATGTGCATGTGTGTGTGAGAGAGAGAGAGTGTGTGTGTGTGTGTGTGTGTTAGAGAGAGAGAGAATTAGAGTGAGAGTGAGAGAGAGAGATCAAAGGCCTTCTGTTGATAGCACAGGTATTATCGTAAGACCCCACCATAATAGAAGGGCAAGGCAAGGACACTGAGATTACACTGCATATAGGAGGGAGAGTACCGTATAGTAGATAGGTGGTATTATGGTAATACTATGGTGGTATTATGGTGGAATTGTGGTGGTATTATGGTGGTATAATTGTGGTGGTGGTTCCACCACTTTTAAATTTGACTTACATTTATTGAATCCCTCCACACTTGCAATATTTTATTCTCTACAAGAACCATACCCTTTTGACGCACATGATAGTGACCCAGCGCAGCAGTGACCCGCAAGGGCTTTACATATCACCACCTTTTCGGCTTGAGGTATGTTTGTTGAATCCTTCCACACAAGTAAAAGTATATTCTCTACAAAATTGGTCGATTCATTCATTCATATAGGTTTAACTCACATGATAGCGATCCAAGGCGATGGCTGTGATGGATATGGTGGAGACAAATATGGAGGTGGCCTGCAGCGTCCCCACCAGGCGGCAGACCAGGGGTGTGTCTCCCAGGGGCCAGTACTGCGTCAGGAGCTCCATCAGGGTCAGGGGCATCGTCACCAGGCACAGCAGGAGGTCTGAGATGGCCAGGTTAATCACGAACACGTTACGCGCTGTTCGCATAGCTGGATTTCGGATGACGGCTAACACAACTAGAGAGTTACCGGTAGCGCCTAGGACGATTAACATGCCGTAGAGGATTAGCAACGCGATGAAGGCTGATTCGCTGACTCTCCTGTTGTTCTCGAACTTGTGTAGTAGTCCAACATCGAAGCTCCGGGTGAGGTTCAGGAGCATCGAGAGGTTCTGGGCCAGGCTGGTGAGGTTGTCCGAGAGGTGTGTGAGGTTGTCCGAGGTGTGAGTGAGGTTCAAGAGGTGGCTGAGGTTGTGAGTTAGGACCTGATGGATTAAGCTGAGGTCCGCGTGGGCATAGTTGGGGGTCTCTGGGGGGATGGGGGGGTGGAGGGGGGAGGAGGCTGGGGATTGGTTGGCTGAGAACAGTACTGGGGGTTGCCTGGCTTCCATTCTCCCCCTTTCTTGCCATTCGATTGTGTTCATTTTATTGATGTTTAATTTCTTATTTGTCCATGCATTAATTAAATTAAGGTAATTTTTCCTCCAGTCAAGCCATTATCATACACATTAATATCAAATTATTTGTTTTATATATACAGTATATTGGTGCTCTGTTGTTTTAGTTGCGTATTACAGGCATCATATTTTAGATTCTTTGCACTATAAAGATGATGCTTTTCTTCTGTGTTTAGCCATTTGGAATATAGGCCTACTGAATAGTTTACTTCAGTCATTCATGTAAGCATATTTTCCTGCATGGAATTATCCGTCAACATTTCACATGTCTCTTTTGTTTCTTCTACTTAAAGTTGATCATGCACCACTTCTTATTATCATTGTTTGTGTGTATCCAATGTTCCTGCACACATTGTTATTACATATATTTTCGTTTATTCATATCTCTTTGGCTCCTAATCACTCTTTCAAATTTTGGGTTGACACTTGTTACAGGTATCACTGCCTTTTGTCTCCTTCATACACATAGAAAAATAATATATATTTATTCGCATAACCTACAAACATTTTACACTTATTAGCTACCGGTACGAGATTTCAGGCATACGGCATATATAGAATTATACTATTATTGTTCAACAATTTCAATGTATACATATTTTTTTTTTTAAATTATGTTTCAACAATGTTTCATTATTTTGTTTTGTATTATTATTATTTGTATTAATATCCACTAGATTCCAGTGGGGATTCGAACCCCGGTCTTTCAGTTGAGAGCCCAGGGTGCTACCTCTGTTCCTCTCTTATTGATTCATGGAAGATTTGATTAAATAGACTACATTTAAATATTGTTTTGTTATTTGAGTTTCCTCTGTTGTGTAATTGGTTATAAATCAAAGTAATAAAACCACCTGCCTTGTATGTCTTGTAATAACAATATGACTGGTATGTATTTTATTAATTATTATCCATTCTTGTTAACTTACTATTGTGTATTAGTTGTCATAAGCACTGTGGTGTTATATAATAGTTATAGAGTCATCAAAGTGTTATATAATAGTTATAGAGTCATCAAAGTGTTATATAATAGTTATAGAGTCATCAAAGTGTTATATAATAGTTATAGAGTCATCAAAGTGTTATATAATAGTTATAGAGTCATCAAAGTGTTATATAATAGTTATAGAGTCATCAAAGTGTTATAATAGTTATAGAGTCATCAAAGTGTTATATAATAGTTATAGAGTCATCAAAGTGTTATATAATAGTTATAGAGTCATCAAAGTGTTATATAATAGTTATAGAGTCATCAAAGTGTTATATAATAGTTATAGAGTCATCAAAGTGTTATATAATAGTTATAGAGTCATCAAAGTGTTATATAATAGTTATAGAGTCATCAAAGTGTTATATAATAGTTATAGAGTCATCAAAGTGTTATATAATAGTTATAGAGTCATCAAAGTGTTATATAATAGTTATAGAGTCATCAAAGTGTTATATAATAGTTATAGAGTCATCAAAGTGTTATATAATAGTTATAGAGTCATCAAAGTGTTATATAATAGTTATAGAGTCATCAAAGTGTTATATAATAGTTATAGAGTCATCAAAGTGTTATATAATAGTTATAGAGTCATCAAAGTGTTATATATAGTTATAGAGTCATCAAAGTGTTATAATAGTTATAGAGTCATCAAAGTGTTATATAATAGTTATAGAGTCATCAAAGTGTTATATAATAGTTATAGAGTCATCAAAGTGTTATATAATAGTTATAGAGTCATCAAAGTGTTATATAATAGTTATAGAGTCATCAAAGTGTTATATAATAGTTATAGAGTCATCAAAGTGTTATATAATAGTTATAGAGTCATCAAAGTCACAGATTTATTTGCTAAATTATGTCCCTTTTCAATCCATATCAGTATTTCAAAAGTAGTGACTTACATATTTTTTTCCAGTTTATAACAGCGTTTTTGTTTAACAATGATTATATATTCATCAAAGTCACATTTGTTTGTTTGTTCTAAATTTGTGTGTGTGTTTGTGGGTGGGTGTGTATGTATGTGTGTGTTGTGATTTTTATTTCAATTCATATCAACATTTATATATGTGGGATATATTTTTCGCCCATGGCATAACTATTATAAATACAGTATGCAATGTATTATATATCTGCTATTGTAGTTGGATTATCCCTTGTTGCTTGTGTGTGTGTGGGTGTGTGTTTGAGCTATAGACCTTTGTGTGCCGGTCGAATATGTGTGTGTGTGTGTGTGTGTGTGTGCTTTGATGATTTATGTGCATGTGTGCTTTAGAGGGCTGTGTGTGTGCTTTGAGGATTTATGTGCATGGATGTTTTAACGGACTATGTGTGTGTGTGTGTGTGTGTGTGTGTGTGTGTGTGTGTGTGTGTGTGTGTAAGCACATATCTACAGTAAACCTTTGAATATCCATGTAGGTATTATGATTGGTACACACAGATGAATCCCTAGGTACGTTACCTATCTGTACATACACAGATAATGTATTTATGATCGCACCTGGAAACGTACATGAGTCACACACACACAAAATAATAATCAATGGACCATAGCTGTGTCTTATTCTGTTCTATTTACTTCAATTGACTCCAACTCTTGCTTCCTCTTACTCTGATATTTGTTCTTTAAATTGGTTTCCTCTCTCTGTTTCTTATTATCTTTCTTTTGTATTCTATGTGTTCTTGCTCGTGTCTTTGTGTATCTTATATTTCATCTTGTTCTTTGTTAAATATGTCTTATCTCATTCTCTTATTGTCCACCTGTTATGTCTTTCCTTCCCCTTGTTCTTTCATCTTTGTCTATTGTTCCTTAATTTATTTCTATGTTGCTATGTCCTCCATTTATTCCTTTGTTATCTTTCTCCTTTATTCATTTATATCGCTTCTATTTTTATTAATACAAATTTACTTCGAAAAGTTGACAGCATTAATATATACATCACACGAGGAGGAGCACCTAATTGGCTATGTTTGTTCGTCTTCCTCTCTGTGCTTTACTATCTCTTATTCTCCATTATCATCATTATACCTTCCTTTGTATATATATATATATGTTTGTTTATTATTCGTACACAAGTTTCTAGCAGGATGTTCCCTGTATTTGATCACATACTTATCAACATTTTGTCAATATTTTCCATTTTAACCCAGATTTCAAAAAGGACTTTTACAAAATGATGACTGTCAGTTCAAGAATTTGTAAGTAATGAAATAAATCATAACTTCATAAATTAAGTTTAAAGTTTAAATACGGAACTGAAATTATTATTCATACAGTAGTTCAGTTAACCACGTAAGTAAATATATCTACTGTTTATGATCATATGTATAAGCACCTTCTAGCATTGTCACCTTATTAGATATCTCCACACTATTTTTAATTAAACAATTAAAACCTCCAAATATTGTCCTCAACAACCTCGCCATTGATCAGAACAGGAGCTTCCAGGTGCGACGCCCACCCTCACTCGTCCATGTCTCACTCCAATCTGAGTCTCCGTGTCTGGTGGCGAGTCGTTATATACCCTGGCCATATGTTCACCTCCAGCCATTCTGTAGGCCTCATCTTTCTCCCATTTTTGTTGTTTTTTTGTTTTTCCTGTTTTGTTTTTGTTTTTGTTTTTGGGGGGGGGGGGGGTCTTTCGTTAGTAAACAATTATCTACTGTCCATGTATTTTGTTCTGAAGTCTTTAAGAACATAAGAAAATGGGAGTTGCAAAAAGCAAGGCAGATCCCTGTCACACCCAACCCCAATTACAAGGCCCAATTATAGACCCATCTCACTAATACCTTGAGTACTGACCCCACCAAAACGGTCAGAGATTAACTCAAGATTACGGGGGTCTGCTGAGCGCCGATTGGCCCACACCTGGTAGATCCCCCTCACACCCAACCCATCTCGTCCATATGCCTATCTAATTTTTTCTTAAAGCTCACTATCGTTCTTGATCTCACTATATCACTTGGTAGCCTATTCCACCCATCTACAACTCTGTTATCAAACCAATATTTGCCTATATCTTTTCTGAAACGAAATTGATCTAATTTGAAACCATTTGTAGGCCTACGAGTTATTTCGCTATCACTGAGCTTTAGTACATTATTTGTTCATGTCTCCTTTATTAATTCCACTAACCCACTTGAATACCTCTATCATGTCACCTCTAACTCTGCGTCTCTCTAACGAATGTAAGCCTAATTTCTTCAACCTTTCTTTACACGGAAGATTTCTAATATTATGGATAATTTTTGTCATTCTACGTTGTACTCTCTCCAATGAATCTGTGTATTTGTCTGACTGTGATTGTTTTAATTTTAACATCCTACGGTGTTATGCTAAATTATGTCAGTGTTGTGTTCTTCCCTCTACCTGTTGCTTGTGATGTTAAATAAGTCTCTCTCTCTCTATCTCTCAAATCATGCAACTACCCTGGGTCTCGCGCCTATGGGACCCCCAAATATATTATGACATCATTATTTCGATCACAAGCTTTGTTATATGCTGTTTACAAAAATATACATAAAGGGGCCTCAGAGTCGGATGAACCTTAAGTTGAATGGTCAACCTTGTAAGTCCTTGAATGGCACAGGTCCTTCTCACGGGAAACAGGTCCGCTTGAGGGTGTTTTGTTCATAAACACCCTCATAAAGGGGATTAAGGGTTTCAGGCAATTGAGATAGATATACATAAATATTTAGCAAATGCCATACTATCCTAAGGCATGGTCGTTATGTAATACTCTAGTGTCCCCCCCCCCCCCGCCCTAAAGGCCCCCACCTTATAGGCTTCCCCACATAGGAGCCAGTCTGTGGTGGGCTGGTCAAGAACCAACATAGGCTGCAAGTATTGTAGGTATGTATGTATGTATGTATATACTCTGGCACCTTCCCCATTTTTTTTTGTTTATGGGGGTGCAAGTATTAGGTTATTGTTATTATTATTATTATTATTATTATTATTATTATTATTATTATAATTATATAGACACAGTGGTAGAGTATTGACCCAAGTTTATTTAACGTTTCCTCGTGAAGGCTTCTTCATTCCTGAAGAAGCCTTCACGGCGAAACGTTGAATAAACTTGTGTCTTTACCTTACTATTGTGTCTTTATCCTTTAGGGGGCTCCAATGTGGGATCTTATAATAATAATAATAATAATAATAATAATAATAAGTCTTCCCAATGGTTCCTCACTTAGGGGTCCTCTGAAAAGGCTACAGAACCCCATTGATGTCATGCCTTTGGAGCCCTCCCAGAGCACCTTCCATTGGTTCCAACTCTTTAATGCAACCAGGTGGGACCCTCTGATAAGCCCTCTCCCTACAACCAGCCACCCTCCCTCCCACAAACACTCTCTTGTAACCCAGCCAACCATCAACATATCCACCTAAACATCCACACACACACACACACGGGACATGTTTATTTCCTAAACCAAGTCAACAACAAGCTAAACTACAAGTGAGCAGTCATATAACGATAGTTCTCTATCTCTCTCCAGCGATCCAAGGAGACAAACATCAAAGGTCCTCCATGATGCTCTCTTAATAGGGGCGCCTTAATTAACTCTTGAGGATGGGGGGCATGAGAAGAAAAGGCGCCGTATTTATCAAAGGATTAATTAGGCCAAGGTTAACCTTGAATTAGGTAATTGTATGGGCCGTTCCTATAAACATTGTAAAAGCTTTCCCTACGACCTTTCCCGACCCAGATTGACCCTTATACAGATAAACGATGAGGGTCAATCTGGGTTGGGATTAATTAACCCCTTCTGTACCGGCGATGTCCTTTTCATTCGATTCTGGCAAATATTCGACGATTGTATTCAGGGTTGGGAAGGACGTCTACCCATTATTTGGTTACAGATAGTCTCAATTAATCCTTTTAGCCACCATATACCTTTCCTAAGCTTCATAAAATCGTCTAAATGTAACTGAAATCAAATAATATAGACGTCACCGGTTCTGAAAAGGTGAAGGGTTCGAGCCGTAAATATTGTGTCGGTAAACCTTACGTAAAAGGAAGGGATCATTTAAGTTTTGGTGGCATTAATATGGGATTATATTAATGGGGAGATAGGTAATTTAGGATTAGCAGGGATTAAAGTGTGTAGCTTATAATGATAGATAGATAGATAGATAGATGGATAGATAGATAGATTAATAGATAGATAGATATATACCGGTATATAGATAGATAGAGGTATAGCCAGATAGATAAATAGCTATACAGTATACTGAATGTATTAATAGATGGATGGATAATTATATATATATATATATATATATATATAAATAAAGAGAGAGAGAGAGAGAGAGAGAGATTATCAACATCATTACAGGCATAATGATGTGCCCCAGAGCAGGTGTTGTTGGTTACTGTACACACACAAATTAGGTACATACGCACATATACTCACACTAGGTATACACACACACACACACACCCCACTACAACTACCACCACCACCACTATAACTACCACTACCACCACTACAACTACCACCACCACTACTACCATTACCACTACTATAACCACCACCACTACTACAACTACCACCACCACTACTACAACTACCACCACCACTACTACAACTACCACCATTACCACTACTATAACCACCACCACTACTACAACTACCATCACCACTACAACTACCACCACCACTACTACAACTACCACCACCACTATAACTACCACACCCACTATAACTACCACCACCACTAAAACTACCACCACTACCAATAACACCACCACCATTACTACAACTAACACACCACTACAACTACCACCACCACATCTACAACTACCACCACCACTACAACTACTACTACCACTACAACTACCACCACCACATCTACAACTACCACCACCACATCTACTACTACCACCACCACCACCACTACTACTACTACCATCAACACTACAACTACTACCACCACCACTACAACTACCACCACCACATCTACAACTACCACCACCACCACTACTACAACTACCACCACCACCACTACAACTACCTCCACCACTACTACAACTACCACCACCACCTCTACTACCACCACCACAACTACAACATTACAACCACCATTTAACATCTACTCATTCATAACTTTTATGAAGTTCCTAAGAATTTAATTGAGTGGCAAAGTATGTTAATGAAGTAAAGGTGTGAAAGGTCAGCTGTGCGAGAGGTAGACAGGTTAATTACACTCTCTCTCTCTCTCTCTCAAAACGACATACACGTATGATGATGATGTCACGTATGATGATGATGTTGCAATTTTTACCACCTGTTACGACCGGGGCTACGAATAAAACAAGGGCACTTAAAGATTGGACTAGTAATAGGGCACTATGCAACAACGGTACGCTAGATCCAAACCCTCGAACTTATATGCCGGCGAACAAAACACCTATACCCTCCAGAGTTAATCTGCGATAGCGGGGTATCCTTAACTGGGCATAAATGTACTCTACTTCAGGCTAACTCACACTGGTATAGCCTGATAACAAAGAAGATGCAAGTTACGTTAAAATGCATAAAAAGGAATCTATGGAAAGATCAAATAAATCACTACAAGATTTAATACAATAAAAAGATGCTTCAATACAGTTACTCTAAACAACAATAAACTCTTCACTCCTATCTGAAAGAAAGTGAAGTATAGTCCTACAGCATAGACCTGGAAACTTCTGAAGAAAGTCTGATGCTCATAAGATGCTCGTATCTAATCTTGAACTATATAAAGGCAGGAGGCAGGACACAACACGTGTAAATCGAATACACTAAAAGATAGGACATATAATGTTAACTGACACGAGAATACTATAAAGGCGCAGCGGTAGCAATGCTCGACACTAAAAGAAGTACTTCCTCATCAACGAAACAGTCTGCTATGGTAGTGCAACTCAACAACAACCTAGACTAATAAATGCTGTGAATAATAATGCGTACATATCAAAGAGCTTATATTAAATACTAATAAGTGTCTACTCGATTAATAATGTCTAGCTGGGATACTCTAGGTAAGGAACTGGGGTTGAGCAAGACAGGCTCGCAGCCTAGCGAAGTCCTTAAGACTGCATCCTTTAAGTTACGTTAATTGACTAGGGTGCTCTCTTGATAGATCCAGATCACAAGTATCTGGTTCTATCCTGGCGACCCTCTAAAGACAAGCAAAGAGGCAACAAAGTGTGGAACTGGAACAGTCCAAAACCCTCAGTCAACACAATGCTGCACTCGCAAAGGACGCAACCGAAAAGACAACACAGGCTACCACAGGACCGGTCGAAGTTGTGTAGGTATAAGCAAACCATACACACATCGGAGACAACGACTACAGTTACCTTATCCCAGTCTAGCATTAAATAAAAGAGCAGAAACACTAAATCAATAATGGAGACACACTAAGTTCTTAACCTATACTAACTAAGAACCCTCAAAACCTATTCTAAGTACATGTAAATATCTCTGAGGACGGCGCATGCAATACAATGGGCCGGCTATGGAAACCGTATGCAGAACCCAAGGGGATAAGTAATTGAATAAATGCGAGAAGTAATGGAAAAGAAGAAGGTCAGAGAGAGAGAGACAGTGGTAAAGGGGGTGATCGGGAGAGAGTATGCAAAGGGATGTTAGAAGCACGCGCGCCAAGCCTGTCCTGACGAGGACAGCTCTTGGGGACCCTCATGCAGGAGGCAAGTTACACAGGAGCCCACAAGGGCGCGATGGTCGGCCAATCACGGGCCGATACGTCACAAGACAGCAGGTGTCACGTGACACAGCCAGACACGCCGGCCAATAGCGAGCGAGAGGCAGGAATACACACGTGACTCAGACACTTACTACCTTCTCGCTCTGAAAGTCTCTCTCATTCCCACGCTGGTACTATCATCACTACTATTGATATAAAATACAACCCGTTGTCACAGACGAAAACAAAGACCACCACTGGACTGTCTGTGACAATGCGATTACAAGGAAAGAAAGAACAACATTCTCGGATAACTGTAGCTCATTTCGATGTCCCTGGCGAGCGCTAGTGGCTAACGAGAAGCGATTCTGCCCACGCTGGTAGACGTCACACACCATACACTTCCTGCTGAATAGCAAGGCTAGGGTGGGTGCCCTGATGAATCAGGGACTTAGTGAATAGTTGCCACAGATTGCTAGACCGCACCGTTCACCAACAGCACTGACGTCTGCCAATAACACACTGGCTGGCCTGAGGCTGGAACCGTCAACCTCACGGTTAGCAGGCGAACACTCTACCAATCGAAAATATTCTGAGCTGCCTCTTACCTTTACATATATAGAATGTTACCTACCGTGATTTAGTGGTTGTTATTATTTACCTGTACATACCAAGCGGCTCGCTGGTGTAGTGACTAGTGTCTTGGACTTCCACTCAGGTCCCAGGATCGTGCCCACGCTCGGCGCATTAAAGATTTTTCACAAGCACTGAGTCGTTACTGTCCCTCATAAGCAAGGGGATGGGGTAGTAGTACAGGACCCCAATGGAAATACGCCTACTCGGCCTTATTGGGCTATCCTTAGCTGGCTTAGCATGCGCTAGCTTTAAGAACTATTATATTATCAACTCTGCGTAAGCAGAGTTTGGTATCGCCCCCCCGTATAGTGGGTACCACCGGAAAAAAAATTCTGTCGTCGTCGTCCGTCTGTCTCGGAACTCCTCCTAGACCGATGGACGGATTTTCACAAAATTTCACACGAACATTTGTTGCGTGAATGCGAACGTCAGTCAAAAAAGATTTTTTTAATTTATGAAATAGTTATGATTTTAGGTCCAAAATATGGTTTTACCCCCCATCCTCCCAGACCCTCCCCCTCTATTATTAAAGAGCGTTCCGTGAGTTCTAAAATAACAAATTTAAAGGTTTTCTATGCAAACGCTCGTAGCATACGCAATAAATTTTCAGATTTAGAGGAGCTAGTGTTTACAGAAAATTATGATGTGATTGGCATAACAGAATCTTGGCTCAATACAGAAGATAGAGACATTTTAGCAGAGTATTCACTTCCCGGTTATGTAATGTTTGAGAAAAGCCGAATAAATCGAAATGGAGGTGGCGTTTTACTTTATATCAAAGAAAGTCTTAACCCTACCCTCTTGTCAAAACCTCAAATTGTGAACGTCGACGCATCTTTTGTGCTAATAAAGAATAATAAAGGTACAAAAATAATATTTGCATTAATATACAGACCTCCAGCTCAATCAGTGCAAACTGACCGAGAAATTTACGAACAAATTGCAGATGTAAGTAACTCACAAGATACCGTAATTTTTGGCGACTTTAATTTACCTGTGACCAAGTGGGGCGATACTCTTACTTCACACTCCGGACATGACTTGTATACGAACTTGCAAGAGAGTTCGCTTTATCAATTTGTTCGAACGCCAACCCGTGGTAATAACGTTCTTGACATTGTACTTGCAACAAAAGAAGAATTAATAGAGAATTTGAATGTTGGTGATGAATTCAGTAACAGCGACTATCGTACGATAACTTTCACTTTAAAGTTTACTAGTAATGAACCAAATAGTAGCATCGAAAAAGTCCCTAATTTCAAGAAAGCAAACTTCCATAAACTTAGAGCTATGTTTAAAGAAACTGACTGGAGCTTTTTAATTAACAATAACGACATAAATACATCTTGGAAGTTATTCGAAGCCACTTACCTAAAAGCAGTGCAAGACTGCATACCATCGAAAATACGG
The DNA here is from genome assembly GCA_032716605.1 of Paralithodes platypus. NCBI lineage: Eukaryota > Metazoa > Arthropoda > Malacostraca > Decapoda > Lithodidae > Paralithodes > Paralithodes platypus. The sequence goes on from CM064488.1 coordinate 55,873,559, forward strand.
CGTCCAGGCCATAAAAATAAGCCCAAATGGTGGAATAAAGATATTTCAAACTGCCTGCTTGCTAAAAAATTTGCTAATGATAGATTAAAATCCTCACAAAATGACGAAGAACGGCTGAAATTTGTAGAGCTACGACGCAAAGCCAAAAAGTTAATTAAGCAAAGTAAAAAGACCTTAGAGTTACATATTGCGAATCAAAGTAAAACAAACCCGAAAGAATTCTATAGTTATATCAGAAAGAAAAAAGTAGTTACTTCAACTGTTGGACCGTTAGTCAATGAAAATGGAGAATACACCAAAGACGAAGTACAAATGAGTAATGCCCTCAATACCTTCTTTTCATCAGTTTTTACAACAGAAGACCTCAGTGATATCCCTACACCATCGCCGATTCAGATTGATAATTCAGATGTTCTAAGCAATATCACCGTTACAGAGAGAGAAGTATTGAATTGTTTAGATAAACTCAAGGTAAATAAAACGCCTGGACCTGATACAATCTCGCCTAGAGTTCTAAAGGAAGCTAAGGATGAGCTCTCCAAACCACTGACATTACTATTCAATAAATCCTTGCAGTCTGGAACTATGCCCGATCAGTAGAAGCTAGCCAACGTAACACCGATATTCAAAAAAGGCAGCAAATCCCTACCCAGTAACTATCGTCCAATTAGCTTAACCTCAGTTGTATGTAAAATGCTAGAAACGGTCATACGAGACAGACTCGTAAATCACTTAGAGGAAAATAACATACTTAAAGATACTCAACACGGCTTTCGTAAAAAACGTTCCTGTTTAACAAACCTCTTAGACTTCTTCCACGATATCCTCAACCTCTACGATGAGAGTAAAGCTGTAGATATTATATACCTTGATTTTCAAAAGGCCTTTGACAAAGTTCCCCACAAACGTTTACTGCTAAAACTAAAAGCGCATGGAATACAAGACGGTGTGTTGAAATGGATAGAAAATTGGCTCAGCGACAGAAAGCAAAGAGTAGTCATAAATGGTAAGGCATCTAAATGGACCAATGTAAGTAGCGGGGTACCCCAGGGATCGGTACTAGGACCAATTATCTTTCTAATTTACATCAACGACATAGATGAGGGTCTCACCTGTACAATCTCAAAATTTGCTGACGATACAAAAATTGCAAATAGCGTACTCTCAAAAGAAGAAGTTGACGATATGCAACACAATCTAGATAAATTGTCATGTTGGGCCCAAATTTGGCAAATGAGTTTCAATGCGGATGAATGTAAAGTACTACATATCGGATACCTAAATGAGAAAGCAAACTATTCCATGAATGGCACTCAGCTTAGGAATGTAAACAGAGAAACCGATCTGGGAGTAACAATATCGAGTAACCTAAAACCGAGTCAACAATGTTCAGAAGTTGTTAAGAAGGCAAACAAAATAATTGGCTTTATAGGCAGGTCATTTGAGCATAAATCCAAAGAAGTTATCCTAACCCTTTACAATTCCTTAGTCCGCCCTCTTCTGGAATACTGCGTTCAATCCTGGTGCCCTTATTACCAAAAAAGATATAAACAAGCTAGAACGAGTTCAACGTAGAGTTACCAAAATGATACCTAGCCTAAAGAACAAACCATACGAAGAGCGTCTTAGAAAATTAAATCTATTTCCTTTAACCCAGCGCAGATTAAGAGGTGACTTAATTCAAGTGTTCAAAATCATCAAAGGCATCGACAATATGAACTGTAGTAAGTACTTCACTATCGACCAATCTAATTACACGCGGGGAAACGGTTGCAAAATTATTGGTAAATCTTTTAACTCGCACGAATCTAAGAATTTCTTCTTCAATCGAGTTGTCAACTTGTGGAATGGGCTTCCCCAAAACGTTATAGACTGCATTACCGTTGATTCATTTAAACTCCGCCTAGACAAATATCTCGCATCAAACCCGCGACTGACTGCGTTTGTAAATGAATAACTTTATTTTATCCCCCCCTCAGTTACTAACCCATCTGTCCCCTACTAACTTCCTAATCCTGCCACGGACTTAGTTCCAGGGCAGTAATTCCCTTTCCAATGTTCCCTTGCCCACTCTAGACCACTGTTTGGACACTTGATCCTCAGTGTTTTGGAGGACAAGCAACCTAGAAGGGTCACTAGATATGTTGTTGCTTGATTTCCTTTGTACTCCTTTGTACTCCTCCCAGACCCCCCCCCCCCCAGCAATTATGGCATTATTAATGTGTGAGCCCCGAAGGGGCTCGCACACTAAGAACGCATTCGTTCTGGGGGCGAAAACATCTCGCTCCGCATTTGCTAGGTTAAGTTAGTTTAGTTGGCATTAGAATTTAGAAGTGATGGTAGTAATAGTGGGATTGATAGTGATAGTAGTGATGATGGTGATAATAGTAGTGATGATGGTTGTAGTTGTATTGATGATGATGACAGTAGTGATGATGGTGACAGTAGTAGATATGATGGTGACAGTACTAGTAGTAGTGATGATGGTCATAATAGTAGTGATGATGGTGACAAGTAATGATGATAGTTGTAGTGATAATGATGACAGTAGTGATGATGGTGTGAGTATTAGTGATGATGGTGAGTAGTAGTGATGATGGTGAAAGTTATAGTGATGATGACCATAGTTGTGATAATGAAGATCATAGTAATGGTGATGATGGCAGTAGTAGTGATGGTGATAGGATACATGATGGTAATACTTGTGACAGTAGTAATGATGATGGTTATAGTAGTAGTGATGATGTTAACAGTAGTAATGATGATTGTAAGATGGTGGTGATGATAGTAGTAATGATGGTTGATAGTTGTAGTATCAATGATGAATGTAGTGATTAAGATGGTAGTGACAATGATGACAGTAGTAGTGATGATGAGAGTAGTAGTGATGATTGTAATTGTAGTAGTGATGGTGATCATAGTAATGGTGATGATGACAGTAGTTGTGATGATTGTGGCAGTTATAGTGATGATGGCAGTAATAGTGATGATTGTGATTGATGATGGTATTAGTAGTGATGATGGTAACCTATCGCAGAGTTGGGTATGCTGTTTTGATTTTGGGCAAAACGGCACGTCTACAGATAGTAGTAGTAGTAGTGATGATCATAGTAATGGTGATGATTACAGTAGTAGTGATGATAGTGCAGTTATAGTGAGGATGGCAGCTAAAATCTTTCGTGGTTACCGTGAGCAGAGGAATGCTATGAGAAACTTGTAGCGAGATATTCTTTAATCTAAATGTCAACAAGAAATGCCACAACCAGCTAGCTGTATCTGAGCATTCCTCTGCTCAAGGTAACCACGAAAGATTTTAGCTGTATTTATTAGCTACTGTCAACAATATTCTGGTATCGCCCCCCCCCCCCCCCACCGGAAAAAAAAATCTGTCGTCGTCGTCCGTCTGTCCCGAAACTCCTCCTAAACCGTTGGACGGATTTTCACCAAATTTCACACGAACATTTGTTGGGTGAATGCGAACGTCAGTCAAAAAAGATATTTTGAATGTGTGCAATAGTTATGATTCTAGATCCAAAATATGGTTTTACCCCCCCCCCCCCCTCCCCAGCAATGATGGTGTGTGTGTGTTTGCACACACAGAACGCGATCATTGTTGGGGGCGAAAACATCTCGCTCTGCATTTGCTAGGTTAAGTTAGTTTAGTTGACATTAGAAGTGATGGTATCAAAAATAGTAATAGTGGGATTGATGGTGATAGTAGTGATGATGGTGATAATAGTAGTGATGATGGTTGTAATTGTAATAATTATGATTACAGTAGTGATGATGACTAGTAGATAATTATGATGGTGACTACTAGTAGTAGTGATGTTGGTCATAATAGTAGTAATGATGGTGACAAGTAATTATTATAGTTGTAGTGATAATGATGACAATAGTGATGATGGTAGTGACGATGGTAACAGTAGTAGTAAAGATGGTGAGTAGTAGTGATTATGGTGAAAGTTGTAGTGATGATGGTAAAAGTAGTAGTGATGACTATCATAGTAGTAGTGCTGATGATAGTGGTGGTAATAGTAGTAAGGATGATGGTGATAGTAGTAATGATGGTGATAATAGTAGTGATTATGGCGATAGTTGTAGTTATAATGATGACAGTTGTGATGATGGTGACAGTAGTAGTGATGATGTTAACACTAGTAATGATGATTGTAAGATGATGGTGATAATAGTAGTTATGATGGTGATAGTTGTAGTAATGATGATAGTAGTAACAATGGTGACAGTAGTAGTTATGATGGTGACAGTAGTAGTGATGATGGTTGAGAGTAGTTGTGATGATTGTAATAGTAGTAGTCATGATAATCATAGTAATGGTGATGATGACAGTAGTAGTGATGATGGTGGAGTTGTAGTGGAGATGGCAGTAGTAGTGATGATGGTGATAGTATGATTGATGATGGTAATACTTGTTATGATGGTAACCCATCGCTGAGTTGGGTATGCCGTTTTGATTTTGGGCAAAACGGCACGTCTACTTTATAGTAGTAGTGCTGATGATAGTAATGGTGATAGTGAGTAGTAGTGATGATGGTGACCCATCGCATAGTTGGGTATGCCGTTTTGATTTTGGGCAAAACGGCACGTCTACTTTATTATTATTATTATTATTATTATTATTATTATGATTTAACTCAAATACTGATAGATATCGTAGAACAGCGAGAGATAAACAGGCATACATACACACTCACACACATGCATCCACACACACACACACACACGCACATGCATCCACACACACACACATGCATCTACACACACACACATGCATCCACAGTGCACACACACACACACATGCATCCACACACATACATATGCATCCACACACACACACACACACATGTCTCCTTTCATGTGTTAGCCTCAGTTCACCTAGCTGTAAATAGGTACCTGGAATAAGTGGGCGACGTTGTGACGTCCCATCTGGGGTTGGCAAAAATGGTACAAGGCGAGATGGGTATCAAATGGTTCACCTAAGCTGATGGCTACCTAAGCCTTCGGGCGAGACGGTACCGTCTATAGTGAGAATGGTACCATACAGATCCACCCTAAGCCTTCGTTTCCGATGTCGCCAATTGGCTAAAATACAGACTACACACACATCCACAGCCATTCCAACAGTACATAAAACACTTAACATGCATTTCACGCAATACATTCCCAGTTAAGGAGGCGCGAAAATAATGAGCTTAGCTCGCATTGCGTGGATTCCCCTTGACGAACAAGTAACTGAGTAACATGCATCCACACACACACACATACATATGCATCCACACACACACACACACACACAAGCAGCTACATGCACAAAGGAAGTCAGAGACAAACGTTGTATACATGTAATACACATACATACAGTAAATACACATGCATACACACAGCGAGGCAGATAGAGACATACACAGAGAGATAGTCTAGATGCACATAATACATACATATAATTATTATGTTACCTCCACCAACCGACTTTACGCCTAAACTCAATATAAATACAATGGTTTTACTTTGTTTTCCATTACATACATTATAACACATCAGACGTGGTTGCCTTTTCTCAGTTGGAATATAATACAATACTGTATCGCCCCATCATGTCATCTCTTTGGCTGATGTTGGCATAGTGCTAACCGTGTCTCAGCAAGACTCGACTAAATCCAACTGTAGCACCTGCACCTGCAATATCTGCCAACCACACCAGCCTCAACAGTGCTTCAACAAGATAGTATCATACCAAGACTCTACTGTACATTAGACAACTTGGACTTTAGAACAACAATATCCTGCTGCAACACTGCCCCACTATGTAAACACCGTGGCCGACTCTGGCGTGGCACCAAACAGCGCCCAGTAACGACTGGTAGAGTCCCCTGTTACACCCTTGGTTACACCTATCCGCGCCCCACCAGCCTCGGCAGTGCCATACCAAGACAGTGCCAATAGTAAGGCTATATTGTATAGTTGTTGTTCCTCAGGCTGCCTGGCCGACCAGCCCCAAGGCCCTGAGCAAGGCCAAGGCCATAACCGAGCGCCCCCACAGAACCCTCCCTGTCTACCACAATAAAGCCTGGGTGACCAAAGCCACTCCATGGCGGGGAGCTGAGGAGGGCACGAAAATGCCCGGGAATCCCAAAGCCCCACCCAGGGCACTGTGCCCCTCAGCAATTATGAATAGAAAGTTGAAGGGCAAAGGGAAAATGTGACACTTTGGTTCCCAATCTGCCAACCTCTAGATTGGCAGAAGGGAGGTCAATCCACGGAAGAGACGCCGTCACTTGAGATCTAGAAAATATATAAGAAAAAGGAACAGTCAGAGTAAGCTATGGGTATGGCAGAGATCGCTCAGTTCTCACTCTGATAGACCAGCCCATCACCACATGACTAAAACCCAATCCTCTCAGCATCAGCTAGGAAAGGCCCTAGAAAACCGCCTTTGGCGGGGGGGGGGGGAAATAGCTCCCCTATTTCAACCCTTTTCGGGGTTTGGCACCCGCAGATATTGTATAGTAATGGCTGTTGGTCCACAAGTCTACCTCATTCCACCCTATTAGTCGCCTTGTACGACACACGCATTAGGATGTGTGGGGCATATTCTTATTTGTTTCCTTCACCATATGATGAAGTCCCCCTTACCTCCTGGGGGGGGGGGGGGGTTAAGGGGAACTTCATCTTATGGGCCCATATTCAATTTACCTTACATCACTGGACTCCCTGCATGTGGTCTAAGGATTCCAAATGCAGTATACTGTACTCATAGTTTAATTGTGTACATTGTCAATTTGGCACAACCTAAAGTGTTTTTTTCGTATTTGCCTTCCCTAGCACATAATCAGCTAGACGTAACAGACAAAATAGACACAGATAGACAGACAGAATTACACATTTTCTGACAAATATCCTGTTTTCGAGTCGTTATATTGCCATTTCGAGTCCCATCTGAGTCCCTATAGTCCTTCCACCCAGGGTCCCTTATTATAGTGCCCCAGTGGAGGACTTGTTTACTACCTGCCACACGGTCTGAAAATAGTATTGTTGGTGCCTATTGTTACTGTTACCATAGAAACCAGGGAAAAATCCCTCTCCCTCTCTCTCTCTCTCGAATTATATATAGTTTTTTCGTACTTGGGTTCTTTCTTAATGATCACTTCCCCCTCTTCCATTTTTACTATAATCCTCACCCACGTCCCCAACCCACGTCCTCACCCACCCCCCTTGTCTGAGCACTAGACTGGACACTCCTTACATAATTATCTTCCAGTGTACTATATCAGCTCTCTAACTCTCCTTCCCACCACCAGAGCCTCATTAACCTCTTCAGCGCATGGTACTCCAGTCTCTCTCTCTCTCTCTTTCGCTGTATATATACATATATCCTATATACAGTATATATAAAGTAGCTTATGATGAAGCAAAGAATCCATAATTCAACTGCACACCAAAACCTCCTCTGTAGCTTTCTCCATCTGCCCATGGCGATGAGTTCAAAACGTGGCTTTGTTTCATGCTGTGGATTGAACAAAGATCAACGAAGCATATTGGGTGAGGGTGAAAATTACGACTCCCCTTCCTCAACTGTGAATAAACCCACACTAAATATGTGTTCGAGTCTCTGCCCCTCCAGATATCTTTCTAAAAAAAAAAAAAAAAGGGGGCTATATATGTCAAATTATGTCCCCTGGCGCTTAATAGTGACTATATCCTGGGTACCCCTTTTCCCTCCCACCTCCTTTTACCTCCTACCTTCCCACTCACCTTACCTTCCCTCCACTCACCCTACTAACGACCTCCTACTCCACTCCCTCTAGTGATAAATATGATGTTCCTCAAACACCCTAACAAGCACCTACATAAGAGTACCGGTAATACCAAGAATAGCGCAGTTACCCTAGCAAACTCAGTCAGCAGCTTAATTAGTAGAAAGAAACATCCTTATATATCTCTCTATGTGTCTGCTGTGTGTCTATCTTACTACTGGCATGGTTTTATTATTATCCTGTTTATTTACTTTTAGTCTTCACAAAGCATACTTAACGGAATGAGTTGTGTTACCGGGCGTACGTCGTGTAAACACGTAAGTTGATGTCAAACAGCGTGGGTGTGGGGGCGGGGGTGTGGTGGCGGCAGCCCCCACCCATAATACTAGGATAGGTTAGGTAAGGTTGTTAGGTTAGGCTAATGTCCTTTCAAAGGAGTATAGTAAACACTAGGATATACCCGGTCTGAAGTAGGTGATACGCCTGATAACACAACTCTTGCCCATTTAACCATTACCATTTAAAACGATCACATGCGGCATAGTTAATAAATATAACATATTAAGAATAATTATAATGATAATTTTGAAAGTTAGTGCGCAGAAAATAAATATGGTTAAAAATTTATCAGCTGATATAAATTAACATCTACAGAAATAACCACTTAGCAATTTTATCTTGATGTGCTCGATATTCAGGATATTACTTCCTTAATGAGAGAGAGAGAGATGCATGAATGATTGGATGTCTGTTTGTATGTATGTATTTATCTATGTGTATGTGAGTATACTGCATATACAGTATATGTATGTACTGTATGCATGTGTGGGTGAGTAGGGTATGTATGTATGCCTGTCTGTATGTAAGTAAGTATGCATGTACAGGTATGTATACACTGTAAATATGTATATACAGTATGTGTACATGTATGTATGAGTGTATGAATGTACATATGGTAAACGTATCCCAATATGTGTACAGGTGTTCCTATGTGTACAGGTGTTCCTATGTGTACAGGTGTTCCTATGTGTACAGGTGTTCCTATGAGCAGGTACGTAATGGCTAACAGGTGTATCTAGCACTAAGAGTCACAGTATATAGTCATGGTGTTCCTATGAGCAGGTACGTAATGGCTAACCAGGTGTATCTAGCACTAAGAGTCACAGTATATAGTCATGGTGTTCCTATGAGCAGGTACGTAATGGCTAACAGGTGTATCTAGCACTAAGAGTCACAGTATATAGTCATGGTGTTCCTATGAGCAGGTACGTAATGGCTAACAGGTGTATCTAGCACTAAGAGTCACAGTATATAGTCATGGTGTTCCTATGAGCAGGTACGTAATGGCTAACAGGTGTATCTAGCACTAAGAGTCACAGTATATAGTCATGGTGTTCCTATGAGCAGGTACGTAATGGCTAACAGGTGTATCTAGCACTAAGAGTCACAGTATATAGTCATGGGGGTGTTCCTATGAGCAGGTACGTAATGGCTAACAGGTGTATCTAGCACTAAGAGTCACAGTATATAGTCATGGTGTTCCTATGAGCAGGTACGTAATGGCTAACAGGTGTATCTAGCACTAAGAGTCACAGTATATAGTCATGGTTTTCAATTATTATGTTCTATCACAAGGTAGAAAGATTTGTTTTTATCATAGAACGTGTACCGGTATATTGGTGTATTTGTCTTCGTTAATTAGTCTATTTATAATTATTATATCACTATATAATGTGTCTAGACAAGCTATCTATATGTATATATGTTTGTTTGTATTATAATGTAAATATGGATGATGATGATGATGTTAAATGATGAAAACAGTGATGACGTGTAGATGATGGTGATGACTATGATATGACAAAAATAATGATAACGACTTTAATGTTTGCCACCCCGATGAAATGATGATGACATTATGCCCAAGTGATACATACCAGATATATATATATATATATATATATAGAGAGAGAGAGAGAGGGAGAGAGAGAGAGAGAGCGAGCGAGAGAGAGAGAGAAAGATAGATAGATAGATAGATAGATGAAAGTGAGTGTGTGTATTTGTGAATGTGTGTATGTACAGTTACTCAGTTACTTGTTCGTCAAGGGGAATCCACGCAATGCGAGCTAAGCTCATTATTATCGCGCCTCCTTAACTGGGAATGTATTGCGTGAAATGCATGTTAAGTGTTTTATGTACTGTGGAATGTACTGTACAAAGGAGTACAAAGGAAATCAAGCAACAACAGATATAGTGACCCTTCTAGGTTGCTTGTCCTCCAAAACACTGAGGATCAAGTGTCCAAACAGTGGTTTAGAGTGGGTAAGGGAACATTGGAAAGGGAATTACTGCCCTGGAACTAATGTCCGTGGCAGGATTAGGAAGTTAGTAGAGGACAGATGGGTTAGTAACTGAGGGGGGGATAAAATAAAGTTATTCATTTACAAACGCAGTCAGTCGCGGGTTTGATGAGAGATATTTGTCTAGGCGGAGTTTAAATGAATCAACGGTGATGCAGTCTAGAACGTTTCGGGGAAGCCCATTCCACAAGTTGACAACTCGATTGAAGAAGAAATTCTTAGATTCGTGTGAGTTAAAAGATTTTCCAATAATTTTGCAACCGTTTCCCCGCGTGTAATTAGATTGGTCGATAGTGAAGTACTTACTACAGTTCATATTGTCGATGCCTTTGATGATTTTGAACACTTGAATTAAGTCACCTCTTAATCTGCGCTGGGTTAAAGGAAATAGATTTAATTTTCTAAGACGCTCTTCGTATGGTTTGTTCTTTAGGCTAGGTATCATTTTGGTAACTCTACGTTGAACTCGTTCTAGCTTGTTTATATCTTTTTGGTAATAAGGGCACCAGGATTGAACGCAGTATTCCAGAAGAGGGCGGACTAAGGAATTGTAAAGGGTTAGGATAACTTCTTTGGATTTATGCTCAAATGACCTGCCTATAAAGCCAATTATTTTGTTTGCCTTCTTAACAACTTCTGAACATTGTTGACTCGGTTTTAGGTTACTCGATATTGTTACTCCCAGATCGGTTTCTCTGTTTACATTCTTAAGCTGAGTGCCATTCATCGAATAGTTTGCTTTCTCATTTAGGTATCCGACATGTAGTACTTTACATTAAATTTTATCCGCATTGAAACTCATTTGCCAAATTTGGGCCCAACATGACAATTTATCTAGATTGTGTTGCTGTGGATGTGTGTGTAGTCTGTAATGGGTGTGTGTGTGTGTGTGTACGTATGTATGTCTATGTGTGTGTATACAGTATGTATGTGTATCTATGTAGGCTATATATATGTGTATGTATACTGTATAAGTGTGTATGTACTGTATGTATGTATGTGTGTGCGTATGTATGTATATGTGTGTGTGTTTGTCTGTGTGCGTGTATAAGTGTGTGTGTGTATGTATGTGTGAATATATTATAAGCTTGGTGGAGTATATACTTCCCTACCACCACCACCACCACCACCACCACCACCTGTCGCTCGTATACCTTCACCACCATCAGTGTTCACCACCAATATAACCATTACACTATCATCGTTAATATCTCCACCACAATATTGTTAGCATAGCCACCACCACCAGTCGCTCGTATATCTTCACCATCATCAGTGTTCACCACCAATATAACCATTACACTATCATCGTTAATATTTCCACCAATATTGTTAGCATAGCCACCACCACCACCACCACCACCACCAGTCGCTCGTATACCGTTGCCATCATCAGTGTTCACCACCAATATAACCATTACACTATCATCGTTAATATTTCCACCAATATTGTTAGCATAGCCACCACCACCACCACCACCACCACCAGTCGCTCGTATACCGTTGCCATCATCAGTGTTCACCACCAATATAACCATTACACTATCATCGTCAATATTTCCACCAATATTGTTAGCATAGCCACCACCACCACCACCACTATTGGGGCTAAACTGTTTTCATCCATCAGAAACCTGTATGACTTACATTTATGCTTATATCGATGTTTACGGCTCCAAATTCCTCATAATCTGAAACTCGCATTTAAGCAGTTATTTGATAAAGAATTGACATGGTCAGGTGAAGTATTGAGGGATAGGCCTTTACAACTGAACCTTGTATATATTTTTTGACTATTGATGAGAGGGGAGAAGGGGTGTTGGAGAGAGAGGAAGCTGTTGGAGTGGCTTTGTTGTGTGTGTTATTAGTCTGTGACATAAAGAACTGGAATACACAAAAATGCGGTTTCGACTCGAACACCGCTTACATTGTCGATTTTGCCCGAGTAAGTTTATTTCTTTCAATTCAATGTTTATTATTTATTTATTTATTTTATTATATTTTAGATTTATTCTATAATACTTTATTTTATTTTATTTTTGATTTATTGTAGTCATATTTTATAGATTGCATAATACGCCTTTATTTGTGTACACTTATGAATGTAATACACTTTGTTGATTTCCCTGCACACAAATGGCCAATGTTGGTGTTTTGGGTCTTTGGTTACTATCATTCCTAGATTTCTATAATAAATAACCCATTTATTTGCCAATTTCAAAACCTTTCGTGCCATTTAGGTGTCGAGTTTTCCTGGCGAGCGACAGCAAGCCTGCAAGAGGAACCGACCTCTGGTCTGGATATTTTTCTACAAAAATTTACAAAGTTATCGCGAAGGAGAGTCTTGGGGGAAATTATTTTTGCATTATTATTATATTTTTGTTTTAATCTTGATAGAGGTTTAGGGAGGAAACTAAACTTATACTCCCTTAATATGCATCAGATTAGAGTCACTATAGTAACAGAGATCGGCCAACCTGCGCCATATTGATGCCACTGGTGTTATTATTAGCCTCTCGCCACACTCAGATATGTCCACACTCATAATAAATAGTCAACAATACTGGTAGGCTACATAATAATTATATCGTTTGCACCAAGATCGCATCCAAAGAAACAAAGATGGTCAAGCTCTCTTACTACATCACATAGCAGGGGAGGTTATTTCTTCTATATATGTAAGTTTAAAGTTTACCCTCAAACCTCCATCAAGCTTAAAAAAAAAATCCCCGAGACCTCCCTTCGAGATAAATTTGTACCGCCCAAAGGCCAGGTTCCAAAATTGACAAATACATGGGGCGAAAGGTCTTAAAATCGCCATTATTTATGTGAATGAGGGAGACAAAAGGCAGAACTGCCTGTGACGAGTGCCTCCCCCAGAGTTGAAAGAGTGACAGGGCCAAAATCAAGAAATGTTCTAGCCAAATGCCTGGACATACGGAGTTTGAAGCAATTGAAGTCATAGGATGAGAGGAAGATGGATTCAGGGGGAGAGTTCTAGAGCTCAGCTGTTGAATAGACGAAATATTGGGAATATCGCTTCACGATATCCTCAACCTCTACGATGAGAGTAAAGCTGTAGATATTATATACCTTGATTTTCAAAAGGCCTTTGACAAAGTTCCCCACAAACGTTTACTGCTAAAACTAAAAGCGCATGGAATACAAGACGGTGTGTTGAAATGGATAGAAAATTGGCTCAGCGACAGAAAGCAAAGAGTAGTCATAAACGGTAAGGCATCAAAATGGACCAATGTAAGTAGCGGGGTACCCCAGGGATCGGTACTAGGACCAATTCTCTTTCTAATTTACATCAACGACATAGATGAGGGTCTCACCTGTACAATCTCAAAATTTGCTGACGATACAAAAATTGCAAATAGCGTACTCTCAAAAGAACAAGTTGACGATATGCAACACAATCTAGATAAATTGTCATGTTGGGCCCAAATTTGGCAAATGAGTTTCAATGCGGATAAATGTAAAGTACTACATATCGGATACCTAAATGAGAAAGCAAACTATTCGATGAATGGCACTCAGCTTAAGAATGTAAACAGAGAACCGATCTGGGAGTAACAATATCGAGTAATCTAAAACCGAGTCAACAATGTTCAGAAGTTGTTAAGAAGGCAAACAAAATAATTGGCTTTATAGGCAGGTCATTTGAGCATAAATCCAAAGAAGTTATCCTAACCCTTTACAATTCCTTAGTCCGCCCTCTTCTGGAATACTGCGTTCAATCCTGGTGCCCTTATTACCAAAAAGATATAAACAAGCTAGAACGAGTTCAACGTAGAGTTACCAAAATGATACCTAGCCTAAAGAACAAACCATACGAAGAGCGTCTTAGAGAATTAAATCTATTTCCTTTAACCCAGCGCAGATTAAGAGGCGACTTAATTCAAGTGTTCAAAATCATCAAAGGCATCGACAATATGAACTGTAGTAAGTACTTCACTATCGACCAATCTAATTACACGCGGGGAAACGGTTGCCAAAATTATTGGTAAATCTTTTAACTCGCACGAATCTAAGAATTTCTTCTTCAATCGAGTTGTCAACTTGTGGAATGGGCTTCCCCGAAACGTTATAGACTGCATCACCGTTGATTCATTTAAACTCCGCCTAGACAAATATCTCGCATCAAACCCGCGACTGACTGCGTTTGTAAATGAATAACTTTATTTTATCCCCCCCTCAGTTACTAACCCATCTGTCCCCTACTAACTTCCTAATCCTGCCACGGACATTAGTTCCAGGGCAGTAATTCCCTTTCCAATGTTCCCTTACCCACTCTAAACCACTGTTTGGACACTTGATCCTCAGTGTTTTGGAGGACAAGCAACCTAGAAGGGTCACTGGATCTGTTGTTGCTTGATTTCCTTTGTACTCCTTTGTACTCATGGGTTGGAGAGTTGCAGAGTAGGGGGTGGGATTGTGTTGCAAAACGGGTACTACGTGCGCTACGAAGAGGTGGTAGGCCTATACACTGGGAGAGCTCTGAGGAACGCTGATTATTGTAAAAGCGGTGGAATAGCGAGAGAGATGCAAACATTGTGGCGAAGAGAGAAAGATTGCAGAGATTTGGTGAGTGGACGGGCGTTAATGAGACAAAAGGTTTTCTTTTCTACTTTGTCAAGAAGTGCTGTTTGAGAAGATCCTCCCCATTTATCTCAAATGAATGGGGCTAAGCATTAGAGAAAATGAGGTTAAAAAATAACCCTCCCATTATCATTATAAAAGGTAATCTTTTTATTTGAGTCGATGAGCCAAATCTAGAAATCACACACATCTGTATCCTACCATCCAAAGGGGTCACATTTTCAACACAAATATCAATAAACTGTTCTTAAAATTAAAAATGTGGAAAGTAGAAAGATGTGGGGAGCGAACACTGAAACTTACTACTGTATTATACTCTCCATATAGGCCATTTTATTTGTGCCACCTTGAGATAATATAAAGATATTGGTGATTAGGCAATATTTAATATCTTTTTATCAACTTGTATCGCAACTAGAAATATATTTTTCATCCTAAAGAGAATACTGGTACTGTGAGAGCTTAATTTAAATATTTAGTTTGAAGGGAAAAATTAAGACCAATACGAAGTCAGATTAATCGCCAATTGGACAGATACGTGTGTTACGTATCACTGAACACACACTTTTCATGTAAACAATAGATTTGCTGTATATCATATCTAGAAATGAGGACTTTTAATTGAATACATACATTGCATTAAAAAGAGCCTTCGATTCAGCCTCCCACAAAGACATAATATATAAACTCTCAAAGATGGGCATTGAAGGACTTCCCTTAAAATGGTTTCACAGCTTCTTAGAACACCGAACATTTAAAGTAGCAATAGGAGGCACACTATCTCAAGAGCACCCCCATCACAGAGGACTACCTCAAGGCTCAGGCATCAGTCCACCCCTATTCAATGCTCTATTGTCAGACACACCCAAAACACCTCACACCACTCACCTGATATTCGCCGATGACGTAGCCATTATATGTGAAGCCACAACCCTACACGAAGCAGAACACTACCTACAGGAAGCCACAGACCTGATAGCAGAATGGTCGACAGAATGGGGACTTCAGATCAACAAGCAGAAAAGCGCCCTAATGTGCTTCACCCGTAAAAGACTTCCAAGATTACCTAACATAACCATCGACAACACCTTTTACTTATATATTTTCTAGATCTCAAGTGACGGCGTCTCTTCCGTGGATTGACCTCCCAATCTACCAAGATTGGAAGCTAAAGCGTCACATTATTCCTTTGCCCCTCAACTTTCTCTTCATAATTGCTGAGGGGCACAGGGCTCTGGGTGGGGCTTTGGTTTCCCGGGCGTTTACGCACCCTCTCAGCTCCCCGCCATGGAGTGGCTTCGGTCACCCAGGCTTTATTGTGGTCGGCAGGGAGGGTTCTGTGGGGGCGCTCGTTTATGACCTTGGCCTTACTCGGGGCCTTGGGGCTGTTCGGCCAGGCAGCTTGGAGAACAACAACAACAACAACACCCCAATTCAACTAGTGAGAGAACATACCTTCCTCGGCTTGAAACTAGACGGCCCTTCCCTGACATGGAACAAACACATTGATTACCTCCGCACATCCTGTACAAAACGTCTAAACATCATGAAGTACCTGGCCGGGGCAAGATGGGGAGCCAGTAGAAAATGCTACTAAAATTCTATACAGTATATATCCAGAGCAAAGTACAATATGGCAGCGGTTCAGCCGCCCCAACACACCTAGACAAGCTCAACACAATCCAAAACTCAGCCCTTCGAATAGCGCTGGGAGCATTCTGTTCATCGCCAATAGTCTCCCTCCAGGCCGAAGCAGGTTTACTGCCACTTAATCGTACCAGACAATTGACAGACAGCAAATGGCTATTGAAAGCTTCCCAGCTACCAGAAAACCATCCCCTACAATTGCCCGTCACCAGAGAATTGACAGACCCATAAACAGGCAAGGATATCGAACATCCTTCATCTCTCGCTCCGCTCACACTTTACAAAGACTGACAGGCACCACAATCCATTCAGCACCCACAGCACCAGTTCCCCCGTGGATAACCCTAACCAACATGATCTTCACAACTCTACATCCGTCCTTCAATAAATCACAGGACTCGGCCAAAGCCAAACACCTATTCAACGAACTACACCACACTAAATTCACAAACCACTCCCCAATCTTTACAGACGGCTCATACATCCCATTCCCCCCATCAGCTGCAGCAGCCGTCTATTATGAAGAGATAAGTATCTGCCAGTCATGGAAACTCGCTGCCACCCACTCTAACATCACCTCAGAACTTTTTGCAATCCAAAAAGCACTCCAGTTTTGCCAATCACATCTCCCACTACAGAATATATATAGTAATATACACAGATTCCCAATCTTCACTCCATCTACTCCTCTCGCCCAATCCCGAATCGCATAGAAACATAGTCCACAACATACAACATATCCTCATCACGACACTTAACTCGCCCAGAAATATCAAACTACAATGGATCCCCTCACATGTTGGCATTAAGGGTAACACAATCGCAGACGAGGCAGCCAAACTAGAACACCAGCTAACCTCCATCGAGCCTCTACCCCATGACATCCACACACTATCAGCAGTGAGCAGAACAAGGGCAAGACAAGAATGGGACACAGTCACACAGAGCTTTCAAACCTCCTCCCGGAAAAGCACTTAGGCCTCTTCAGAACCGACTCATCACCCCATCCATGGACACGATCCCAAACTAGGAACATCGATGTCGTAATTACGCGCCTCAGAATCGGTCATTCCGGGTTGAACAAACATCTACACAAATTGAAATTGGCCCCGGATCCATACTGCCCTTGGTGCAGAAACACCGAAGACACCATCACTCATTCTCTTCTGCATTGCCCACGATTTCACTCGATGAGAACAATCCTTATAATAATAATAATAATAATATTTATTCAGTCAGCAATTTACAGAGTTGGTACCACATAGTTTGTTACAAATATGACATGTACCAGCCTTGCATAATTCCAACTAAGGATAGCCCAATAAGGCCGTTAGGCGTATTTCCATTGGGGTCCTTGTGGGATTAGGTTAGCTGGGGAAAAGGGGAGGATAAAGAAATAGATACTTTAGAAAAAGTATTTCTAGGGGGTTATTTTAAGATACCTTACATCCTATAGTAAATATCAGTAATCCGTAATCAGTAATCATTTCAGTTTGGTTTGTCTATCTCTTATGTCGTATTTAGTAGTAGACATAAGCTTGGTGCTCCCTTCTCGCAGCTGTCCGGTTCAGGTGTTCCTTCAGGCTACGTCTGAAGGAATCTTACTTGAAGTCGTCTAGAGGTCCCGTCCTCACAGTCGTGGTCCGCCACCGCTGCGTCCGTCCCGTGCGTCCCTTCGAAGGAGGTCCGTCTGGTCCGGTATAGAGTTTGAGGCCGCCCGGCAGTTAGCAGTGTATCCAGACACTGGTGGTTCATCTGGGAGGGTCTTTAGAAACTTGTCTAATAACCCTTTGAACCTGTCTACCGGGCAACCTACTATGTCTCGCACATCCTTGGGCAGCGAGTTGACATTTTTTGGTCCATTGTGGCCTAGGCTGGACGCGAGGAGGGATCTCACTCGTTCTGGTGCCTGTGTTGGGAGGGATCTCCTCTCACACTTCCTTCCAGTCCGACCATTTTGTTTTTCCTGGAGTTCATTACCAGTTGGATCTGGAACCAGCTTCTCCAGGATTTTCCACACATAAATTGCGCAGTACCTGTCTCGCCTTCTCTGCTGAGAGTACAGCCCTAGCTTCTTGAGCCGGTCCCAGTAGCTAAGGTCCTTCATCCCCCGAATGTTTCTAGTGAAGGACCTCTGGACGGACTCAAGATCTCGTATGTACCCCTTTTTGTGTGGCGACCATAGTTGACTACAGTAGTCAAGGAAGGGTTGTACCATAGACCTCCAGAGAGTTAGCATTGTTTCTTGTTCCCTGGAGTTGAACGTCCGTAGAATCCATCCGGCCATTCCCTTGGCTTTCTTGACAGCTGCAGAAATGTGGTGTTGAAATGTGGCATCGTCGGACAATTGCACACCTAGGCATCTCACATGTGGCTTGGGGGTGATGTCGTGGCCGCCTGCAGTGAGTAGTTTGGTGGTGTCCTTGAGGGTTTGTTTCGGGCCACATCGTAACGCTTCAAACTTTTCTTCGTTGAAGGTCATGTTGTTTTCGTCTGCCCATTTGTAGATTATGTCGAGGTCATCCTGGAGATTATGAATATCCTCTTCATTTCTTACGACACGACTTATGTTCGTATCGTCAGCAAAGGAAGATAACTGATTGACCAACTCCATCATCAATGTCTCCTATCAGTATAAGGAAGAGCAGAGGTCCTAATACTGATTCCTGGGGTACTCCACTAATGACGTGGGACTTTTCAGATGTGTGGCCCTTAACAGCAACAGTCTGCGTTCTTGCGGAGAGGAAACTGTGCAGCCACACACCTATTTTGCCTTGGATGCCGAGTTTCTTAATCTTGTGAAGGAGGATGCCGTGATCCACCTTGTCGAATGCTTTAGCAAAGTCTAGAAACACGACATCCACATTTTCTCCCTCTGCAAGCCTGTGGAGTAGCCAGTCATGATGTGCCAGGAGCTTCGAAAGGCATGATCTGCCTTTCCGGAAGCCATGCTGGCTGGAGTTCATAAGGCCATTTTTCTCCAGGAAGTTGACAAGCTTGTTCCTCAGGACTTTTTCAAATATCTTGATGAGGTGGGATGTTAGAGCTACCGGTCGATAGTTCTTCGCCAGGCTCTTTTCACCACCCTTGTAGACTGGAGTAATGATGGCCTGTTTTAGTGAGGATGGAATTGTGCCTGTGTCCATTGAGTGTCTCCAAAGCTTGCAGATAGGAGGAATCAGGGCGTCACAGCATTTAATCAGTAGTATGGCTGGTACTCCGTCAGGACCAGCAGCTGCATTCGTTCTCAGTTCTTTGATGGCTTTTCGTAGGTCTGCCTCAGTCAGTTCAATATCACTTAGTCGAGTCGGTTGTGGAGTGTTTTCCGTGAAGAAAGCTTTGGGGTCCTGGATTGCAGTTGCTGGCCGTGGTGTGCTGAAGACATTCTCGTACTGTGTTCGCAGGATCCGACATACATCTTTGGGGTCGTTTACAGCTTCACCATCCTCTGTTCTTAATGGCCCCACTTGCGTCTTAATTTTTGAGAAGCGCCTGCAGAATACAGTGTTCTCTTTTCACGGACTGACTGGGGTAGGTCGTTCCAGTCTTTGATGGCAGTGAAGAAGAATGTTTGCTTACCCTGTCCTTGGATTCTCGGGACCTTAAAATTAAACATCATGTTTCTTGTATTATGTCCACTCCTCTCATTTGCTTTAACAAAATCATTCTTTAGATACTTTAAACAGGATGAATATTAATAACATAACCATCCCCGTTCTACTAGGAGCAATAGACGTGACCCCAGAGAAAAGGCAGAGAGTGATAAAATGCACAATTAATTTCCTTAAAAAGTCGGGGAGAATTCCACGACTTTAAAGGCAGTCCTGACAAAACCGTCCTCGCTAGGGTTTATTAGTGACGCTCAGTTGCTACCTTCCCTCCAACAACAACAACATACCCCTTAATAGGCTACTACTCTCCTTGACGCGGTTGGGGGGCTTCAGTGACTAATTTTGAGTAGTTTTTCATTCCTCATTCTATGATTTTCCCCTTCTATTCTTATTCTGTCCTATCTAAACGCCAGTGCAGTAATCTGGAGACAACCCTCCAAGCAAACTGCACATTTAAACAATAATAATAAGAAGAAGAAGAAATTGTGTTTTACTGGACACCTATTTGACAGGTACCGCCAACGATTTAATACATATTTTTTTTCGGTTTCCACGCATCCAACACCAAGGTACACCCTTTTCTGGTGTACGAAACACTAAAAAAGCAATGGGGACACTTTAATAATGATAATATGAGACGAAATATAAACTCAGTGTCAAACGACGCTGATTTTTTTAGTGATAACGCAAATGAGTGATAACGCAAATGAACTTTTTGTATAATGATAACAGAAACTCCCCCAACCCTTTTTATTTAAGAAACAAAAAAGGTAGGCTAAATTGACATAATTTTGGTCTCCATATTTTCCATCTTGATTGCTTTTAGCTTGCAGGAAATACTGTTTTCGACGCCTAAATTCTCAAAATAATCATGGGGGGGGGGGGGGCATGCCCCCGGACCCCCATAGAGCTCGCGCCTTCGCCGCTCCGTCGAGCTATAATGATATCAAAATAATAAACCATAATGATAACACAATTCATATTTTGTGGATTGACACCCTGATATAAAGACTAGTCGGTTGCGTTCGTGGAAGTAGACTTGGCGGTCGACTTCAAATGGCTAAGCTTATAGCCTAGGCTATAACCAGTTGTTGGGTCCATTTTTTGATAAAGACTTGCGTCATAGGCCGTGGGATACAGGACAGGGTTGAGGGACGAGGGTGGCTCCCCCCCCCCCCGTGAATTATAATAATCGTCATATACGTGGCCAGCAGGGGGCAAGTAAAACAGCTGGCCGTAGTAACCTCCAGCGTCCTGGGTAAACAAACCGCGACGATCCGAAGCGACGACGGACTCCCGCGCCGATTTTCGGGCCGTTTTATTCTCGTCGAAAACCACATTTAAAAAGTTAGTAGGCCTATATCGTTTTCAATACTATTACCGGACCAGAAAAAGGTGTAGCTTGGTGTTGGATGCGTGGAAACTGAAAACAAATATGTATTAAAATCCTCGGTGGTACCTGTCAAATAGGTGTCCAGTAACTAAAATCGTACCCTGACCCCTGCTCATATAGCCTACTGCCTTTTTCTTCGAAGTTAAATTTTGACACGTCTGTCGCTGTCAAAGTGTTGTTTATTTAGTAAGTTACCAGCCTCATACAGGCCTTTATATAGCCATCAAGAGAATAAATGGAATGAGTTGTGTTACCAGGCGTGTAAATACGTGAGTTGGTGTCAAACAGTGGGGGTATGGGAGCAGCACCCCCCACTCATAATACTAGGATAGGTTAGGTAAGGTTTTGGCAGATTGGGAGGTCAATCCACGGAAGAAACGTCACTTGAGATCTAGAAAATATAGCCTATAAGTAAAAGGAACAGTCAGAGTAAGCTATGGGTATGGCAGAGATCGTTCAGTTCTCACTGATAGACCAGCCCATCATAGGCTAATAATAATAATAATAGTTCTTAAAGCTAGCGCATGCTAAGCCAGCTAAGGATAGCCCAATAAGGCCGATTAGGCATATTTCCATTGGGGTCCTGTACTACTACCCCATCCCCTTGCTCATGATGGATGGTAACGACTCAGTGCTTGTGAAAAATCGGGTAGGATGTAGTGACCGGGCGTACCGCCATCTTTGTTTACATTAGCCTACGCGTAGTGGCGTCGGACCTTTCCCATCATGTTCCCATCTATTTTGACCTAACCTGACCTGACCTGACCTAACCTTAAACCTAACCTAACCTAACCTAGTATTCATGTAGTAATGACAGGGGGCAAATAGCAGAAAATATAGCGTCGAAATAGACGGGAACGTAAGTGCGAGCGCGGCGATCGCCCTATGTAAACAATGACGACCGTACGCCCGAACTCTACATCCATCCCGAAAAATCTTTAATGCGCCGAGCGTGGGTGCGATCCCGGGCCTTCTGGGTGGAAGTCCGAGACGCTAGTCACTACACCAAGCGAAGGTTAGAGGTTTATGCATACGCCTATGACTTGTTATCCATTCTCGAATACTGGATATTAATCTAATCATGTTCATATTCCCAACCGTGCTATGGTAGCCTAATGTTTAAGTGAGACTAGCCTATATGTAAACTATACGGTACTTTACTTGTTTATAAGCTAGCTAGACTACTGTATACTGTATATGGTGGTGTATTATACCGTAGTCATGTCAAGTATAAGGTAGACACAAGCTATTATTATATCTATATTAATTTCTTGATAAGTTAAACACCCTATATTTTCTCATTTTTTAGCTATCATGAAGAGAGTCTCCTTGGGTAAGTTATTACTGTGCAGTACCAGTATGTACGGTATATACTGTATACGGTATATCCCGGTATATATTTTTCTCCAAAAGGTTGATTTATATTAATTCAGTTAAATCAGTTGGCCTATCAATTTATAGAAACTCTTGAATATATAATGTAAAACTTGCAAAATAAACAAACCAAAACTTGGACGAACACAGTAGGCTAAAAAGACAAAACAACTTATCAAAATCGCTATGTGGAAACAACGCTTAAGCAAAATAATAATTCTTAATAAATAAAAGAACACTATCCATATTCGAGTACAGTATTACAATGGTACAGTAGTCAGTATTGTACGTAATTTCATTAGCCTACTTATTAATTTTGAATTAAATTGTGGTACTTACCAAGAGCAGGTATTCATATGCTAATACTTTTAAATGACCTTGCTCTAGGTCTCATTGATATTTATTAGCCCATGATCAACCTCTTGAGTATTGAAAATTTTATTGCTAGAAAAATATTAACTGAATGTATCCTGTAATTTCTGTTGACATTCCTGCATCTCTTACAATTATATTTTTGTTTTCCCAGCTGATGGTTAATTGACATGCTCCCATTATGATTACTCCGCTATTTCGAAGATTTAGTCGCAAAATATTTTGTTAATCATAACAACTTTGTCTGAATATAACAGGGAAAGCGGTTGCTATGGGATGCAACGTACCTTCAGTTGAAAAAAATACAGATTATAGGTGATAGCGGTAAAAAGGCAAATACTGGTACAGTACTGTACTGGGCAGTAATTCACCCATTTCCTGAACTAACTACAAATTACTGCACTGGAAGTACAGTATTGTACTATGAAATAATGAATTAACCTTTAATCCTTAAGATAGAAAGAAAGAAAGAAGAGTGACTCAGTGAGTAACTGTGCCAACAATACACTGTACAGTATCTTGGAAGAGAGAGAGTGAGTGTGAGAGTGAGAGCATGCCTTGCCATTAATATCCTGTATTGTGCATGTAAGAATACCGTCCATCCCTTATTATTATCAACGAACTAGCCTAATGCCTCCCTGGTGGTTGCAGTGTGGGTGTGTCGTCATCTGGTGTTGACGGGGCTCACGGCGTTCGTAGCGTTGGGCCTGTATGGAGTCTACCAGTACCTCTTCGGTCTGCCGCCCCATCATGTGGTCGAGTTCTACCTCAATAATGGCTCTATGCCCATACCGTTCAAAGGTGAGGCTTGTTAGATTCTCTTAATGCCTATGGTCATGTTGTTGTTGTTGTTGTTCCCCAAGCTGCCTGGCCGAACAGCCCCAAGGCCCCGAGCAAGGCCAAGGCCATAACCGAGCGCCCCCACAGAACCCTCCCTGCCGACCACAATAAAGCCTGGGTGACCGAAGCCACTCCATGGCGGGGAGCTGAGGAGGGTGCGGAAACGCCCGGGAAACCAAAGACCCACCCAGGACCCTGTGCCCCTCAGCAATTATGAAGAGAAAGTTGAGGGGCAAAGGAAAAAAATGTGACGCTTTGGCTTCCAATCTTGGTAGATTGGGAGGTCAATCCACGGAAGAGACGCCGTCACTTGAGATCTAGAAAATATATAAGTAAAAAGAACAGTCAAACTAAGCTATGGGTTTGGTAGAGGTCGTTCAGTTCTCACTCTGATAGACCAGCCCATCACCACATGACTAGAACCCAATCCTCTCGGCATCAGCTAGGAAAGGCCCTAGAAAGCCGCCTTTGGCGGGGGGATAGCTCCCCTATTTCAACCCCTTTCGGGGTTGGGCATCCGCCCCCTATAACCTATAACCTATGGTCATGTTAGAAATATTGTATCTTATCTGTGTCAACATTGTATACCATGATTGTCCTTTTTAATGAAACCAGTACATTTCATACATTTTGCAAGCTCTGTGGCAAAACTTTACAGTACAAGTAAATTGAAACTTTAATACTTTATAAATATTACTATATCTAAATCCCTACATTATTTCTTCAGGTAGTGCTGCTTGAGAAATCTTTGTACATCCATGATATTATGGTATACTGTAGTCTGTTTGTACCTTCTGACTGTTCTTCCGGGGAAAGAGTCACTTGTCTGAAGGATAGAGTGTGCACACTGATGTTCTGAAGTTGCCATAAGACAAAATCGCTATGATTATTTAATAGACAGATGCCTTTCTTGCTGCCAGCAATTTTCTAAGAAGAGACAAACTACTGTGTTGTACAGCTTTATATTATCTCAACAGATCATGGAGAGCGTGTGGTGTCTCAGTACATGCAGGTGGGGGAGATCATGCCCAACTGTGGCCTGGATTATGTCTGCCCCCACAACCACTTCCCCGTACACATCTTCAGCGGCAAGGGCAAGGACGACATGCCCAAGATCTGTGTCTCGGGGAAATAGTAAGTTGGGGCTGGAATTATATGAGAGGGTTTTATTTGGGTTATTGTTATCAGATTTTGTTGAGCTGGAGTCTGTGGGGATGTGTTTAATGTAAGAGTTGAATATAAATAACTTGAATATTCTTACAGTTTCTTACAGTAGATCCTCTGGAAAAAGGCAAACTATGCCTGTGTATCCAGCTCAGTACCAGTACTTGCACTGCTGCGGTCGTTCACGGTGTTGGCGGCGGCGGTAGCAGACGCAACATTTTTACTATTCTGTATTTTTGTTTTATAATCAAACTTCAAATCTTGTCTTCCCCATGCTTTATCAAGATTACTTTCAAACTCCCTTATTGATTCGGAATCGACTACATACTGGGGCAGTGCGTTCCACTCATTTACCACTCTATCACAAAATGAGTTCTTTGCCTTCTCAAGCCTATTTCTTTCTTTGTAAATTTTCTTAGAGTGTCCTCTCGTTCTTGTTCCCTCCCGCATCAAGAAGATACCTTCACACACATCCTCATCGTACTTTCCTGACACTATCTTAAAAGTCTCTATCATATCCCCTCTATTTCTCCTATATGCCAGTGTCTGGCATTATATGGTTTGTATATAAAGGTAGAGATAAAGTAGATAGGCTAGTGTTACTGTTCGAAATTTACTGTTAAATATTTATTCCTATTAAATATGCGTCTAGGTCATATATCGTGGCCTGAAGTTGTTGAAGCTATCTCGACCTTAATTGAATCCTCTCCTTAATTCTTTATCCATTATGTACAATTCAGAGTTTTGTTTTTTCGTTCAAGGGTTAATTTGGGCCAAGCTTAATATCTTAGCGTGTGTAGTACCGTAGAACTAACTTCAGACAGGGATGTATATTTCAGAAATTTCATAATAATATGTGGGATGGATGTAGATTCCGGGCGTACGGTCGTCATGTTTACATAGGGCGATCGCCGCGATTAATTCGGTTATTTGACCCCTGCTGGCAATATATATGATAATGACAATATGTCATGGGGGGGCTGAGGGGGGGCAAAGCCCCCCCTCAACATATTATTGTATCCAATGGCATTCAAAATAGACGGGAACATGATTGCAAAGGTCCGACGCCTCCCCCGCCGTCATGTTTACATTTGTCGATCGCCGTGGTTAAGCTCGTGTCTATTTTGACGGCGATTATGGCCCCCTATCTATCTATCTATCTATTGCCTGACGCCGTGATCCCCAAAGGGGTGGCCACGAACGAACCACCCCCATGCACCTCTGTCCCCAGTCAGTCGACGCCCCTCCCCCCAACCAGCACCGCCTTCGTTCATGTACTGTACTTCCTCACTCCATCCTTCCACCTCTCATTCGGTCTACTTCTCCCTCTCTGTCCCTCCACCTCGCTCTCGTACACCCTCTTAGTCATTCTCTCGCTTTCCATACGTTCCATATGGCCGAACCATCTCAAGTTGTTCCTTTTCACACTTTCCAGCACATCTACCTCCACACTACACTACCTCCTTACTTCCTCATTAGTCTATCTATCCCTCCATGTAACTCCGCACGCACTCCTTAAGTAATTTATTTCCACTGCTCTCACTCTTGGTCTGAGTCTCTCAACCAACGTCCATGTTTCGCTTCCGTAAGTCAGTGTCGGGATTACCACACTGTCATGCAAGGACTTCTTCACTTCCATACTGACCACCCTATTTCTTGTTACTGCTTTTAGCGTTCCTACAACCCTCTTCCCCTGTTGTACCCTCTCCCGCACTTCTTCATCCATAGTCCCATCTTTACTCAACACACTGCCCAGATACTTAAAAGAGTTGACGATCTCCATAGCCTGACCGTTCAGCTTCACCTCACACTCTGTGATTTCACCCCTTTCGAAGACCATAACCTTGCTCTTCCCCGCATTTACCTTCAATTTCCGTTTTTCGCACACTGTTCCAAACTCATTTACCAGACCCTGCAACTCCCATTCATTATCACTCATCAGAACTGTATCATCCGCAAACAGCAGTATAGGTAGCTTCCACTCAATTCCCTCCCTTTTCAGCAATACACCAACATCCACTGCTCTTGATAGTATTTCTTTCATGACTTCATCCATATATACAGTAAACAACCACGGGGACATCACACACCCCTGTTTCAACCCAACACTCAGGTCAAAGAACTCGCTCTGCTCACTCTCCACACGTACTTCCGCCTTTGCACCCTCATAAATGCTCTTCACTGCTTTCAGCAACTTGCCCTCTATTCCGTATATTCTAAGTACTTTCCACAAACCTTCTCTATCCACTCTATCATAGGCCTTCTCCAAGTCCATAAAGGCAACATACACCCTTTGTTTCTTCTCCAGATATTTCTCCACAACACAATTCAGGGTAAAAATTTGATCTACACATCCTCTTCCCTTCCTGCTGGCAATATATATGATGATGACAATATGTCATGGGGGTGTGAGGGGGGGATATTATTGTATCCAAAGGCAGTCAAAATAGACGGGAACATGATGGCAAAGGTCCGACGCCATTACGCGTAGTGTAAACAAGGCTGGCGGTACGCCCGCACTTAACATTCTTGCCTAATGGGTCACTGTTATGGAACAATGACTCAATACAGTATTATGATAAAACAGCATACATATTTGTTTTACCATAATATGAAACTATTTTCCCATTTATTCCTATATATATTAGTTTCTTAGCTAGACTTCCATCAAGCTTAGAAAAACACCCACTGGAACCCCCTTCAAGATAAATTTGTACATATTTCGTAGAAAACTGTTCCGGTCGAAGGCTGGTACCTCTTAAAATTTCAGGCTCGCGATAGGAATTATAATGTAAACTTGCAAAATGAACAAACTAAAACGTATACGAACACAGCAAAAAGACAAAATAACTAATCAAAATCGCTATGTGGAAACAACGCTTCAGTAAAATAATGATTTATAAATAAAAGAACACAATCCACCACATAGGGTGTACATTACTACATGCGCAAGTTAATCTGGTTCCCAAGCAAACTAATCGCACACATAACAACGCACTGTAGTCACGTTCAAGGAATTAGTCAATTTGGGAAGTCGGGGACGTTCTGGTAAATTTTACTAAACTCTGCATGAATAAAGAAACTACATTAAGTGTCAAAATGTTCTATTAAAATCAAATTTGAAAAAATGGACACCTACTGTAAATGGTATGAAAGGTTTTAAAATTGACAACAAAATGGGGTGAAAGCTGTTAAAATCGCCAAACTAATGGGCCAAATTTCTTATAATCTCAAAACAAACGGACTTAACACGAGGGAGAAAGGGGACCAGAAAAACGGCCCATCTCCACTTAACTCCTCAGATCAGATCAGATGAAGTATTGAGGGATAAGCCTTTACAACGGCACCTCGTATTTACATTCTACTTTTCCTATTTTTCTGAAGTGTGTAGAGTACAAAGGAAATCAAGCAACAACAGATCTAGTGACCCTTCTAGGTTGCTTGTCTTCCAAAACACTGGGGATCAAGTGTCCAAATAGTGGTTTAGAGTGGGTAAGGGAACATTGGAAAGGGAATTACTGCCCTGGAACTAATGTCCGTGGCAGGATTAGGAAGTTAGTAGGGGACAGATGGGTTAGTAACTGAGGGGGGGATAAAATAAAGTTATTCATTTACAAACGCAGTCAGTCGTGGGTTTGATGCGAGATATTTGTCTAGGCGGAGTTTAAATGAATCAACGGTGATGCAGTCTATAACGTTTCGGGGAAGCCCATTTCACAAGTTGACAACTCGATTGAAGAAGAAATTCTTAGATTCGTGTGAGTTAAAAGATTTACCAATAATTTTGCAACCGTTTCCCCGCGTGTAATTAGATTGGTCGATAGTGAAGTACCCAGTACTTACTACAGTCCATATTGTCGATGCCTTTGATGATTTTGAACACTTGAATTAAGTCACCTCTTAATCTGCGCTGGGTTAAAGGAAATAGATTTAATTCTCTAAGACGCTCTTCGTATGGTTTGTTCTTTAGGCTAGGTATCATTTTGGTAACTCTACGTTGAACTCGTTCTAGCTTGTTTATATCTTTTTGGTAATAAGGGCACCAGGATTGAACGCAGTATTCCAGAAGAGGGCGGATTAAGGAATTGTAAAGGGTTAGGATAACTTCTTTGGATTTATGCTCAAATGACCTGCCTATAAAGCCAATTATTTTGTTTGCCTTCTTAACAACTTCTGAACTAGAGAGGGGAGAAGGGGTGTTGGAGAGAGAGGAAGCTGTTGGAGTGGCTTTGTTATGTGTGTTTAGTCTGTATACGTCGTCAGGATGTTCCCTGACTGGGTGCGAGAGCATGTGAAACATGCTAGGACGTACTACCACACCCACTAAATGTCCGCCGTGGCAGGAATTCGATCCCGGGTTTTGCAGATTCACACGTGAGCGTGCTCACCACTCGACCACCACGGCTCTACGAACGGGGATGTTTGTAACTTCTACTACCTGCCTGGCGGGCATATTTACCCTAAACGAGCTTCATTCCATGCTCTTTTTCATGCATAAACAAGAGCCAGATCGTAATACAATTATATATCCGTGAAAGGGCGATAATAGAGCTTTCCAATGACACCTGAATCATCCTTGTACGACCACGGGTTATCCTGTAGCGATCGCGCATCACTAGGGGAAAAACCCTAAAATACGGTAATTTCCAGAGTTTTTTCCTGCTCTCACGAGGCTGTGGGTGTGGAATGTTGCAGAGGTAGTGTCAGTCGCGGCACTGGGTCCGTGCCGAACGGTCATAGCCCGCCTATCGTCCTCCCAACGCGTGGACTCTCTCTAAGAGCCGATAATGTGCTCAAAATCCCGCCCGATTAATGTCGGCCACCGCAGGGGTGGCCATTATTCTCTCGGCCGACATATGTCGGGCCCCGCGGCTTGAGTGTTACTGACCACGACTGTACTTTCACGGTTCACCCTCTCAGTATCAGGGCCAGGATTTATCAACCAATGGACGATTGAAAGTGACGGAGATACAATTGAATTACAGTATCTCCTAAAGTGTTTATTCTTTTGTAGCTTCTCCCATTTGCACTAATTTTTAATTGTACTACTGTACGTTGTTTAGTAAATCCAGGCACAAGCAGCCTAGTAAGGGTCATTAGTCCTGTTGTTACTTAGTTTCCTTTTAATTCCCTTGGATAGAGCTAGGTTACTATACAGACTCTTAGTTGTTGTTGTTGTTGCTGTTCCCCAGGCTGCCTGGCCGAACAGCCCCAAGGCCCCGAGCAAGACCAAGGCCATAACCGAGCGCCCCCACAGAACCCTCCCTGCCTACCACAATAAAGCTTGGGTGACCGAAGCCACTCCATGGCGGGGAGCTGAGGAGGGTGCGGAAACGCCCGGGAAACCAAAGCCCCACCCAGGGCCTGTGCCTCTCAGTAATTATGAAGAGAAAGTTGAGGGGCAAAGGAAAAATGTGACGCTTTGGCTTCCAATCTTGGTAGATTGGGAGGTCAATCCACGGAAGAGACGCCGTCACTTGAGATTTAGAAAATATATAAGTAAAAGGAACAGTCAGATTAAGCTATGGGTATGGCAGAGATCGCTCAGTTCTCACTCTGATAGACCAGCCCATCACCACATGACTAGAACCCAATCCTCTCAGCATCAGCTAGGAAAGGCCCTAGAAAGCCGCCTTTGGCGGGGGGGATAGCTCCCCTATTTCAACCCCTTTCGGGGTTGGGCACCCGCCTAGACTCTTAGTAGACAGAGGTTTTGTTGCAAGTAAATTGTTGCATAAATTTAATCTTTTTAAGGTCAATTATTGTGACTGTATTTTAAAATTTGATATAAATTATTTTAATCAAACATTATTAACTTAAAGTTTCTATTATAACCTCTGCTTACTTTTTGTCTGTATGTATTAATATTTGTTTTTTCTATTATTATTATTATTCTGTATAATTAATTGTTCTTGTTAAAAGAGTACTCTTTTGTTTAAATCTATTTTGCCTTCTTCATATTTTCAATTATTGTTATTTATTATACTGTATCTATTCATTGTCGATAGGATCAATTGCTTGCTTTTGCGATTTCCTTAGTTTATTTGTACAATAAATGTAGGTTATTAGTAGGGTAGTAATTGTTAGGGGTCACTTGAAGCATGCTATCCTTACAGGTACCTACCCGATAGCACTATCGTTAGTGAGTGATTATGTTTTTTGTACTTTTGTTGATATCTTGTCAAATTGCAAATTTAGCTTAATATAAAATTTTATATAAATTGTCTTTTTATCTCTGTTTATTTGTTGTTTCTGTGTTTTCCCTGTTCTTGCTCTGTCTTGAGTCGGCTACCCCCAAAATGGGGATTGGGCCTAAGCATATAGATAGATAGATAGATAGATATAAATTGTAGTTTTTTTATTCATACAGAATTTAGTAAAATTTACCAGAACGTCCCGGACTTCCCAAATTGACTAATTCCTTGAACATGATGAGGTGCATTGTTATATGTGCGATCAGTTTACTTGGGAAACAAATTAACTTGCCCATGTAGTTGTGTACACCCTATGTGATGGATTGTGTTCTTTTATTTCAAAATTTTATTTTACTAAGCGTTGTTTCCACATAGCGATTTTGATCAGTTCTTTTGCATTTATCTTGTGTCGTCCCAGTTTTAGTTTGTTTATTTTGCAAGTTTTACATTATAATTCCTTTGTACTTCCTTCTTCTCTTGACTTGTGATATAAATGCTAGTGCTCTGGATAGTGGAGACAATTTCTATGATTGGGATAGGCCTAGTAGAGGTGCTCTCCTCGGATCTTCGTGCTGTACATGCGCGGCTTGTGTTCTCATATATTCTCATTTATTATGTGTTACACATATTATACTTTTTATTAATGGATGGCGATTCTACTTAGTTATCTCAATTTACTGTGTTTGGCAGGCATTTTAGTCAAGTTGTCGAGTTTCTTAATTTAATTCCTCCCTCTCAGCATCATCCAGAAAGAGATCAACAACGGAGGTCGGGGGTTGAACATGGTGGTGGTTGACTCTCACCGGATGCGGGCAGTCCACGCTCGGCGCTTTGACACCTATGCCATGGACTCAAGCGAACTGGAGCTGTTCCTGCTGCGGGAGGTGCGGCAGGGGGACATACTCATCGCGCTAACCTTTGATGAGGCCTCTCGCAACCTGGGACCCATGGCTAAGAACATGCTGGCGGAGTTAGGTGCGTTAAGTGGACTGGCATGAGTACTGTATATATGATTTGTTTGTACAGTACAGTATATGAATATGTATAGTTGTAGATTGTAGACAGATAAAATAGACATAGATTGTGAAAGTGTGGCTGGATAGGATGTTCTCACAGATTTGGTTATACCTCTTAAGGTAATTGATAATATTTCCATATTTTATTTAGTGTTTTCTAAAGTTATGCTTAACATGAAATTACCATAAAACTACAAAACTATCTCTTGTTTATGGTTAAATTAAGGTATGCTGACCCAACACTTGTCTCTACTTCACACCTGTCTATAGACTGGAACAACCTACCCCAGTCAGTCCGTGAAAAGAGAACATTGTATTCATTCAGACGTAGCTTGAAGGAGCACCTGAACCGAACAGCTGCGAGAAGGGAGCACCAAGCTTATGTCTACTACTAAATACGACATAAGAGATAGGCAAAACAAACGGAAATGATTACTGAAATATTTTGACCAGTCCAACTATAGAATGTAAGGTATCTTAATATAACCCCCGAGAAATACTTTCTCTAAAGTATCTACTAATCATATTCATTTACATTTGTTATTTTCCCCCTTTTCCCCAGCTAACTTAATCCCACAAGGACCCCAATGGAAATATGCCAAACGGCCTTATTGGGCTATCCTTAGTTGGAATTATGCAAAGCTGGTACATGTCATATTTATAATATATTATGTGGTACCAACATTGTAAAATGCTAACTGAATAAATATTATTATTATTATAACTGTACATGTTTTGCTGGAGGAATTAGATGATTTGCGGGGATCTTTATAAATACTGTATACACTGTATGTGTTTAGTTATACTAAGGAATAAAAAAAAAGACAAGCAACAACAGACCTAATGGTCCTTACTAGGCTGCTTGTTATAAACAAAAAAACAAAACAAAAATGCCACAGCCACAGATTGCCACTGAAGGGCTTCAGACCCAGAACAACTGTGGCCAGCAAACAAAATTTGAGTACTATGTACCATACTGAAATGGTCACATTATTCGGGCACAAACACAGTCAGTCGGGGGATTCATGGCAAGATATTTATCATTGCGATATTTGAATGTCTAAACTGTATGGCACGCTACAACACTTCTAGGCAAGTTGGATGTGAATGTATATTATGTGCTATACTGTACTGTACTGTATTTGGTGTCTTTCTGCCAACTCAGTGCTCTCACCGCTCAACCTCGGACACATGGCTTAGTACATGCTGGCGGAGTTAAGTGCGTAAAGTGATATTATAATCTATCTATCTATCTATTGCCTGACGCCGTGATCCCCGAAGGGGTGGCCACGAACGAACCGCCCCCATGCACCTCTGTCCCCAGTCAGTCGACGCCCCTCCCCCCAACCAGCACCGCCTTCGTTCATGTAGTTCCTCACTCCATCCTTCCACCTCATATTCGGTCTACCTCTCCCCCTCTGTCCCTCCACCTCGCTCTCGTACACCCTCTTAGTCATTCTCTCGCTTTCCATACGTTCCATATGGCCGAACCATCTCAAGTTGTTCCTTTTCACACTTTCCAGCACATCTACCTCCACACCACACCTCCTTCTTACTTCCTCATTAGTCTGTCTATCCCTCCATGTAACTCCGCACGCACTCCTTAAGTAATTCATTTCCACTGCTCTCACTCTTGGTCTGAGTCTCTCAACCAACGTCCATGCTTCGCTTCCGTAAGTCAGTGTCGGGATTACCACACTGTCATGCAAGGACTTCTTCACTTCCATACTGACCACCCTATTTCTTGTTACTGCTTTTAGCGTTCCTACAACCCTCTTCCCCTGTTGTACCCTCTCCCGCACCTCTTCATCCATAGTCCCATCTTTACTCAACACACTGCCCAGATACTTAAAAGAGTTGACGAACTCCATAGCCTGACCGTTCAGCTTCACCTCACACTCTGTGACTTCACCCCTTTCGAAGACCATAACCTTGCTCTTCCCCGTATTTACCTTCAAATTCCGTTTTTCGCACACTGTTCCAAACTCATTTACCAGACCCTGCAACTCCCATTCATTATCACTCATCAGAACTGTATCATCCGCAAACAGCAGTATAGGTAGCTTCCACTCAATTCCCTCCCTTTTCAGCGAGACACCAACATCCACTGCTCTTGATAGTATTTCTTTCATAACTCCATCCATATATACAGTAAACAACCACGGGGACATCACACACCCCTGTTTCAAACCAACATTCAGGTCAAAGAACTCGCTCTGCTCACTCTCCAATTTATTATAATTTATATATATATTATAATTAGTTTACAAAATTAAAATATTGTTTTGTAGTTTGCATTATGTTTTTGGATATTATAAAGTGGCCAAAATAATGCAATTTCATTCAAATTGTCCTGATTCCTTCTCATATTCATTCTAGTCTCAAAACCAAATTGACCCAGTTTGACACCCTGTATTGTTTTGCTAAATCTTCAATGCGTTATTTCCACATAGTGATTTTGATAAGTTCTTTTGTCTTTATTTATGTGGTTCCTGTTATGTGGTGGATTGTGTTCTTTTATTTATATATTATTATTTTGCTTAAGCGTTGTTTCCACATAGCGATTTTGATAAGTTGTTTTGTAATTTTACTGTGTTCGTCCAAGTTTTGGTTTGTGTATTTTGCAAGTTTTACAATTTAATAGTTTGTTTGTTTTGCAAGTTTTACATTTTAATTACCAACTTGTAACATAATTGCAGGAAGCAGCCAGATCCAGAATCTACAGTTCCGCGGCCAGTGGTACCTGATCAGCCAGCGCGGGATGCAGGGGTTCTCACCTTACGAGATCCTCAGGGCATCTAAGGGCGGTGTCTGGTCGGTCATCAGTGAACACTTCTGCATCCCTCGCACATGTGGGTAACTCATAGTATTCAGATGTGTTCTTGACCCATGGATTGCTTAAAAAATTGACAAAATAAAAGGTCAAGTTGAGGGAGGGAGGGGTGAAGGGGGGAGGAGTGGAGGACATGGTACTGTATAGGGAGATACTACTAAGGGGGGAGGAGTGGAGGACATGGTACTGTATAGGGAGATACTACTAAGGGGGGAGGAGTGGAGGACATGGTACTGTATAGGGAGATACTACTAAGGGGGGAGGAGTGGAGGACATGGTACTGTATAGGGAGATACTACTAAGGGGGGAGGAGTGGAGGACATGGTACTGTATAGGGAGATACTACTAAGGGGGGAGGAGTGGAGGACATGGTACTGTATAGGGAGATACTACTAAGGGGAGGGGTGGAGGACATGGTACTGTATAGGGAGAT
This sequence comes from Paralithodes platypus, assembly GCA_032716605.1. Taxonomy (NCBI): domain Eukaryota; kingdom Metazoa; phylum Arthropoda; class Malacostraca; order Decapoda; family Lithodidae; genus Paralithodes; species Paralithodes platypus. Next base: position 55,909,176 of record CM064488.1, read on the forward strand.
ACTACTAAGGGGGGAGGAGTGGAGGACATGGTACTGTATAGGGAGATACTACTAAGGGGGGAGGAGTGGAGGACATGGTACTGTATAGGGAGATACTACTAAGGGGGGAGGAGTGGAGGACATGGTACTGTATAGGGAGATACTACTAAGGGGGGAGGAGTGGAGGACATGGTACTGTATAGGGAGATACTACTAAGGGGGGAGGAGTGGAGGACATGGTACTGTATAGGGAGATACTACTAAGGGGGGAGGAGTGGAGGACATGGTACTGTATAGAGAGATACTACTAAGGGGGAGGAGTGGAGGACATGGTACTGTATAGGGAGATACTACTAAGGGGGGAGGAGTGGAGGACATGGTACTGTATAGGGAGATACTACTAAGGGGGAGGAGTGGAGGACATGGTACTGTATAGGGAGATACTACTAAGAGAGGAGGAGTGGAGGACATGGTACTGTATAGGGAGATACTACTAAGGGGGGAGGAGTGGAGGACATGGTACTGTATAGGGAGATACTACTAAGGGGGGAGGAGTGGAGGACATGGTACTGTATAGGGAGATACTACTAAGGGGGGAGGAGTGGAGGACATGGTACTGTATAGGGAGATACTACTAAGGGAGTGGAGGACATGGTACTGTATAGGGAGATACTACTAAGGGGGGAGGAGTGGAGGACATGGTACTGTATAGGGAGATACTACTAAGGGGGGAGGAGTGGAGGACATGGTACTGTATAGGGAGATACTACTAAGGGGGGAGGAGTGGAGGACATGGTACTGTATAGGGAGATACTACTAAGGGGGGAGGAGTGGAGGACATGGTACTGTATAGGGAGATACTACTATTTTTTATGTGTCATACAATTTTGAAACATTTCCCGGCACTGGCACGGTATTATAAGTTTTTATTTTTTTTTAAATTCGCTCCCTAGACCTCCATCAAAGCTTAAACATATCTGCTAAATCCTCCCTTTAAGATAAATTTGTAGAAACATTGTATAGAAAAATGTCCCAGCCAAAGGCCAGTTCCTCCTAAATTACAGGCTTGCTATCACTCGTCAGAAAAAAATTGACACTTAAATCGCACATAAAGGTCTTAATATTGATCAAGAGATGGGGCGAAAGTTCTTAAAATTGCCAAACTAATATGGCGAACATCTTAAAATCTAAAAAAATAATTGGGCTGTAAAGGAGAAGGGGGTCCAGAAAAAAATAACTTAATCCAATTGTTCCTCCGTAGTGAAAGGCCAAGCCATCATGCCGGACCCACAAGTACAGAGGAACGAAGCGCGAGCCAAGTTCTGTCAACGCCATGCTGACCTCACCGATTTCTGCTCAGGTACACTTAGACTATATTTTGTGTATCTCTGTATCTACGGTTTCCTTTTATCCTTTGCTAAAGCGTTACAGGTCTCCCTCGATTTACAATTGGGCAACGTTCCTGAAAACTCGATCCTAAATAAAAAATAAATACAAAATAAATGACTTTATATTGTCCTTGTCCCAATTTTGGTTTGTTTAGTTTGCAAGTTTTACATTTTAATTGTATAGCGAACACTAAAATGAATGGGGTAAATGGGGATGCGTTCTCGGACCAGCCATAACTCAAACACAAACACTTAAATACCTTTTTAAAAATTGTAAAATGGGGCATCGGATAGTGAGGGAGACATGTATCTACAGTTTTGTTTTGCAAGTTCTACATTTTAATCTTAATATTTTCTGTTCCAAATGTCCATGCTTATCATAAGTACACTCACAAGTCATAAGAAGTACAGTATGCACTCATTGGAATATTTCCTAAATATTTCAGAGTTTGACTTTGCATGTGATAATAGAATTTAGAAATTATAATTATTGTAACCTACCTATAAAACTGTAAATCAGGTTGCAAAAGTGTTAGTGATATTTTATTTAGTATTATACTGTATATTCAAGTGCTTGCGAATTCATATGAAGACTGAGCACTCTTTTAAATAAGTAATATTTGGCTTTCCTATAATGAACAAGGTATATATGGCCGAACATGTTTTGTTACGCATCCATAGTTAATTTTCTTTTATTTACATGTCATACAGTACTACATTGTTGGCAGTTTGATTTCTAGCATCTTCTATATTTTACAGTAGCAATTAGGTTTATATTTGATATACTGAGTTTGAATAATGCATCATTCCTAATTTCCTACCCACCACTGATATGATTAATCTACAACTCTGCCTTCCACCCCCACCGTCCACACTACACCTTCACATCTTTGGACCGATTCCACCCCTTAAGACCTGACCTAGCTTGACCAAACATTATCAGTTAAACTATTGTAACCAAACCATCCTAACGTAGTCTAAGCTAACCTAACCCAAGCACTTACAAACACACGAGCACAAACATAACCATATGCATACTCACACACAGATAGCCTCTATGCACAAGCACACACAAACACAAACCTATCCACTATGACTCTACCTTACACTACTCAACTCCAGCCCTATCCAACCAACCCCAACCAGACCCTCTAACCCGAACCCTCGCTACCCCCAACAGCCTCGGCCCGATTCCGCCCCCTGCGACTGAGACTGAGGTTCGGGGGTTGTCGAGGCCGGGGTTACACATGGCACAACACTGCCGGTTGTGTCACTGGCTGGTGTTCTATACTGCGGTCAAGCTTCACTCCCAACTGTTAGAGTTTACCTTCTTTGATACTTGTGGGTAGTTGAAGGTCCAGTTTCGGGGAATTAGGTGTTGAAATTTTAGATGTTTGCCTAAATCTGTGGTTATAGTCTGTTCATTCTAGGTTGGGCAGAAATCGTAACCCCTAACATCTGTAACTCAAACAGGACTAGAGTAATCGAGCTGAACTTTCTACCAAATAGGAAGACTTGGCTAGGGCATAGGTGTGGAAATTGACAGCTCATTTGCTCTAGCTCTTTTTGAGTTATAGAGGTTAGAGGATACGATTTCTACCCAACCTAGACTGAACGGACTATAGTAGAGGTTAGTTGAAGGTATATCCTGTTCATTATAGGTAGGCCAGGCAGCCAAGGGAACGACTACTACCCAAAAAGGTCTTGAGTAATTGAACTGTTATTTCTACCATTTGGGAAGAGCCAGCCAGGTAATAGGTGTGGAGATATACAGCTCATTTACTCTATAGACCTGTTTGAGTTACAGAGGTTATTGGTTACGATTTCTGGCCTACTTATAATGAATGGAATATAGTTGAAGGTTCAGCAGTGTGTAAATGTTCAGTTATGGGTAATTGATGTTTGAGTTGTAGGTAGTCAGGGGTCAATTGATGTTTCAGTTGTAGGTAGTCAGGGGTCAATTGATGTTTCAGTTGTAGGTAGTCAGGGGTCAATTGATGTTTCAGTTGTAGGTAGTCAGGGGTCAATTGATGTTTCAGTTGTAGGTAGTCAGGGGTCAATTGATGTTTCAGTTGTAGGTAGTCAGGGGTCAATTATGACAGTTGTCTAAGGTTACAGATAATTGAGGCTAGTTGAAGGTATAGGTAGTGCCAACGAACTTGACAATAATCTTGATCCCTGACCTCTCTGTAACTCAAAAGGGCCTAGAGCAAACTGGCTGTAAATATCCACACCTATTTCCTGGTGGAATCTTCCCAAGTGGTTGAAATGTCAGCCCGATTGCTTTCATTCATTTTGAGTTATAAGAAGGTAAGGGGTCAAGATTATTGTCAAGTTCGTTGATGCTACCTATAGTTATGGGTACTGTAGTTGCAGATAGTGGATGGTATATGAAGATAGTTGGTGTAACCTGATGTTTGGGGGTGGTTGTGGCCAGGGGTAAACATGGCACAACACTACCATTTGTGTCACTGCCTGGCATTCTGTACAGAGTGTACAGAGGTCAATCTTCACTCCTGACTGCCAGAGTGATGTCATCGTTGGTTAATAGTTGACAGTCTTGGATAGTTGAGGCTAGTTGTGCTTTACCATATTCTGTGTTTTGAATGAGGATAGAGTGTTTCTACGCAGTTTAATGCCATGGGGAAATTCTTAAAATTAGTCAGCGTTAGGTGTAATTTGACATATTGTGTATTCCTCGAACCATCTCGAATGGGAATTATGAATTAATTATGATTTGTAATTTGACTTTAGAGGGAAGCCTAACTAATGTTGTGAGTTATGACTTGTTGTAGATACTCTGTACATGTATATTTCTTTTCCTCTTTTTATTTGCAGTACAGTAGTAGTAATTTTTTAGTTTATTGTCAAGGTGTCTATTTAAATACTGTATGTAATAACCAAATTGCATCGAGTAATAGACAGTTTGCTTATTTATAAACAGTGGGGCAAATTCACTCCGGAAAACAAAATCCTGAGAAAAAGAGAAAGGAATGCAGATTGTTATTAGTTGTGAGTTATGGTCCGGTGAAAGTTATTTGGGTGATATTTGAGGAGCAGTTGTCGTTCTATGGTGGACTTTGGTCGGTGGAGGAGTTGATTGGGATTAGTGATTGCCTTATTGAGGGCAGCTGAAGGTTATTTTGCTGAGGAGTTATGGAACCAAGTGAAGAATTAGCATCATCAAGTGGATAATTTGATGAGCCGAGAGAATGCTACAGTGGTATGTGTCAGCGGGTTTTTAATGAACTGCACAGGTAGTCAATAGCAGGGCTTGCACCGATCAGCAAACAGCAAATCTGGATAATTTGTAGTACTGTACCTGTACTTGTTTTGTACAATAGAAAGTAAAGGCAGTTGTCGTAAGTCCAATGCATTTAGAAACTATTATGGTAACTGACACATTTAGAGAATATTATGGTAACCGACACATTTCACTTGATTAATGGGACATATGTCAAGTGAAGTTTTGTGTCTGTTGAAGCCATTTTTTGTATGTTTGTGATTTAGCTACGGGTGTAACAAAGCCAAATTGCACACAGGTTGACAGTAGACTACACCCAACAACAAATATTTGGTGATCTTCCTTCACTTTGTATTCTGGATCTCTGATCGCACCCCAGGTGCAATATATATATCTGTTTGATTTGAGGGAAGAAAGACACTTGTTGGGTATGAGCTTCAGTTGAGTCTCCTGCAGTATAGCAGTAGCATACATAGATACCCCAGGCACCACCCAGGAGTTGAACCATTGTCCTCACTATCACCGTACCACTACATCACTCTAGCCGGTTGATATTGTTGGTGGATAACTTCAAATTTGTTTTGTATAATAAAATCTGTGACACAGAGATAGCTGATTGATGCAACGAAGGTTGATCACAGCAACAACAACTGGTCATCCTGTATGACCTGTTTGAGGTTATCTATCACTGGGGTTAGTTTGGTCCGTTGATAAAGTGGTGAAGCCAACAACAAAGAACCATCATATTATCTTGACTGTGGCCTGTGTGGTGTAGTGGTAGGTACATTTGCCTGGTCCTACACAAGATTGCACTTCTCATGGGATATTGCCCATATAGTATAGAAGTATGGTAGACAATATTGCCCATATAGTATAGAAGTATGGTAGACAATATTGCCCATATAGTATAGAAGTATGGTAGACAATATTGCCCATATAGTATAGAAGTATGGTAGACAATATTGCCCATATAGTATAGAAGTATGGTAGACAATATTGCCCATATAGTATAGAAGTATGGTAGACAATATTGCCCATATAGTATAGAAGTATGGTAGACAATATTGCCCATATAGTATAGAAGTATGGTAGACAATATTGCCCATATAGTATAGAAGTATGGTAGACAATATTGCCCATATAGTAGTATAGAAGTATGGTAGACAATATTGCCCATATAGTATAGAAGTATGGTAGACAATATTGCCCATATAGTATAGAAGTATGGTAGACAATACATACTGTAGATAATAGTGAGCATTTTACTGTAGGTCTGTATATTTACTGGCTGAAACAAATATCCAGTCAGAGCTTATTAGATTGCATAGCTTGCACTGCCATAAAACCATCATTGTTGTATATAACTTTACATTCTCACAGATGAGAGACAGTGCTCATTCTTAAATTTTCACTTAATACTTACTGTATTAGTTCAATCAAGTACTTTTTCCTATTCTTCACAATATTTTCTAGTCCTACAAATAACTTAATCTTATGTTCCCAGTTATTATAATGTAAACCTTGCAAAATAAACAAACCAAAACTTATACGATCACAGTAAAAAGACAAAACAACTAATCAAAATCGCTATGTGGAAACAACGCTTAAGTAAAATAGTAATTTCTAAATAAAAGAACACAATCCACCACATAGGGTGTACATTACTACATGAGCAAGTTAATCTGGTTCCCAAGCAAACTAATCGCACACATAACAACGCACTATCATCATGTTCAAGGAATTAGTCAATTTGGGAAGTCGGGGACGTTCTGGTAAATTTTATTAAACTCTGCATGAATAAAGAAACTACAATTGTGTCAAAATTTTCTATTAAATTAAAATGTAAAACTTGCAAACTAAACAAACCAAAATTGGGACAAGGACAATATAAAGTCAAATTAAATTATCAAAATCGCTATGTGGAAACAACGCTTACTAAAATTAAATCTATGAAATAAAAGAACACAATCCACCACATAGGGTGTACACTACTACATGAGCAAGTTAATCTGTTTCCATGGCTACAGATGGCTATCACTAACGATAGTGCTATTGGGTAGATACCTGTAAGCATAGCATGCTTCAAGTGACCCCTAACAATTACTACTAGTTTTGCTTTGCTAAGGTTTCCCAGTGAGGCACTGTAGTGCTAGACTACCCTGAGATACAGTTGTCTTACCTGTACAACCCCTTTATACTAATATGTTAAAGTCCCCCCCCCCCCCCCAGTGAGCCAGCTTGAGTCCTGATATGCCCTATGTGACCTGCCACTGTGGCTCCTTTGAACTATATTCTACTATTCTGAACCCCATTTTTACTCTATAATGCCTTTGTACTTCACTGAACCGCTTGTACTTATCTGAACCCCTTTGTATTCATATAATCACCTTATCTAAATTCATTCCTGCTCTTTTGAACCCACACTAATCTGTTGAACTCCCCCCCCCCCCCCCCCCCAGTGAGCCAGCGTGAGTCTCCCCTCCGGCCGGCCACCCTGACCAACAGACAACTGGTGGGTAGTGCCATGTTCAACACCCCTATCATGGTGATGGGGGGTTCCTCCCTGGGGGCCCTCACCCTCACCCTGGAGACACTACTGGGTCAGCCTGGTGTTCAGCCACGCTATGTGGTGGTGGTGTACAACCCGGACCTACTGCCCGACGCACCACAGCTGGTTACTCTCTTCGGGTTCAATGCCAGGGCCACCAAAGCCAAGCACTACTATCGTAAGTTAGTCTACTATATTAACGGTGGTGGTGGTGTAATGGTTTAGATGCTTATGTTCTGGGTGTGGCGTCCCGAGTTCGAATCCCGGGAGGCCCATATGCTTTCATTAGTTTATTCAAGTGCATTTGGGTTTGTAATTGATGATTAATTTTAAGAACGGAGTGTTACTTAATACTATACTGTTTTTAGTTGCTGATTTTACCAGTGATACATTCCGTTTTAACTGCCAAGCTAAGCCTAGAATGGAAAGATTTAACATTGGGGATGTGTCTCTGGTGTGTGTTGATAAATGCTGCTACCTGGGTGACATTATTATTGCCGGGTGTAGAGCAGACGCTAGTTATGTTGCAAGTATCGGATATGGGAAGAAGTTCAGAGAGTTACCACTATTGACAATAAGGGGTCTCTCCCACTGGATAGATGGGAAGCTGTATGTGTAAGAAGTACTTTGTTATTGATATTTGTGCAGTTACAGAGGAAGACACCCATACACTTAAGGGTACCGTACTATGTTGATATATATATATATACAGTATATATATATATTTTGCCACAGGGATAGAGGAACCAGCGAAAGCAGAGATGTAAGAGCGAATTTGTATAGAATATATTGATCAGGTGATACAGTACATCCTGGCAGACTATGGTGGTTTGGTCATGTGCTGGGAATGAATGAGGGTGATTGGATTAAACATTTTAAATATATGGAAGTGGAGGTAAGGATGTCAGTCAGAAGATTTACAAAAGCCTGATATGAGATCCAAAGGAAGGATCTCAGGGTTAAGGTACTTGACAGGAACATTGCAATGGATCATACCGAGGCATAGTCAGTAGAGCGTCGGCTGCTGATGAAAGGTTCGGTGGATCAAGCCCGCACTGCCAAAATGTTATTGGTAGATGTCAAGCCCAGGCAACTTGACCTAGTGAATAAAAAAAAAAAAAAAAATTATACACTTACCAAACATGGATCTACCAGATTAACTGATGCCGATACCGTTACACTAATTCAAAGTTTTCACTGTTGCAGAGATGGTTGGCGCCCTGTTTGAGACGGCAGAGACCAAGTTCCCCGGGTCTCTCTACGTGATGGTGATAGAGGAAGGTTTACTGCTGGCACCGGACTGTCTGGCTTACACTGCCTCTCTCCTGCCGCTTCTTCATGACCCCACCGTACTCGCTATCTCCGCGTGGAACCCCAATGGTGAGTTTATAGACAACAAGCTACCCACCTCGCCTAGCTAGGGTATGGCTGTAAAGTAGTATAAAAACAAAAGAAGTCAAAACAAACAATAGTTAGCTTTTAAGGGGAGGTTTTTCGTTTGTTCCCTAGACCTCCATCAAGCTTAAAATTACACCACTAGACCCCTTTTCAAGATAAATTTGTACATTTTTCGGTAGAAGCATGTCCCGGCCATAGGCCGGTTACTCTTAAATTACAGGATAATTATTGCTCGTCAGGAAAAAATTGACACCCAATTGGAACAAAAGGCCTTAAAATTGACAGAAATGGAGTGAAAGTTCTTATAATCGCCAAATTAATAGGGCAAACGTCTATAAAAATATCAAAAGCAATGACTAAACATGAGGGAGAAAGGGGTCCAGAAAAACATCCCTCAAGTGGAAATCTGCCCTTAACCCTCGGGATCCGGGCTGCCTGTTAGAAGGACGGTCGCCCGTACCCGGGCGAAATGGCCGAAAAATGTCTAGGCCTAGGCTACCGTATCTTTGTTTATTTAAACTGCTAGAAATTTCCCACGCACCCCTAAACGTAAGGCAGTTTCCAATCTGTAAACTGGCGTTGAGTAGAGCTCTCTAAGTCAACTGGTTCGGTTGTGATGACGATTTTAGTGGAGAGCATTTTCAGGCAATGTTAGCAATACGACGATCTTTTCACTAATGAAACTACGACATACAGACGTACAATAACAAACGAGTCTTCTCCTTCTTGTTTTCGGAGGTGCGGTGATGAAGCGACCGACTTTGTTTACATTCGTCCGACACACGGCATTCGGATCAAGCTTGCAAGGCTTGCAAGCTTACTGTCTGTCAGAAGGACGCCCGGGTACCTGCCCTTCTGCAGCGGTGTCCTTCCCCAAGGATGCCCGGGTAGGAAGGGTTAATATAGACCATACCTGATCCTATAGCTTTGTTTCCAGGGTTCCCACACGTGTCGTCTCGTCCAGACCTGGCGTACCGTACTGAAGACTTCCCCGGTTTGGCCTTTACCATCCGGCTCACTACATACGTTACGCAGCTCCGCCCGGACCTGCCACGATGCTGCAACAAGCCGTAAGTTGTACAGTAGGCTATTTAATTTTTCAACTTGATCGGCTGTCTTGAGTCGGCCACCCCCAGCTTTAAAAACAAAAAACAAACAAAAAGATGGGGTAGGCCTATGTGCCTGAGTATATAGATAGATTATATAGAACTTGATCAGAGAAGATAGACTATACTGTAAGTATATACTGTATACAGTATATGTATATATTTTCAGCTGAGGGTAATTTGCCATGTCTCCATCTTGATTACTAAGCTAATATGTGAAATAGATAAAAATACTATCTATCTATCTATCTATTAATTGCCTGACGCCGTGATCCCCGAAGGGGTAGCCACGAACGAACCGCCCCCATGCACCTCTGTCCCCTGTCAGTCGATGCCCCTCCCCCCAACCAACACCGCCTTCGTTCATATACTTCCTCACTCCATCCTTCCACCTCTCCTTCGGTCTACCTCTCCCTCTCTGTCCCTCCACCTCGCTCTCGTACACCCTCTTAGTCATTCTCTCACTTTCCATACGTTCCATATGGCCGAACCATCTCAAGTTGTTCCTTTTCACACTTTCCAGCACATCTACCTCCACACCACACCTCCTTCTTACTTCTTCATTAGTCTGTCTATCCCTCCATGTAACTCCGCACGCACTTCTTAAGTAATTCATTTCCACTGCTCTCACTCTTGGTCTGAGTCTCTCGACCAACATCCATGCTTCGCTTCCGTAAGTCAGTGTCGGTATTACCCTCAGAAAATGTGTAGATCTTGATTAATATTTTTGCTCTCATACTGTACAATATTGGTAGTTAAAGTATATATTTTGAGAGCATCTGATCATTCACCTTATCTTCTCTAGGTAGTGGTAGTGGTAGTAGTAGTAGTAGGTAGTGGTAGTTTAGGCCAGAGTTGAATGATGTAAATAGCTAGAATAGTGATTTTAATCAGTTCTTTTGTCTTTATATTGTGCGGTTCCTGTTTTGGTTTGTTTGTCTTGCAAATTTTACATTTTAATAGCTAGAATATTATCAAAATAATTACAATGAAGAATATTGATGAGTTTGTATTGTCCACAGAGGTTGGCAGGGTTGGCTGGACGTGGGTCGTTGGGAGAGAGAGGTGGTGGTGCCGGATGTGTCCCGAGTGTTGAAGCGTCCTGTTGGGCCCGACCTGGAGCCTACAACACCTCTCATATCGGCACTATTCCACAGGCTCAGGGCTACCAACTTGTGAGTACAGGTTTCCTTCACTATCCGATGCCCTAATTCACATTATTATTATAGGTTTTTAGGTGCTTGGGTTTGGGTTTTGGCTGGTACGAGAACACATCCCCATTTACCCCATTACTTATAATGTAAAACCTGCAAAATAAACAAACCAACACAGGGACGACACAAGATAAATTAATTTTAGGGTTCGTTATATAATTTTTCTATTTATCCCTCCTGGCCCGGGCAGGCTCTCCAAAGGACGGAGCTCGTATCCGGGCGATCTGGCCGAATATCAACAAAAGTAAACTAAGGTTAATCTCACTTAATATATTACCTACATTAATCAAACATATATAGAATGGGCGCCTTACCTTGCTGCGTAGAATGGCGTTGAGTAGAGCTCTCTAGCTCAACTGGTTCCGGAGTGATGGTGATGGAAGTGGAGGTAACTTTTGCCGCGTATTTACCTCAGCGCGTCCGAACACTCAACCGTGGCCCCGGCTACGACGCCCAGTTGCACTCGTCGCTCCACCCGCAATTATGCCGGGAACCGATTTGATAGTGTTTTATTGGTTATTATGTCATTTATTATAGTTATTATGTTATTTTCACTCAATAAAGTTATTTACATGAACTTATTTGTGTCTCTGTCACTTATTACTTTGTTTTATTATTATTATTATGATTATAGTGTCACTTTCACTGGACTTTGATAATTGGTAGTGTCATTTCCCCTTTTATGTATTGTTAGGTAAGCTAATAATATATATAGTGTCAGTGTCACTTGTTCATATTGTTATGAAGGCACTTATTATTACTTGTGTGTGTCTCTTTCACTTATACTTAGTTTTATTATTATTATACTGTCACTTTGACTGGCCTAGGCTTATTGAGTGTCATTTTCACTTATTTATTGTTAGAAATATATTTTAGTGTCACTTTCACTTGTTCATATTGTTATTGAAGGCACTTATTATTACTTATATGTGTCCTTTTCACTTATACTTAGTTATATTATTATTCTTAGCCTACATTTGAGTGTCACTTTCACTGTTGTCACTTCCACTTCAAAAGTTTATTAGAGTATGGAAGTCGTTGAAGCAGGTGCCAGCACACAGTCCAACTTGACACTCGAGGCATTCCCAAGTTGTTTTTGTGCTTTTGCGGGGTCTTCTTGTTGTGTGGCTGCACACATGGCACCTCTTCTGACTCCTAGCATTACTACCTGGTGCTTTGAAAGGAAGGGTGTTGAGCTGGTGCTTCCTGAAAAATTCAGCACACCCCGTTCTGTCCAGCTGGCCTGGTCCTTGTAGTGGCCTCCCTGGTGTACCCGCATGTTTAGCCAGGAGCTCAAGTATCACCTGCTTGTGGAACTTCTGCAGGGACTTGTACTTCTTGGCTCCTGCAGTTCTCAGACGGTAGATGTTGTAGGCATTGAGGACTGACATATCTACTGTATGCAGGATAAACTTCTTGTACCACCTGCAAGATGTTCGCAGGCAGTCGATGAAGCCCATCTGCATGTCGGACTTGTCAACGAGGCGCATATTGAGGTTATAATCCAGGACAGCAGCTGGTTTCTGGACGGGGTTCTTCGGTCCACCTTCCCTATGGCGACCATCTCGGCCTTATGGCATGTGGTGAGGAGGTTGACCTTCCGCTGGTCATGCCAGTGGATGGAGAGGATGGGGCCACTCTTCTTGTGGAAGATGTCCGCCTTCTTCGTCTTGGTTGGATAGCCTGGCATGCCCTTCCTCTTGCCCTTGACTGTGCCGACAGTTCCGGTCTTGCGGTCATGGAGGTACTTGGTCAGGAGAGGCGACGTGTAGTAATTATCTGTGTAGAGGATGCGATTTTTATTGAAGTGCCTCTCCATCATCTTCTTCACTACAGCGCCACCAAAACCAATGAGGGGGTCAGTCACAATTTCTCCACCCTTGCCACTGTAGACTATAAAGTCCAGCACATACCCCGTCAAACAGTTGCAGAGGACGAAGAGCTTGATGCCGAAGCGGTGTCTCTTGGACGGGATATACTGTCGAAAGTGCAGCCTACCACGGAACAGGACCAGAGACTCGTCGAGGCACATCTTCTGGAAAGGAATCAGGTAGGTGGTGAACCGATGACGTATCATGTCATACAGCTTCCTGATCTTCCATAATGAGTCGGGAAGGTGGACTGCCATGTTGTTTGTCAGGTGGAGATAGGAGAGGATGTCGAAGTACCTGTCCCTGGACATGTACTTGCCAAATGCTGGAGTCGTTATGATGTCGCCAGTGATCCAGTAGTCTGCCAGAGCGTGCTTCCTGATATGTGTCATCAGCATTGTGAGTGCCAAGAACACATATAGTTCTGCCGCAGTGACAGCTCTCCATGCCACCATCTTGGCACTGGTTTTCCTGCCAAGAAAGTTGGCACAGATCTCATGATGGTTGTTGGTCTCCTCGACGAGGTATTCCATGACTTCATTGTCATAGAAGCCACAGAAAATGTCACTGGGGGTAGCAGCTGGGCCACAGGGAAATGTTGGTGACACCCCGGAACCCATCTGTACCTCGTCAAAGGCAGGACAATCTGGCTTAAAATCAGCCCCATCTGTCCACACAAACAGGTCGGATGCTGATGCTCGAGGACGTGCAGGTGCAGCAGGCACACGCCCTTGGCCACGCGGACGCCCTGCACGCCCACGCCCAGGGGCAGCGGCGTCGGCAGACTGACCATGTCCACGACCTCGCCCTCTCGCTCGTCTTGTCGGGACTTCCTCTTCCTCTTCCTCTTCCTCTTCCTCTTCCTCTTCCTCCTCAGGCGACGTCAGGTCATCTGGGGCAATGTTGGGGTCGTCAGCATCCTCTTCAGGAGACAATTCGGGTGAAGAAGTGACCAGGCGTCGGCGGTGTGGGGCGCGGGAGCTTCAACAATGGGAGCCTCGGCCTCGGGAGTTGGGCTCCTTTTGCGGCGAGCCGAGGGCTTCTCCGCAGCAAATAATGCTCTGCAGTGTGTTGAGGGCTGTGGCACACTAGTAATACCACTAGAAGAGGCCCTTTGGTCATCCTGAAGGAGAGATGAAGCCGAGGGCTGTGGGTGACCCCCGCGGCGTCCCGGGACAATGGAATGCGGGTGGTTGCTAGACCAGGGTCGGCGTCATTATCACTGTTTTCAGCTTCCCTATCCTTTTCTGCGGCTGCCCTGCGTGCTTATTTAGCTGCACTTTTCACCAACGATTGTTTATAGAAATATTTGCCCACTTTCAAGGGCGTACGGGCAGGCAAAGGGGAAGGTCCTGGGCTACTAGGGCTAGGCCTAGGCTGACATAGCAAAGATGGCGAGGGGGTAGGCCTAGGTTCTAGCACACTTGGAAGCTCAATGGCACCTTCCTGAAACACTTCCACATCAGGATCATCACTACTGTCTCCCCCCTCAAATAAATCGACATTATCGTCGTCTCCAAAGCCAACGAAATCGTCATCTTCGCTTGCACTTATAAATTGTTCTTTGTCAACCAAGCTTTCGCCACTGCTCTCTTCACTATCAAAAGGTTGTCGCTGTATAGCGCTATCACTCAACAAACGCTTAACTTTCTTTCGTTGAGCTTTCTTCTCGGTTGCAACAGGCGTTGAAGTTGCGAGCGGGGTAGCAGTGGGGCCCGCGGGAGGTTGCAGCGAATCGGACATGTCGGAAATCATTTTTTCAGTATAACTCGCTATGGCGGCCACGTACGAACTGACAACACTAGTAGTTGAGGCTTGGTGGCGCTGCGGTCTCTCCTGCAATGCAAAATTTGGCCGCGCGTATTTTGAAGCACGCTTTCAAGCACAGGGATTTTAAAATGACACCCGGGCACCTGCCCTTCTTTCGTGGTGTCATTTTAAAATGACACCCGGGCTGGAAGGGCTAAGATCGGGTTTTCAGGAACGTAACCCAATCGTAAATTGAGGGAGACCTGTAGTTTTATTAATTCTCTTTCGCTCTCTGCCTGTCTCCTCTCCTATCCTCTTCTTCCTTATGCTCTCCTACATTATCCCCTCCTCTTCTCTCCCTTCCACTCCTTCATCCTCCTTTTCCCTCCACGTCTCTCTTCTCTTCTTCCATTTTTAATCACACATCTTTCCCATGCCATATAATATTGTTTATTGATAGCTGGAGAAAAAAATGACAAACTGTGTCACATACTTACTTGCTATTAAAATGTAAAACTTGCAAAATAAACAAACCAAAACTGGGACGAGACAATATAAAGACAAAAGAACTATACCCTGTTTCTTTTCATCTGATGGTAAATTGCAAAGTTCCCTTCAAAATTTCTCAGATATTTTGAAGATTTTGTAGTGAAATATGGTGCTAATTATATATACTTGGTCTTAATATGATGCAGAGACATAGTGGTATCCTTTTTTTCCATTAAGTATCGATAAATTAGCTAATAAGGGATTCAATTTACCGTCAGATGAAATGAAACAGATTCTAATCAAAATGGCCATTACAGAGAGATGAGTGCAGTGATCGCCAACACAGAGACCCTGGTGGTGGACCGATATGAACACTACCTCTCACAGCTACTGAACGCCACCACCACCAAGACCATCACACTACAGCGCTCTACAGTACTGGCCTGTGCTGCTGCATCATCCACCTCCATCCTCAATCTTCCATTCCAGGACAAGTAGGTAGTGTTTTGTTACAGAGATGATCCACTTTGAGATACCATTTGGATAACATTATTGTATTTACCTAATTGTAGTTTACAGGAGTTGAGCTAAGCTCGTGTTGTCCCGTCTCTCAGTCTACTTTTTATCCAATTTTTTCTTGAAAATATGGATGTTCCTTGCCCCTACCACCTCCTCCTCCAGCCCATTCCATTTGTCAATACATCTATAGGGGAAGCTAAACTTCCTGATATCGTTCTTGCAGGTAGGTCTTTTTACTTTGTAGCTGTGGCCTCTAGTTATTCCTGTATCCATAATTAATATATCCTCCCTATCCAGCCTCTCCAGCCCCCGGGTGCATTTGTACATCATTATCATGTCTCCCCTCTCTCTCCTCTCTTTTAGACACAGTAGATTTAATTTGTCTAGCCTCCCTTCATATGGCAGTTCTCTGAGACTTGGAACCAATCTAGTAACTGCTCTCTGGATTCTTTCTAACTTGTGAATATGCTTCTTTAGATGCGGGCACCACACCACTGCTGCATACTCCAATCTTGGTCTAATCATACTCTTCATAATTTTCGCTACCATGGTCTCATCCAAGTAGTTCAGAGCAACTTTCATATTCCCGGCCATTGCATACATTCCGCTAAAGAGCTTGTAAATATGTTTCTCTGGCGACAAGTTATCTTGTATAATCAACCCTAAATCCTTTTCTTTTTCGGCCTTGCTAATTATTATCTCCCATCCTGTACTCCCAATTTGGTCTATTCACACTTCCCATATTTAACACATGGCATTTACTTATATTAAATTTAATTTTCCACTTGGTGCTCCATTCGTATATTTTATCTAAATCCCCTTGCAGCTCCTCACAACTACTTTTATTTGTTATTTGTCTCATAATTTTTACGTCATCTGCAAACATTGACATGTAGGAGTTTATGCCTATCGGCAGGTCATTCACGTACATAAGGAACATGAGAGGTACCAACACAGATCCCTGCGGCACACCACTCTCAACTTTCCGCCACGATGAGTAAGTTCCTCTAATGTTGGTCCTCATTTCCCTATCTGTTAAATAGCTCTCCATCCATTTCAGCAAACTCCCCCTGACACATCTAGCGTCTCAAGCTTAGATAACAATCTCTTATGTGGTACCTTATCGAATGCTTTGGAAAGGTCTAAGTAGACGCAGTCCACCCATCCACCTCTTTCTTGGAGTACATCTATCACCCTACTGTAATAACATAGCAAACTGGTAACACAAGATGTCCCTTCTCTGAATCCAAATTGCTTTGGGGTTATTATCTTCTTTCTCTCCAATATTTTCATCCATCTCTTCCTAATTAGCTTTTCACAAATCTTGCATACAATACTAGTAAGTGAAACTGGTCTATAGTTTAGAGGGTCCACAGGGTTTCCATTCTTGTATATCGGAATTATATTAGCTCTTTTCCATTCAACAGGAACCTGTCCTTTATCTAAGGAAGCTTGAATTATGTCCCGCACTGGCTCCACTAATTGCTCTGCACACTCCTTTAAAACCCAGGCAGACACTTCATCCGGTCCCATAGCTTTCCTTACTTCAAGTCCTCTCATCGCAGATAACAGCTCATCTCTAGTTATTTCAATCTTACTAAGACCACTCTCCAGTACTCCCGCCTGTGGTTCGTCAAAACCTTCCTCTCTAGTAAAAACTGACCCCAATTTGTTATTCATTACCTCGCACATGTCCGATACATTTTCATACGTCTTAGCATCAACTCTTAATTTAGTAATTTGTTTCTTTACCTTCAACTTACTGTTTATATATTTATAAAATAATCTAGGGTCACTTTCACATTTATTTACTATGTTCTTCTCATAGTTCATTTTAACTTGCCTAATTATGTTAACATATCTATTCCTCTCCTGTTTATATTTATTCTGATTACTCTCAGTGTTCCTTCTTCTTAATCTAGCCCAAGCTGCATCACGCCTACCCAAAGCTCTTTTGCATTTCAAATTGAACCATTCTTTCTGCTTAGTAAAATTTCCAGTTTTATATCTTGGGACAAACAGATTGGTTCCTACTCTATAAATGTTGAGGAATCTACTATATTTACCTTGTACGTCCTGTTCCTTAAAAATAAGATCCCAATCTACTCCCTCTAAATATCTTTTCAAGGATACATAATCAGCTTTACTATAATTTAATCTGTCATTTATGTAGCTATTGTCTAATCTATTGGCATTACTCGAGGTCAACTTCCATTTAGTAATAGGTGATCACTTTTACCTACAGGACATAGATAGTTTATATCACTAATTTCGTGAGGATCTTTTGTAAAAATCAGATCAAGTTTAGAAGGTTCGTTATTACCCCTCATTCTTGTATTTTCCTTCACATGTTGTGCAAGTACATTTTCCGTAACCAACTCCACTAGCCGACTTCCCCAAGATCTCTGATTTGGCCCTGCATCTCCCGATTCCCAATCAACCTCACTACAGTTGAAATCTCCTACCAAGATCAATCGATTCTTCCTTAAAAGCAATCTTCTCAACGACTGAATCATATCCTCGACCATCTCCTCAAACTCCAACTCCAATTATAGTAAAGCTGATTATGTATCCTTGAAAAGATATTTAGAGGGAGTAGATTGGGATCTTATTTTTAAGGAACAGGACGTACAAGGTAAATATAGTAGATTCCTCAACATTTATAGAGTAGGAACCAATCTGTTTGTCCCAAGATATAAAACTGGAAATTTTACTAAGCAGAAAGAATGGTTCAATTTGAAATGCAAAAGAGCTTTGGGTAGGCGTGATGCAGCTTGGGCTAGATTAAGAAGAAGGAACACTGAGAGTAATCAGAATAAATATAAACAGGAGAGGAATAGATATGTTAACATAATTAGGCAAGTTAAAATGAACTATGAGAAGAACATAGTAAATAAATGTGAAAGTGACCCTAGATTATTTTATAAATATATAAACAGTAAGTTCAAACAGCACACCACAAACATTAAAAAGAAACTGACACCCAGACTTAACGCCCTCAGGTCACTTGCTCACACAAAATTTGGACACAACAAAGAAACTACCACCACAGTATATAAACAATACATAAGATCAGTGATGGAATACGCAAGCCCAGCCTGGGCTTCTAACCTAGCTGAAACACATCATAAGACCTTACAGACTATTCAAAACAAAGCCCTGAAGATCATTACAGGCTGCACAGCTACTGCACCCACAGATCACCTACATCAAGAAACCAAAATCCTCAAGTCAAAGACCATCTGGACATGAGAGGCACTCAATTCCTGGCAGCAGCCTCCACGAACCAAGACCACCCACTAAACTACATGGCAAACACACCCACAGACACCAAGAAATATCAAAACAACACCCAGCACACGGTATCACACACAATTATTGTCCTCTCTCCCTCCCTGCCCACCCCGAACCAACTTCCAGAAGCACATCCATACTCATATCTCTCACCGATCCATCCACTCACTCACAGACAACACGCAGCTGCATGCACGACCTCCCGAAATCCATCCTTCCGAATCCTCCCTTCCTCGTGAGGACAGAGTCCACCTGGCCAGGCTGAGATGCGGACACCATCCAGCTCTCCTGAGCTATCAGAGACTGGATGACTCCGTTGTCGACACTGCCCGGATGTAACACAGCACCCCATACCATTAAACACATCATAGAAGACTGCATTTCACAACCACTTACGCCAACAACACAATCTACACTCAATGAGAGCTCTGTGGGAAAGCCCGATCGTGGCCATGGCCTTTCTCAGGGACTCGGGGCTGTTCGGCCAGGCAGCTTAGGGAACAACAACAACAACAACAACTCCAACTCCCTCCATGCTCTGGTCTTTGGTGGCATGTAAGCTACTGCTATGTCTAGCTTTTTTCCTTCTATATCATTGAGTTCAACTGCCATTATTTCTGCCTTGTCATTATTTAACTCCACGTGCTTTGCTGTCATAGGGTTCTTAACTAATACTACCACTCCACCTCTTTAACCTTTCTATCATATCTCCATATATTATATCCTTCACTAAACACTATGTTGCTGTCAAAGTCCTGGTTCAGCTTTGTCTCCGTCAAACAGACTATCTGTGGTTGATCTTTTCTTAATATATCATCTAACTCTACCTTTTTACTGTTTATTCCATCTATATTAGTGTAGCACAGTATATTTGAATCCACCTCCTTGTTTCTCTTCCCTCTCTGCACCCTACCAGGTTCACCTCCTCCTCCATTCCTTCCCTAACCCAGTTCCCCTGCTAATTCTATTCTCCTCTCCCCCCCTCCCCAACCTCCCATACCCCCTCTCTCTCCCTCTGTTCCACCTTCTCCACCATATCCTGGCTCTCTCTCTGGTCCCCTGTTCCCTGCATTATCTCTCGCTCCGTCTCCTTGCTTTGACTTGGTACTTGTCTCTCTGTCTCTTTCCCTATCACTCCTCTTACTTTCGGTTCTTGGTGGCTCCTGATGTACCACTTCCTTACTTGCCCTTCCCTTATTCTCCAAAAAAAACTCTTCTTTTGCTCTTCAGACAACTTTCCATTCTCTTCATTAGCCTTAGCTTGGAGTTCCCTTAACTGTTCTCGTTCTTCTACACTTAGGTTGTTTGAGGATTTTGTTTTTCTTTCTCTTAACCCCTACTGTACCAGAGGGTATTACTATAAATGTAGGCCAGCCCTATGAGAGTCTCTTGTTGTGACTCAGTGGTCTGGTTAAACTAATGTAAAAAAAAAAAAAAAAAAAAAAAAATATATATATATATATATATATATATACAGTATATATACAGTCGAACCTCGCATGAGCGGACTAATAGGGGGGGACCCTGGTCCGCACATTGAAAAAGTCTGTACATTGAAAATCGAGTAAAAATACGATTAATTTTAACATGTACTAACCAAAACTGTATAAAATAAATTACTTAATAATATAAGACTGTCTAAAAACATGTTTTCCTTACCTTAATATCTATTGAAGTATTTACACTATAAAATAAATTACTTAAAGATATAATACTTGTAAACAAACTGATGTTTTTGGCGGGAAAATGCTACCGCGTCACCCGCCTACCGGACAACTTTCAAATTAGCGGTCTTTTGCCCGATTTGTCCGGACTTTAGGGCGCTTGTCCGATCTCTATTTTTTGTCCGTACAAACTGAAGTCCGTTCACCAGGGGTCCGCTCATGCGAGGTTCGACTGTATATATGTATAAATGTAACCTCCAGTACCACGCATTGTGGCCAAAATGGCTTCAGAGTCAAGAGAGGGCAAATTCTCACCCCTATACTTGAACGATTACTGAGCCAGTTCGCCTGTGGGACCTTATATACACTCTTTGAGAAGTTTTGCCAAGGACTCAAAGCAGTGTTTACAAGTCATGGTGCCAGGTACCGCTCGGTACAAGGACCGCATATTACGGACGTACGTCGGACGTTACTGGTACTGGCGAGTGACTTTTTTTTTACTGTCGGCCAACGTACGTTGCTGGTATAGTAAGGGTTAAGTATGAACTTAATATCATAATGTCCTTCTAATGGATGCATATGATTTTCATTCATTCCATCTCCACCCTTAAGTTTTCTTTTTGTTTGTACAGTACCGGTATAGTAAAAGTCCTCCCTTTCGAAATGCATGTTTCTTGAAACGTGTGGCGATTCTGTTTTTTAGTTATCTCCGTTTTGCTATTATTTACGTTGTGGTTAGGCAATTGTTATTGTTTTGTTTGCTGTGTTTGGCATGTATGTCAGTTATGTAGTTGAGTTTCTGGTCCGAACCACCCGGACATAACCTGTCTTTTGGACAAGCAATCATAATCTTAAGCATTACTGTGGGGAAACCAAACGCCTTGATGAATGAACAAGGTAGAAATCAAATACCAGCTTTACAAACAAAATATGATACTCAAATCTTTTTAAAAATTCAACACTTGGTCCTCGTTCGCTAGGAGAAGCACAAATACCCTCACTATACATTTAAGGTTACAGTCATATATCCAAAAGAGAGAGGTATTAATTTAAGACTGAGTTGTTTGATACATCCAAAATATTTACACTTCCAAATAGGTTTTTCTCAGACTACCTTGTATATGGAAAAGAGAAGTTTTACATTTTACAGTACAGTACTGTATGGTACAGGTCTCCCTCGATTTACGATTGGGTTACGTTCCTGAAAACCCGATCTTAAATAGAAAAATCATATAGCGAACCCTAAAATTATTGGGTTAAATGGGGATGCGTTCTTGGACCAGCCAAAACCCAAACCCAAACACCTAAAAACTTCTAATATTATCGTAAATCAAGGCATCGGATAGATTGACTTTATCTGTTTTTATTCATACAGAATTTAGTAAAATTTACTAGAACGTCCCGGACTACCCATATTGACTAATTCCTTGAACATGATGATGGTGCATTGTTATATGTGCGATCAGTTTGCTTGGGAACCAGATTAACTTGCTCATGTAGTGATGTACACCCTATGTGGTGGATTGGTGGATTGCTTACTTTGTGTCTGTTTGTATTTATTGTTTATCTTTTTCTATTATTAATATTGATGATTTTTTTAATTAATTGTTCTTGTTAAAAGAGTACTCTTTGTTTAAATCTGTTGTTACTTTTTCATATTTTGTAATTATTTGTCTTTATATTATATCTATTCATTGTCGATAGTATCAATTGCTTGCTTTTGCGATTTCCTTAGTTTATTTGTACGATAAATGTAGGTTATTTGTAGGGTAGTTATTGATTGGGGTCACTTGAGGCATGCTATGCTTACAGGTACCTACCCGATAGCACTATCGTTAGTGAGTGCTATACAGTATATATTTTTTTGTAATATTATATATATCTTATCAATATTTTTATTTTGTACTATTGTTAATGTCTTGTCAAGTTGCAAATTTGATTTTAATAGAACATTTTAACACTAATTAAAATGTAAAACTTGCAAACTAAACAAACCAAAATTGGGACAAGGACAATATAAAGTCAAATTAAATTATCAAAATCGCTATGTGGAAACAACGCTTACTAAAATGAAAATTATTAAATAAAAGAACACAATCCACCACATAGGGTGTACATCACTACATGAGCAAGTTAATCTGTTTCCCAAGCAAACCAATCGCACATATAACAACGCACTATCGTCACGTTAAAGGAAGTAGTCAAGTTTGGGAAGTCCGGGACGTTCTGGCAAATTTTACTAAACTCTGCATGAATAAAGAAACTACATGTTAAATGTCAAAATATTATTTAAAATCAAATTTGCAACATGACAAGACATTAACAATAGTAAAAAATACAAATATTGATAAGATATCTATACTATTACAAAATAATATATAAAATACAGTACAGCACTCACTAACGATAGTGCTATCGGGTAGGTACCTGTAAGCATAGCATGCTTCAAGTGACCCCTATCAATAACTACCCTACAAATAACCTACATTTATAGCACAAATAAACTAAGGAAATCGCAAAAGTAAGCAATTGATACTATCGACAATGAATACATATAATATAAAGAGAAATAATTGCAAAATATGAAGTAACAACAGATTTAAACAAAGAGTACTCTTTTAACAAGAACAATAAATTTAAAAAATCATCAATATTAATAATAATAATAATAATAATAGAAAAAGAAAAAGAAATTGTAGTTTCTTTTATTCATGCAGATTTTAGTAATATTTGCCAGAACGTCCCAGACTTCCCAAATTGACTAATTCCCTGAACGTGACGATAGTGCGTTGTTATGTGTGCAATTAGTTTGCTTGGGAACCAGATTAACTTGCTCATGTAGTAATGTACACCCTATGTGGTGGATTGTGTTCTTTTATTTCATAAATTTTATTTTAGTAAGCGTTGTTTCCACATAGCGATTTTGATATGTTGTTTTGACTTTATATTGTCTTTGTCCCAGTTTTGGTTTGACTTTGTTTGCAAGTTTTACATTTTAATTTTATTTCAAAATTTTAATTTATCAAGCGTTATTTCCACATAGCGATTTTGATTAGTTCTTTTGCATTTATCTTGTGTCGTCCCAGTTTTGGTTTGTTTATTTTGCAAGTTTTACATTATAATTAGGGTATACTGTGGGTCTGTGGCATCTTGGAAGGACATTCAGTTCACAGCTGATGGGAGCAGGGCTTGATTCCTGGTCAAGACTATTGGGTGAGTCTCCTAACAACCGGTACCTTTGTTCACCTAGCTGTAAATAGGAATTTGGAATGAGTGGACACTTATGATGTCCTATCCAAGGAAGTAGACTGTGGTAACCTGGATAATAAGCAGCTGCCTCTGTGTACCGGGCTGGATAACTTACCTGAATTATCCACAACAGGCTCAAAATATTAATTGTATGGATACGAGTGCCTCACCTAAGCGCAGCCGTGCGTAATCCCCTTTTTATTTTATAATACGGTAGTTTAACCAGACCCCTGAGTCACATTACGAGACTCTCATAGGGCTGGCCGTGTAACCCTCCTAACTTTTCTATTTAACTTTATCTAATACAGGTAATACAGGTATTTCCATTTCTCTCCGTCATCAGAAGTGGAGTGTTTGTGGTGCCGTACAAGGAGAAGGATTTGATGGGCCTGGGCGGGATGAAGGTGCTGTGTCACTGTTTTGGACTATTCTATGAACGGGACTCTCTACCTCGGGGAATACACCGTGGTATACTCAGGTCAGGCACATTGGGTTTATGCAGTACTGTATTACAGGTATTATTGTACTAATGGTATATAATGGTACTACAGTATATACATTAAAAGACTATGTTCTGTGCAGTACATTTATACATGTATATTTTTTGCTCTACTATTAGTACTCCAGGCTTCATAGTTTCTAGCTGCCTCTTGCAACTCTTTGACTACAGGAGGCTTTTTCTGAGCATTATGAAGTTCTCTAAACTAGCCAGAATGCAATAAAATTAGGTATTATGATCCTGAAAGAGTAACTCAAGGTAGTTGTATCCTCCTTGACTATGAGAAATCTTTCCTAAGGTAAATATATTCTTCTGATGTTAACTAGAATAAAATGAGAAAGATGTAATCCATACTGAAAGGGTTAAAAATGCTTTACTTAACTGTAAAATTAACTCTCAAAACTTACTCTTACTGTATATCTTCTTTGGTCTCTTACTCTTACTGTATATCTTCTTTGGTCTCTTACTCTTACTGTATATCTTCTTTGGTCTCTTACTCTTACTGTATATCTTCTTTGGTCTCTTTCTTTGCAGGACTCGCTCTATATTCATAAGATATAGTACCGTATGTTATATTCATAAGATATAGTACCGTATGTTATATTCATAAGATATAGTACCGTATGTTATATTCATAAGATATAGTACTGTATGTTATATTCATAAGATATAGTACCGTATGTTATATTCATAAGATATAGTACCGTATGTTATATTCATAAGATATAGTACCGTGTGTTATATTCATAAAGTAGTACCGTATGTTATATTCATAAGATATAGTACTGTATGTATATTCATAAGATATAGTACCGTATGTTATATTCATAAGATATAGTACCGTATGTTATATTCATAAGATATAGTACCGTATGTTATATTCATAAGATATAGTACCGTATGTTATATTCATAAGATATAGTACTGTATGTTATATTCATAAGATATAGTACCGTATGTTATATTCATAAGATATAGTACTGTATGTTATATTCATAAGATATAGTACCGTATGTTATATTCATAAGATATAGTACTGTATGTTATATTCATAAGATATAGTACCGTATGTTATATTCATAAGATATAGTACCGTATGTTATATTCATAAGATATAGTACTGTATGTTATATTCATAAGATAAGTACTGTATGTTATATTCATAAGATATAGTACCGTATGTTATATTCATAAGATATAGTACTGTATGTTATATTCATAAGATATAGTACCGTATGTTATATTCATAAGATATAGTACCGTATGTTATATTCATAAGATATAGTACCGTATGTTATATTCATAAGATATAGTACCGTATGTTATATTCATAAGATATAGTACCGTATGTTATATTCATAAGATATAGTACCGTATGTTATATTCATAAGATATAGTACCGTATGTTATATTCATAAGATATAGTACCGTATGTTATATTCATAAGATATAGTACCGTATGTTATATTCATAAGATATAGTACCGTATGTTATATTCATAAGATATAGTACCGTATGTTATATTCATAAGATATAGTACCGTATGTTATATTCATAAGATATAGTACCGTATGTTATATTCATAAGATATAGTACTGTATGTTATATTCATAAGATATTCATAAACTGGGATAGTTTCTATGGGAGAGATGGGATGTACGCAAGGGATGGGGTTCATCTTTCACGGTTAGGGGTTTCTACATTAGCTAGTTCTTTAGATAGGGTGGTTGTGGGGTTTTGAACAGAAATATTGAGAGTGTAAATGAGAGGTTAATTGGAACAATTTTAGCGTCAGGCGAAAGCGATAAGGATATTCAGTCTCATGCTAAAAATGATGACTATAATGCAAATAATAGTAGTGATGGTGCAACAGAAGATGGAAATGTCGCTAAAAACAAAGGTAAATTAGGTATAAAGAAAAGAAGTAAATTGAGAGTATATTACACAAACTGTAGGAGTCTATGTAACAAAATGAACGAACTTAGAGCCCTTGTTAGCAAAGAAAATATAGACATAATAGCGCTAACTGAAACGTGGATTAATACAGAAACCAGGCATTTTTTAGCAGAATTTGATATACCAGGATATAGTTTGTTTAAATATGACCGAACAAGTAAGAGGGGTGGCGGTATAGCAGTGTTTGTCAGGAGTACATTAAAAAGCTGTATTAAATCAGGTATTAGACTAAATAACGATAATGAAAGTGTTTGGGTAGAGGTTAACGAAGGTAGTGAGACCATAGTTATTGGAGTTATGTATAGACCGCCAAATATGAGTAGAAATGACGGAACGTCATTATGGGAGGAAATTAAAATGGCATCAAGGTTTAGCAATGTGTGCATTATGGGGGATTTTAATTTTCCGAATATAGATTGGCAGCATCAAATAGGAGACTCTGATTCTGAGGAGTTTATAGAGGTAGTACAAGATAGTTTTTTATTTCAATTCATAGATACGCCGACTAGAGGTAATAATATTCTCGATTTAGTTTTCAGTAACAATGAACATATGGTAAATAATGTAGAGATAGGGGACCACCTAGGAAATAGTGACCACAATTCTGTGTATTTTAATATACAATGGAAAGGTAATACCAGAGAGAATACAACATTAATACCTGACTTTAGAAAAGCCAATTATGGTGGGTTAAGAAGAGCCCTATTAGCGGACCCTATGGTCAAAAAATTAAGTCGATCCAGGTGTCCAAATGAGTGTACCCCTTCTCAGGCACCTGTCATCTTAAGTCAGGAAGAGACGTCAACCTTGGTAGATACATACGATAATTTTATCAAGTCAGTATTCAATGCACAAAATAAATACATCCCCAAAAGAAAATTTAGATCAACACAGAACCAACCCAAATGGATGAATAATAGACTATTAGATCTTCTAGGACAAAAGAGAGGAATATATAGAAAAATTAGAAAAGGCGAAATTCACCTACTTGCTTACTATCAGAATCTATCAAGACAGGTAAAAAAGGATATTAGGAAAGAAAAAAGAAATTATGAAATTAAGGTTGCCAATGACTCAAAAAATAATCCTAAAGCTTTTTACCAACTATATAAATCCAAGGTTAGAGATGTAATTGGTCCCCTTAAAACTTCGATAGGAGAAATGACAGAAAATGATTTAGAAATGTGCAGTACATTAAATGGTCAATTTCTTTCCGTTTTCACTAATGAAAATTTGGCACAGTTTCCAGAAGTCCGTAAGGTATATAGCGATAGTATAGAAAATAGGTTAAGTACGGTTACTATAAGTAGAAATGATGTGCTTAAGGAAATTGACAGACTGAAACCTCATAAATCGCCTGGTCCTGATGAGGTATATGCTAGAGTATTAAAAGAATGTAGGGATGAGTTAAGTTACCCATTAACATTTTATTTAACAAGTCATTGGAGACAGGTATAGTTCCAGAAGCTTGGAAGCTTGCAAACGTAGTTCCGATCTTCAAAAAAGGTGACAAATCAATAGCATCCAATTACCGTCCCATTAGTCTTACATCAATCATAGGAAAGCTACTAGAGTCAATTATTGCTAGTAAAATTAGAAACCACTTAGATACATTTAATTTAATAAATTCTTCTCAGCATGGATTCACTCAGGGACGTTCTTGCCTTACTAATTTTTCTTAGTTTTTTCTCAGAGGTATATGAAGCAGTAGATAATGACAAGTCATATGATATAATATATTTAGATTTCAGTAAAGCTTTCGACAGAGTCCCCCACGAGAGATTGATGAGAAAGGTTGAGGCGCATGGAATAGGTGGGGCGTTGTTGGGATGGATTAGGTCATGGCTAATTGGTAGGAAGCAGAGAGTCAGCATAAATGGTACGAAGTCAGAATGGGGAGCAGTCAAAAGTGGTGTCCCCCAGGGATCTGTATTAGGTCCTCTGTTGTTTGTTATATACATAAATGACCTTGATTTAGGTATAACTAGTAGGATAAGTAAATTTGCAGACGATACCAAGATGGGGAGAACAATTGATTCAGATAGAGATATAGAGTGCCTCCAAAGGGATCTAGATACCTTACACGAATGGTCAGTAAATTGGCAGATGAAGTTTAACATTGACAAATGCAAGGTATTAAAGATAGGGAAGATGCATACAAATGTTAAATATAAACTAGCTAATGTGGAATTAGAAAACTCGAATTGTGAGAAAGATCTAGGTGTGTTTGTTAGCAATGATTTGAAGCCTAGACAACAGTGTATAAGCGTTCGAAACAAGGCAAACAGGATTCTCGGGTTTCATCTCAAGGAGTTGTGAGTAACAGAACTGCTGATGTTATCTTAAAACTTTACTTGTCATTAGTGAGACCCCATATGGATTATGCTGTTCAATTTTGGTGTCCTTATTACAGAATGGACATAGATTCATTGGAGAGAGTACAACGTAGAATGACAAAAATGATCCATAATATTAGAAATCTTCCGTATAAAGAAAGGTTGAAGAAATTAGGCTTACATTCGTTAGAGAGACGCAGAGTTAGAGGGGATTGTATAGAGGTGTTCAAGTGGGTTAGTGGGATTAACAAAGGGGACATGACAAATGTACTAAAGCTCAGTGATAGCGAAAGAACTCGTACCAATGGTTTTCAAATTAGATAAATTTCGTTTCAGAAAAGATCTAGGCAAATATTGGTTTGGTAACAGAGTTGTAGATGGGTGGAATGGACTACCAAGTGCTATAGTGGGATTAAAAACGATAGGGAGCTTTAAGATAAAATTGGATAAGCATATGGACGAGAAGGGTTGGGTGTGAAGGGGGATCAGCAGGGTTGGGCCAATCAGCGCTCTGCAGACCCCCGTAATCCTGCGTTAATCTCTAACCGTTTTGGTAAGATGATCCTCAGGGTATTAGAGTGTTGAGCCTATAATTGGGCTTTGTAATTGGGGTTGTGTGGGACAGGGATCTGCCTTGCTTAGGCCAATCGGCTTTCTGCAGACTCCCATTTTCTTATGTTCTTATGTTCTTATATAGTACCGTATGTTATATTCATAAGATATAGTACCGTATGTTATATTCATAAGATATAGTACCGTATGTTATATTCATAAGATATAGTACCGTATGTTATATTCATAAGATATAGTACCGTATGTTATATTCATAAGATATAGTACCGTATGTTATATTCATAAGATATAGTACCGTATGTTATATTCATAAGATATAGTACCGTATGTTATATTCATAAGATATAGTACTGTATGTTATATTCATAAGATATAGTACCGTATGTTATATTCATAAGATATAGTACCGTATGTTATATTCATAAGATATAGTACCGTATGTTATATTCATAAGATATAGTACTGTATGTTATATTCATAAGATATAGTACCGTATGTTATATTCATAAGATATAGTACCGTATGTTATATTCATAAGATATAGTACCGTATGTTATATTCATAAGATATAGTACCGTATGTTATATTCATAAGATATAGTACCGTATGTTATATTCATAAGATAGTACCGTATGTTATATTCATAAGATATAGTACCGTATGTTATATTCATAAGATATAGTACCGTATGTTATATTCATAAGATATAGTACCGTATGTTATATTCATAAGATATAGTACCGTATGTTATATTCATAAGATATAGTACCGTATGTTATATTCATAAGATATAGTACCGTATGTTATATTCATAAGATATAGTACTGTATGTTATATTCATAAGATATAGTACCGTATGTTATATTCATAAGATATAGTACCGTATGTTATATTCATAAGATATAGTACCGTATGTTATATTCATAAGATATAGTACCGTATGTTATATTCATAAGATATAGTACCGTATGTTATATTCATAAGATATAGTACCGTATGTTATATTCATAAGATATAGTACCGTATGTTATATTCATAAGATATAGTACCGTATGTTATATTCATAAGATATAGTACCGTATGTTATATTCATAACATATAGTACCGTATGTTATATTCACTCATTTAACCCTCAAATGTTCCCACCCCATGGCTGTGGTTACATGTGAGTCTACCCTTGTATGCATCTCATCACTATATCAGGTAATGCCCAGATGGGTAGATACATCTTGTTAGCTGTGGTAGGCAAAGCCAGAATATTGCCCACTCTGGTCACCAAGCAGTGCCATATCTTTTACATTTAGTGGAGGACAAAATATATACCCCACATATCCTACTGTGTGTCATACAAGGCAACTAAATATATACCCCACATATCCTACTATGTGTCATACAAGGCAACTAAATATATACCCCACATATCCTACTATGTGTCATACAAGGCAACTAAATATGTACCCCACATATCCTACTATGTGTCATACAAGGCAACTAAATATATACCCCACATATCCTACTATGTGTCATACAAGGCAACTAAATATATACCCCACATATCCTACTATGTGTCATACAAGGCAACTAAATATATACCCCACATATCCTACTATGTGTCATACAAGGCAACTAAAGTGGAGGATGGCGATAGTCCAGACCAAGTCATCCTATTTATTAAGGTCATAAATATTATGGCAATGTTGTTTTAGCATTGTTGAGACTGGTGTGGTGCACATACAGTAGGTGCTGCAAGGGGACTTTGTTTGCAAACTTTGGGGACTTTTGCAATTTGTTAAATTTTAATCAAGTTGCTAAACTTATTTACCCTAATTCTATTCCCCTCACACAATGTATCAATAATTTTAATCAAGCATTTTTAACTTGAAGTTTCTTGTATAACCTCTGCTCACTTTTTGTCTGTATTTATTGTTTATCTTTTTCTTTTTCTATTATTAATATTAATATTGATAATTTTTTAAATTGATTGTTCTTGTTAAAAGAGTACTCTTTGTTTAAATCTGTTGTTACTTCATATTTTGCAATTATTTGTCTTTATATTATATGTATTCATTGTCGATAGTATCAGTTGCTTGCTTTTGCGATTTCCTTAGTTTATTTGTGCGATAAATGTAGGTTATTGATAGGGGTCACTTGATGCATGCTATGCTTGCAGGTACCTACCCGATAGCACTATCGTTAGTGAGTGCTGTACTGTATTCTGTAGCGTTGTTTCCACATAGCGATTTTGATAATTTAATTTGACTTTATATTGTCCTTGTCCCAATTTTGGATTGTTTAGTTTGCAAGTTTTACATTTTAATTTTATATATTATTTTGTAATAGTATAGATATCTTATCAATATTTGTATTTTGTACTATTGTTAATGTCTTGTCATGTTGCAAATTTGATTTTAAATAATATTTTGACATTTAACATGTAGTTTCTTTATTCATGCAGAGTTTAGTAAAAATTTACCAGAACGTCCCGGACTTCCCAAACTTGACTAATTCCTTTAACGTGACGATAGTGCGTTGTTATATGTGCGATTAGTTTGCTTGGGAAACAGATTAACTTGCTCATGTAGTAATGTACACCCTATGTGGTGGATTGTGTTATTTTATTTAATAATTTTCATTTTAGTAAGCGTTGTTTCCACATAGCGATTTTGATAATTTAATTTGACTTTATATTGTCCTTGTCCCAGTTTTGGTTTGTTTGGTTTGCAAGTTTTACATTTTAATTAAGTTGATGAAGCACTGGTAGAACTAAGCCAGCACCAGTCATAGTGATGACTTAGAAAGTAATTTTATTGACAAGAATTTATTTTATTACATTCTTAGGCATTACAAGGACATTAAGCCAAAAATTGTATATATGTATTGTTATTAAATGATGTTATTGTTTCTCCCCAGGTTCAGCATGAAGGGTAACGAGGTTATCTTCCTGAGCAACAAGAGTCCTCACTTTAATTTACCTCGCTACATCGCCACAAGCCTCATTCTGCCGTAGTGGGGCAAACACACACCGCGGGAACTATTTGTCAAAGATGAGGGTTAAGGGAGACTCTTAACTGACCCTCCGTAACACTAAGATGGGTTTCTTAATGCTAGTTCATCCACAGTCTGGGAAGGGGTATTTATTATTATTATTAGTAGTAGTAGTAGTAGTAGTAGTAGGCTAGTAGTTAGTATTGAGGGTTTTGATTGTCTTTACCATTTTCCAGCAATTCAAATTTGTTTCCATAAACTTGGAAACAAATATAACAGAAAAAAACAGAACCCCTCCAGAGCCCTTTTCACGAAGAATTTGTAAGCATTTTTGTATAAACGTGTCTTGGTCGAAGGCCAATTTCTCCTAAATTTCAGGCGCTCTATTGCCTCCCCTTGAAAAGCCGACACCAAAATGGGGCAAAACTTTTTATAATTGGCAAATTAATGAGGTGAAATTTCTTAAAATAGCCAACCTAATGCGGCAATACGGGGTATAAAGACCACCTCTGAATCATCTGTCAATAACCCGGATTAAAGAATCCCAGCCTTGCACTTCTACTTCCATAGTGGGGAAGCCTAAAGGTTTAACTAGTACTATTTTTTTTTCATAGCATACTACTTATCCCAGTTCCACTCATATTCTGTATAAAGTGTACTATACTGTGTGTGTGTGTGTACTTACACTAGTTGTATTTGCGGGAGTGAGCATGCTCGTTAATTCCCGCCTCCTAAGATATGTTTGTCATACCGTGCTTTGAAACTATGCACTGATGGTGCAGACACTACTTCGGCTGGCAATGTGTTCCACCCACTAATCGAGTTGGTAGGAAATCTTTTACTTTTCAGATCAGATTTACTATTAGGCACTTTCAGTTTGTAGCTATGACCTCTTGTTCTCTCACCTCCATCCCTCTCTATGAAGTTTTCTTGGTCAATTTTGTCAATACCTCTAACACATTTGTATATCTGAATTTGCTGTCCTCGTTTCCTTCTCTGTTCCAGTGTAGGTAGATTCAATCTCTCGAGCCTCTCTTGGTACTCCAAATTTTCCAAACCTGGGATCATCCTCGTAGCTGCTCTCTGTACCCTCTCAATTTTGTGGATATGTTTCTTCATGTGAGGGGATCACACTACAGATGCATATTCCATCCTGGGTCTTATTATTGCCGTTATTATTTGTTTCATGGTGTTTTCATTAAGATAATTGAAAGACATCCTGATATTTGCCAATAGTGCTAGTGATTCTCTCGCTATCTTATTTACGTGGCTTTCTGGAGACATGTTATCCTTAAATTCTATCCCCAAGTCTTTTTCTTTTTCTGCTTTGGGAATCACTTCGTTTCCTAGTTTATAATCTTTTCTAGGTCTGTACTTGCTTTTACCCATTTCTAGAGTTACATTTTCCTGCATTGAACTCCATATTCCATTTAATGCTCCATTCATGGATCTTTTGCAAATCTGATTGGAGTTCAAGGCAATCCTCCTGGGTTCTGATCGTTTTAAGCAGCTTAGCATTGTCCGCAAACATGCTCATGTAGCTTGTTAGTCCCTCAGGTAAGTCATTTACAAATATTAGAAACATGATTGGGGGTAGGACAGATCCTTGTGGTACTCCACTCGTAATTTGAGTCCAGTTTTGTGTGTGTGTGTGTGTGTGTGTGTCACAAGTTTATTGTTTGGTCTAGTCATACTTACCGGTAGATTATTGTAATTGATATTCCTCATGAGAAAATAATAGGTCCCCCAGTTACCAAGTAGTATTTATTACACTGTGTTTATATAAGTGGCTTTTGATTAACTTTGAAGTGTGATACTGTACCTACTGTGTTGGTCATTATTAGGTTCACTGGATAGAAAGAGAGAGAAGGAAAAATAGCTCCTCTCTCTCTAGGTTCACTGGATATCACCAAGAACTGTAAGCCTATGTTTGCAGTTATAGTGAAAGGTCTATTGTATAATTATTGACTTTACTATGACTGAATGTGGTTACTATGTCTCACACTCAACACCAGCACAAAACCCAAACCATATTAAACCTTTCTGTACCGGTGCCGTCTTTTTCACTTTGTGCTGCCTAATATTAGACGATTTTATTAACCCTCTACGACATATGACACGATTTTGAGCCTATTAGGGATACTTTAAACCCTTTGTTACCATCAGGGGTATTTAGAAACCTTTAGTTTAGTTACTTCAACCTCTGCAGTTGTCTTTGAGGTAGCTGTGGGCAGAAAACTAATTTTGGAGAGGTAATTATAAGAGTGAGAGAACTCTATTTCTTATTGCTAATCTGGCAGGGTTAAATGTAAAAATCGCCGCCTGTAATTAAGAGGCTTCAAACTATCTCACTTAACTTTATTTACTACCACACATCCTTCTTAAACTGGACAAAATCCTCTAAATATGATAAGAATAGAAATAAAAGATGTTTGCCGGTACAGAAGGGGTTAAACTTGACTAACCCTGTCATCCCCACAAACTAGCCCTCTGTGTGTCACCCCAATGAATGATCATACAAATCTAAGGAGTCCACACTGTAATAACACCTTCACATCACAGTGCATACAGTAGTTACAATACTGATACATATTGCTATCTCTATTCTGATGGATATAAATTTGTGGTCATGTACTTAACCTTTAACCGTCTTGATGGTGTAATTATAGTTAGAGTGTTTAATTAAGATCTGTATGTGGTATCCAAGGTTTGAATGGGAGGTGTTTGGTGTTAGGAGTGAAATAAATAATATAAATTAAGCTTTCATGGTAAATATCTGGGAGTATCTGATCTTTTCATTCAGTTAGTGCAGTCTTTTGGTTGCTATGGCCACTCATGGAGTCATACAGATTTCATGGCCGCAAGTGATCAAATCCCAGAAATTATAAGAAAAAAATAAAATAAAATAATAGCAGCAACTACAAAAATTACAATATTGGCAGCAATAATACCAGCAAAACCACCAATATTACAGAGATGTATGTATGTATGTATGTATGTATGTATGTATATACTCAGGTACATACCCCATTGCTGGAGGTGGCCGATTCGAGACAGAGCCCGAACAGCAATAATATTCAAGGGTTCTAATTCTCAGGGGCCAGGACCACTTTTGCGTTCCCTCGCTCCTTACTCTGTCTCGATGAATAGGAGAATTTTGCAAGGGGAGGTTTTATTATATAGTATTACTGCACAGATTGAGTGCCGCACAAGACTGATGATGTAATATTAAGGCTGTGATTTAATGCACCATAGTTTGTAAGATAGTAAGATAAGGGTGGATGGTAAAGAGGGCACCACATCCAGGCCACCGAGAGTACCAGGCCGCGTCGACCATACTGTGACGTCAGCAAGGTGGTGCTACATTCATGGACCGCTCTAACTCCCAAGTCTTGGATGATTGGAAGCCAAAGCATCCCATTTTTCCTTTGCCCCTCAACTTTCTCTTCATTATTGCTGAGGGGCACAGGGCCCTGGGTGGGGCTTTGGTTTCCCGGGCGTTTCCGCACCCTTCTCAGCTCCCCGCCATGGTGTGGCTTCGGTCACCCAGGCTTTATTGTGGTAGGCAGGGAGGGTTCTGTGGGGGTGCTCAGTTATGGCCTTGGCCTTGCTCGGGGTCTTGGGGCTGTTCGGCCAGGCAGTCTGGGGAACAACTCCCAAGTCTATAATTACTCTCCCTTTTATATTTTATCAGTTTAATTTTAAATTAAAGTACACATAGAAATATATTTATCTTTTACTGTGTACGCAAAATTATATTATTATTATTATGATGCCGATATTATAACATACTTTGGTATTTACTGCAAATTACTCATACCTTGAACAAGTATTTGTACAAGATAAAAACGTATTACAAGTACAGTATATCACTATTACTTTTTTCCTATTGGATAAAATAATACTAAATTCTATATACTGTACATTACTATATTTTATACACAGCCAATAAAGAGAGCCTTACTGGAGAGCCAATATAGCAACATCCACTATTATTCGTGAAAAAATACATATAAGTAACTAACTACAGTACATTATTACTATATAAATTAACATAAACATATAATTATTGTAACACACACAAAGGAATGACCTTTGTACTAGGCCTAATCCAATCTCCATTCCGGGATTATACTTTTTAAATCAGATTCCCTTACCTGGCCACACCTGCAGACACACTCACCTTCACAATCACACACACACACTCACAAACACACACACACAATACAATAATTATACAATACAGTACACATAGTTTCTATTTGTTTAGGGTTTGAAGCTTTCTCTTCATGCCTACATTCTTATTAGCTCTGGTATCTGCTGGGATGTTATTTTCTTTAGCACAGTAATTATTTAATATTGCATTTGTAGAAGCATATACCACCATACTTTCTATTTTTGTCGGTGTTATTACCATTTTCACATATATCACTAGGGAACAGGAGATTAGCATCTGCTAAAGCCGTAACTGTGAGCTGTGTTGCTATATTTCTTTGGCTAGTAGCATTTCGAAAGGCAGGAAGTTGAACAAGTTTGTTAACCCGGGAGCTGCGGGGAGACTCTTAAGAGTTCCCCCGGCGCACTGCGGGAAGACTCTTAAGAGTCAGAGAAAATAAAAATTATCGAAAAAAAAAAAAAATTTTATATTTTTTTTTTTTTATTTTTTTATTTTTTTTTGGCCCCTGGGCCATGCAAAATCTCAGTCCTCTACCTCCCCTCCTTCCCCACTTTCCTCCTCTCCTTCAGTTATCACCTATTTTCCCTGTTATTCCCTTATTCTGAGGTATATTTTCGTGCTAACATTAGAAATCCGATTGGAGGGTGTGGTCATCACTGATAGCAAGCGAGTGCAAGAGAGAGAGAGAGAGTATCGATCGACTGTGTCTCAGTGGCCTTGGGGGAAATTGGCGGGAAAGCAGATTGCCTCACCCATACATTATACAACTCGCGGGCTATATCTCCGATTTTGACCATCCAAACGCTGTTTTCACTCGTTTTATTGTTGTTTCAGGTTAATACCTTTATAATCAACCCATAATAGGCGCATATGGATAAATATTAATGCTATTAATGGCACAATGAATATTTTAGTGACGGAAACACCTCAAATACGTCAGCACAGGGGGACGTTTCCAATTACCCCCATGCGCACTTCAGAGGTTAATAACAATATAGTTATACATGACCATGTTGGCTGTCACACTATCTGGGTAAATAAGAGAACCTCTGCTAATTCCAGCAGTGTAACTTAGATATTCAGGGATGTCTTCACCACTATCTGAACACGTAACAATTTCTTTACATGCATTACATTTAATTTTCTTTATCACAGAGTAACAGCAATAGCCAGCTAAATAAACTATCACTGGGATGATGTCTTTACACCTATCAATATCCTCCTTACAAACTTCACCATTCGTATGACATAAATCAATTTCCTCATCTGTTTTTACTTCTGCATAGTTAATTTCTTCAAAATTCCTTAAAATGACCTTGTTGAGTATGGGTAAACTTAGTTTTAACACTGACATCATCCGTATCTTCTTTTCACACATATATAATTTTGGCGTACAGAAATATTGTAATTTCCTCCTGCTAACTGCCGATAGTGACCAAATCTTGCTTCCAAATTATCTGTTTGAAATTTTACTGTTAGTATGTAATCCATTTTCAGTTCTGTTATGCAATCATTTGTAATTTCTCCAACAGACACACAAGGACACACGCACTACTCACACACACATGCACTCACACTCTGTTTTTAACTATCTATAGTATCTATATATTTAACTATATCTATCTATCTATATATCCTCCTTACAAACTTCAACATTCGTATGACATAAACCAAAATCAATTTCCTCTTTTGTTTTTCTTGACCCAAGATGGCGGACACCTCTAGATGAATGACGATTGGTTCCTTGAAGAAATTGTGGACAAATTTGTTAATGTGTAAATGATGCCACATGGGTAACTATTATAAGGTAGACTAGCCAGTTCATACGCAGTGGTCCAGTTTGTCCATGAAATAGTTTTAAGGGGAGATAGGTAGTTTTTCTGGTCCCCCTTCTCCCTCGTGTATAGCCCCTAAGTTTTGAGATTAGGTAACGTTCGGCCCATTTGTTTGGAGATTTTAACACCTTTCGCCCCATTTTGTTATCAATTTTAAAGACCATTCGTACCAATTAGGTATCGACTTATTCCTGGCGAACGATCGCAACCGGCTCGCTTGGTGTAGTGACTAGCGTCTCGGACTTCCACCCAGAAGGCCCGGGATCGCGCCCACGCTCGGCGCATTAAAGATTTTTCACAAGCACTGAGTCGTTACCATCCCTCATGAGCAAGGGGATGGGATAGTAGTACAGGACCCCAATGGAAATACGCTAATCGGCCTTATTGGGCTATCCTTAGCTGGCTTAGCATGCGCTAGCTTTAAGAACAATTATTATTATTATTATTATTATTATTATTATTATTATTATACTTCATAGTTAATTTCTTCAAAATTCCTAAAATTACCTTGTCAAGTATGGGTAAACTTAGTTTTAATATGCTTATAAAGTATTTAGAAGGGGTAAATAATTTGGAAAACACAGCGCGATCTTCCCCCTATCTCACTCAAATGTATACTGACCTGTGAGGGTAGTGCGAAAAATGAGCCCTACCTTTGCCTACGTCACAGAATTTAAAGGTCCCATCCGCGTGGCCTGGTACTCTAGGTGGCCTTGACCACATACATACTTTTACCTTGACTTTTTTATGCAACTCATATCTGGAAGCTTC
Organism: Paralithodes platypus; assembly: GCA_032716605.1. Taxonomy (NCBI): domain Eukaryota; kingdom Metazoa; phylum Arthropoda; class Malacostraca; order Decapoda; family Lithodidae; genus Paralithodes; species Paralithodes platypus. The sequence continues at coordinate 55,948,020 of CM064488.1, forward strand.
TGTCTTTAACCCACTGAGCCCCAGCGACGCAGGGTTTGCGTCCACAATGTATGTAACGCTAAACCCCAGCGACGCATGGTTTGCGTCCTGGCCGGTCCGGTCCTATGGCACCCCGAGGGCTCAGATTTGTATGGGAACTGTGTAAGTATCCAACGCACCCATACCGATGGTTGAAAACTCTCAAAGTCCAACCGCGTGCGCGTGAGCGCGCAAAAACATGTTTTTTGGGGGAAATTGCCTTCCATTTTTTACTCTCGTAAAATCCGTTTTCGGGGGCACTGTAGGACCATTTTTTGCACTTTTTGACCAATTTTTTTTTTTTTTTTCCTTCATTCCTAACCCATTCGCTATTGTTTCTGGAATAAAAAAAAATTTCAGAATCAGCCGGTCCTGGGTGGTACATTTATTAATATTTAGCTGGTACTCAGCGGGTTAATTGAAGTTAAGATGTAAATAAAACTTGAAAAACAAACAAACCAAAACCAGAAACCGCACAATATGAAGACAAACAAACTTATTAACCCCTTCACCACCATGACGTAATTTTCATCATATCCTGGTTACCATTAGACGATTTTCTTTAATTTGCAATCTACCTATACGACTAAAATGGGTAAATATGATCTCAATAAACCCTCTTACTAACATAGGTCCTTTTTAAACTACACAACATAATCTCAATTTAGCCAGAATAAAAGGTAAAAAGGCATTATGGTGCTGAAGGGGTTAAGATCACTATGTAGAAATTATGTATTGAAGAATTAGCAAAGCAATATTGATGTGTTTTTTTTACCACCATGCACTCCCTGTTCAAGAGGGGCTAGGGTGGGTGCCCTGATGATCAGGGACTTCAGTGAACAGTTGCTTCATATTGCTAAACTGCGCCGTTCACCAACAACATTTGCGTCTGCCAAATAGCACACTGGCTGGGCCGAGACTTGAACCATCAACCTCAAGATTTGCAGGCGAATGCTCTACCAGCCTCGCTACGCCTGTGGTAAAGCAATACTGTATTATTAAATAAAAAACACAACAACCACAGTATAAGAATTTTGTAACCAATAATAACTTACCTATAGTCTAGTTGCCAATACCAGTGCAAAATACCAGGGGCTATTAGAGAGAGAGAGAGAGAAACTTGAGTATCATATGTTGAAGAGCTAAAGACTTGGAGGTGGGAAGTAGAGTTAGGAGAGCTGATATTGTCAACGGAAAGTGATAGTAACTTATCACTATAAAATTTATGAGCAAGGTTTTTGGCCGACTATTGAGTTTTTCTATATAAAACATGAAAAACTGGAGAGAAACTCTCCCAGGCATGTATGATGTATGGCACAGGAAGTTTCTTTTTGTATGTAACTGCACTTTGGAAATAAATAGAAATAAATAATTGACATTTTGTGTATCCTAAAAAATATATAAAGATAAATGTATAGAAATTTTTTCTATCTTAATTTTATTTATGTATTTCCTTTACAAAATACCCTTTCACTTTACATTGTTTAAATGTACTGTTAGTGATTTTTTAATGTCATATATGGTGGCAATGTTATTTATGTAGTGAATCTGAAATGGTGTGTGTTTTGGGGGGGGGGGGGGGATATGCAACCCCATCACCCCTCCCCCCGCTCCTCCCCTTCCCCAACCCCCACCCCCTCCTCTCTTGCTCTTCCCCACACACCTCTGATCAACTCTATTGGTTACTTACAGTATTACCGAAACTACCACTATTTTGCTTCTCAATATTTGAAGGCTATTATAGAGTAAGTAGCCTATGGGTAATTCTGCATAACAACAACTGTTATTTTTGGTTTTATTTCCTTGAGTAAGGTAAGATAACAAAATAATTACATACGACAGGAATCCCGTAATCGAGGAGTTGTAGTGATGCAGAACCCCCTAAGTAGGCCTATGTTGCAAAGATCATATTAACATGTGTTGCAATCACCTGAAATGCATTGTATGTGCACTATATAAAGCACTGTACAAGAAAGTCCCATAATCCTCCCTATTGACGGCGGTAAAACTCTTATTAACCCCTTCAGCATGTAGACGTATATTTCATCATATTCCGGCCACCATTAAACAATTTTCTGTAACTTATTATAATCGGCCTTTAGAACTCAAACGGGTAGCCTAAATTTGATCTCAGAGTCTGTCAATAAACCCTCTGAATATCATATAGGCCTAGGTCTTTTTCTAATTTAGGCCTACGTGAAATCGTCTAACTTTAGCCACAATCAAAGGTATAAAGACCTCATCGTGGTGAAGGGGTTAAGCCCCTTACAGGCAAAATTGATGCTTATTTCAATAAGTCATGGGAGGGAGGACAACCCCCCCCCCCTCAACCCATCCTGTATCTACAGGTACCGGTATATGATCTAACTATACTATTTCCAATTGGGGCAGAGAAAACCTTGTTGCCTTTAATGCTTCCAAAACCCAATTTCTTCATCTTACTACCCATTCAGAACTCCCAGAGGACTATCCCTTACAATACAAAAATCAATCCTTCATTTTCTCTCCATATCCTCTGTGTATCTTTTTCTTCTGCTCTCACTTGGAAGGACCATATTACCAGTCTTGCTAAGACAGCCTCCCAGAAGCTGGGTGTGCTCAACCTCCTCAAGGGATTCTTTACCCCTGCACAGCTTCTTGCTCTGTATAGGGGCACAGTACATCCTTGTATTGAGTATTGTTCACATGTGTGGGGAGGATCCTCTCACACCACACTCCTAGACAAAGTAGAAAGGAAGGCTTTTCGTATCATTAACTCCCGCCCACTCACCAACTCTGCAATCTCTCTCTCTTCGCCGCAATGTTGCATCTCTCTCGCTATTCTATCGCTACTATAGTAATCAATGTTCCTCAGAGCTCTCATAGCGTATACCACCTCTTCGTAGGGTACGTAGTACCCGTCTTGCAACACAATCCCACCCCTACTCTTTGCAATTCTCCAACCCAAGAGTGAAATGGTATTCTCAGACTTTCTTCTATTCAACTGCTGAGCTCTGGAACTCTCTCCCAGAATCAGTCTTTCCCTCTTCCTATGACTTAAGTTGCTTCAAACTCCGTGTGTCCAGGCATTTTGGCCCTGTCACTTTTTCAACTCTGGGGGAGGCACTCGATACAGGCATTTCTGCCTTTTGTCTCACTCACTCACGTAGAAAAGTAAAATGACAATATCAGACCCCTAATGGAAAATGCTGTCCAGGCCTGGTCTCCCCAGAACAGGGGGGATATAGACAAGCTGGAGAAGGTCCAACAACAAGCCACAAAGCTAGTCCCGGAGCTCCGAGAACTTCCCTACGAAGACCGGTTAACTACCCTAGGTCACTTGAACACTTGAACACTTGAAGACAGGAGAACCAGGGGAGACATGATCGAAGTGTTCAAGATCCTAGGAGGGTACGAAAACATCAACCCAAACCAGTTCTTCCAACTCACACCCAGGAGACACCAAATCGCCACCAGCGGTCACAGTTTCAAGCTCCAGAAACCACGTCACAGGACATAAAAAAGGAACAACTTCTTTGACGCAAGAATAATAAACAAATGGAACAGACTCCCGGAAAACGTAGTAGCCAGTAATAGTGTTAATGTTTTTAAAAAATAGATATGACTACTACATTAAAGAATCCCTGAGAAGAGGCAACCCTATATGAGCATAGCTCCCTAGCCTCTTATCCATCACTAAAGGTAAGCAAACCGGTATCTAAAGTATATTCCAGTAGTTTGTCATATAATTTACGTTTTCTCTAGCTTGCTTGCATACGTTTTCTTTGGGTTTCGCCCGCTCAGCTTAGAGCCTTAGACCTTCCCGCCGGAATATTTTGGGCGGGAAGAGCCAAGCAATCAATCCATCCTTGGCTGATTCCGTTCTCTTAGATCCCGGTGGATCATATATACTTTAATTAATTTCATTGGGGGTGTCTGGTGTTGTGGTGAAATTAATAAAAATAAAGATTATATATATATATATATATATCAGAGTTGGTCCAATTACGTTAATTAACTTAACTTTTGCCGATTAACCAACTAAGTTAATTAACTTTTAACTTAGCTAGTTAATTTTGTAAAATTAATTAACTTATAACTTACTTGAAATACCTTTCAAATTGATCGGGTAACTTCAATTAATTTCCGATTCAAATTTAACAATCACGTGCTAATTTATACTCTAATCCTATGGTTGTTCCGTTGTCTGTCTCTTGTGGTGGATAAAATAGAGAGAGAGAGAGAGAGAGCGTAAATTAATATATTACTCCGATATATTTGCCAGACCTATGAGAGTTCCGTATGGAGCTCGGTGGTCTGGTTAATCTGCTCTACATAACTATACTCTATTTTTTTCCAGCTGATGGAAAATTGAATCCCTTAGTAACCGATTTCTCGATACTTAATGCAAATATATGAAACTACTGCGGCTGTGTGTCGTATTAATGCCAAGTTTTCATAATTAACATCACATTTCGCTACAAAATCTACGTTATAGCTGAGTAACAAAGATAGCAACATGTCAATTTACCCTCAGCTGGGAAAAAATAGACTATTTTTGTATTTATAACTAACTACTCTGATATATTTCTATATAAATTTATTATTTAGTATAGACCTATTTGTTTTAATGCAAAAATTAGAAAACTCAGACTGTGAGAAAGATCTGAGTGTGTTTGTGTAGCACTGATCTGAAGCCTAGAATATTGTAAAATGTATAAGCATTCGTCACAAGGTAACAAGATTCTCGGGTTCATCTCTAGAGTGTGAGTAACGGAACTGTTTATGTTAAATATAATAATTGTATATTATTTATTTTTTTATTTTTTATTTTTTTTGTAGCGGGTATGTATTAAATAAGCACAATGTAGCCAACACCCTAAATAATCATATATTTTTTTACACAGCATAGTGAGTCAGTCACACTTTATGGCACATACTTAGTTATAAACACACAGTTAGTCACACATACTGTAGTCAGTCTGGCATTCAAGTTATATGTTTATTTAACATTCCTATTTATGAAAACACAGCAGAGGCCTCATAGGCATGTGATAAGGAGTTGCTGGAACTCCTGTTTTATTTGTCTGGCTTCCCTCAGTGTTTCTATTCTTGTCTCAACTACACAGCTGGCTCTCTCAAACACCTCCTCCTATCCATTTCACTTCACTAAACAAGCACATCACACTTCTTTCTAATACACACAAAATATAACAAAATAAAATAAAATAGCAACTATCACTTTTAACTTTGAGACACTTGTTACAGGTAGCTTTTTCTTTTGTTTCTTTCATACCCATAGGAAAACATACCTGGCAGCTTCTAAAAATACACCTATAGATGGATGTTGTGGTTTATGAAATGCTGCCTCCAATCTATAGTGTTTTTTATTAAGCTGGCGAGAAACTTACTATATATCTTAACACTTTCAAGATCGGGGGGGGGGGGTCTATATTTTTGTTTTATTACTTGTATTTTTTTGTTAAGCTTGATGGGGGGGTCTAGGGAGCAAACTAAAGACCTCCCCTTAACCCATTAACAATCAGTTACTCACATAGTTTGTTATACACAGACACACACACAGTCAGTCAGTCACACATTAGTTCATAGTCAATCAGTCACGCACACACCCAGTCATACAATCACACTCAATCAGTCAGTTACACAGAGAGTCACATACAGTCAGTCACACAGTAGTTTGTAGTCTGTTAGTCAGCACTCACCCAGTCATACAGTAACACCCAATCAGTCAGTCACATACACACAGAGTCAGTCACGTTCAGTAGATGACATACATAAAGCAACATAGTCATTCACATACACAGTCATTCAGTCACACAGTTTCTCTCACACATTCAAGCACACATACAGGCATTCAGTCACACGGTAAGTCAATTACAGTAATTCACAGGAAGTCAGTCTCAGTAATTCAGTCAGTCAGTTACAGTAATTAACAGTCAGTCATTTACAGTAATTCAGTCAGTAAGTCAGTCACAGTAATTCATTCAGTCAGTCAGTTACAGTAATTCAGCCAGTCAGTCACAGTAATTCAGCCAGTCAGTCAGCCACAGTAATGTAATCAGTCAGTCACAGTATTCAGTCAGTCAGTCACAGTAATTCAGTTAGTTAGTCACAGTAATTCATTCATTCAGTCAGTCACAGTAATTCAGTCAGTCAGTCACAGTAATTCAGCCAGTCAGTCACAGTAATTAACAGTCAGTCAGTCACAGTAATTAACAGTCAGTCAGTCAGTCACAGTAATTAACAGTCAGTTAGTCAGTCACAGTAATTAATAGTCAGCAGTGGCGTCACCAGGGGGGGGCTTGGGGGGGCTTAGCCCCCCCAAATCAAGGACTCGGCCCCCCAAAAAAAATGCAAACCCCAAAACTGCCAAAAGTAATTAAAATAAATAAATAAAAATTAAATAATAAATAATGCATAACCAGTTCACCACATTCACCAGCCCTGTCATTTATATTGATTGAAAAGTGAAATTGTGAAATAAAAGACACATATCCACATACCATTAGGCCATGTCACTATATGAAACTTTGAAAGGATATAAGTTTTATAGAATAACAATTGTTTGTAATCTTGTATTTTATCAATAGGCTTATCTAAAGTAATTGCTTTATGATTTGGAGTTAATAAATTATACTTTTTTGTTTTAAGTGAACTGTTTTGTTTTTCTATCACAGTAATGGAAGACAAATCTTGCCAATTAAATCTATATAATGGTACAATAATAAAAGTTCTTCAAATTATCCGATTTAATATGCTAAGAAATCGTTACAAACTATAGTATATTCATTATAAGTAGGCGAAACATCTAGACCACTTACCTCTATACCTAAGGAAAGACTGGAGTAATCAAGCTAATATTTCTATCTTTGGGAAGGGTCAGCCAGGTAATAAGTATGGACATTTACAACCCATTTGCTCTAGCCATTTAGCGAATTACAAAGGTTAGGGGTCACAATTTCTGGCCTACCTATAATGAATGGACTATAGTATGATAGTATATGAAGAAAAACCTATTCTCTGCACATAGGCTTTATACCCTACAATTACCATTGGCCTTGTAACTTACTGACTGATGCCTGGTATCAGGCTCATCAATATTTATGTGTCATATGTTTCTTACTTATACACATTTTTAGGCCTCAAAAAGGCCCCAGAAACTGCTCAAATTTCAAAATTTTCCCAGCTGCTCAGGCTCGCTTCGCTCGCCACCCACCCACCTATCTATGCCAGGGCTACAGCCCCCCCAAAATTTTACCCCTGGTGACGCCACTGCACACAGATCACTATTAGCCACACTCGACATTAGTAAAGCCTTCGATGCCATCCCCCGCCACAACCTAACAAACAAAATCTACAACACAAACATGCACAACAACACAAAAAGGTGGCTGGCCAACTTCCTAGCAGGCAGATGTGCACACATATCTTTTGCCGGTCAGTCATCTAAAATCAGAAACTTTCCAAACGGAGTCCCACAAGGATCCGTCCTATCGCCCGCACTCTTCAATCTGTACATGCACGATATAACTACACCCAATACGCCCAAAATAAACTTAGCCTCCTATGCAGATGACATAACACTCACACCATGACCCATGACACACCATGACACACCATGACCCAAAAAGAGCAACAGATCTCCTTCAACCCTATCTCAACACACTACATGGCTGGTGCACTACAAACAGACTTAATCTAGCCCCAGCCAAATCCACCGCAACCCTGCTCACAAGCTGGACAGGAGAACACGAATACATCCCTCAACTCACCATAAACAACACACCCCTAACACATACACACACACCCAAAATCCTAGGAGTAACATATGATACTCATATGACATTCAAACAGCACACCACAAACATTAAAAAGAAACTGACACCCAGACTTAACGCCCTCAGGTCACTTGCTCACACAAAATTTGGACACAACAAAGAAACTACCACCACAGTATATAAACAATACATAAGATCAGTGATGGAATACGCAAGCCCAGCCTGGGCTTCTAACCTAGCTGAAACACATCATAAGACCTTACAGACTATTCAAAACAAAGCCCTGAAGATCATTACAGGCTGCACAGCTACTGCACCCACAGATCACCTACATCAAGAAACCAAAATCCTCAAAGTCAAAGACCATCTGGACATGAGAGGCACTCAATTCCTGGCAGCAGCCTCCACGAACCAAGACCACCCACTAAACTGCATGGCAACACACCCACAGACACCAAGAAATATCAAAACAAAACCCAGCACACGGTATCACACACAATTATTATCCTCTCTCCCTCCCTGCCCACCCCGAACCAACTTCCAGAAGCACATCCATACTCATATTTCCCGCCAATCCATCCACTCACTCACAGACAACACGCAGCTGCATGCACGACCTCCCGAAATCCATCCTTCCGAATCCTCCCTCCCTCGCGAGGACAGAGTCCACCTGGCCAGGCTGAGATGCGGACACCATCCAGCTCTCCTGAGCTATCAGAAGAGACTGGATGACTCCGTTGTCGACGCCTGCCCGGGATGTAACACAGCACCCCATACCATTAAACACATCATAGAAGACTGCATTTCACACAACCACTTACGCCAACAACACAATCTACACTCAATGAGAGCTCTGTGGGAAAGCCCGATCGTGGCCATGGCCTTCCTCAGGGACTCGGGGCTGTTCGACCAGGCAGCTTAGGGAACAACAACAACAACATATATAGTAACGGTATGGTAACCCCTTAAGTACCTATGATGGCATTCTACATTTTATTCTGGTTGTCATTTGACGATGTTATTCAGCTTAGGTAGAGGCTGTGGTAGTTGCCCCATTGATTTCTAGAGTTCCTCCCTAAGCTACATAAAATAGTCAAAATAACCAAAATATAATATAAAATAACGTCATAGGTAATCAAAGGGTTAGTATACTGTAGTATAGATAATATAAGAGTATAGCCTAATAATAAAATAATAGTATATAATTATAATAGTATAAAAATAGAATAGTTAACACTAAAACACATAAATTTTCAAAAGATCAAAACAAAGCAAGATTATTTTGCCACTGAGAGGTCCTTCAACTGATCAGATATGGCAATGGCTTTGAGTTCGGAGAGGACCTTCCAGGTGGTGGGCCGGCTTTCCAGCTTGTGGCGAGTCATTTCATCCACTAGAAGGTTCATATCCGGACAAGAAGACACTCCGGCCCCTGCAACCTTAAGCAGGGAGGCTGCCAGCTGACCCAAGGAGAACACATCACTCCTCGGGTTGGTGGTCTTGCCGAAATAAACCTCTGGGGCGTAGTGGGAAAAATTTGCATAATTTTCTGAACTGACATCAGTGAGCTCAAGCTTATCACAAGGCTTAGTTGCTAAGCCCATATCAATAATATGCACCGAACAAATGTCGTCACTGGAAAAAGTGATCAAGACATTGTCACTTTTAATATCGTTGTGGACGACACATTTACGATGAATATCTTGAATGCTACTGGTGATTTCGATCAGCGCTGATACAACCTGGGTCTTGGTTAATGTACCAGTATTCTGCCAATCATCGATCGTTTGACCCTTACAAAATGATGTAATTATTATCGGGGCGTCTGAAGCAAAACCGAGTAATTTTGGAGTCCCACCTGCGCCATCCAACTTGAACAATATCTCGGACTCTTCCAAAAACGCTTGTTTTTCATCTTCGCTATGTCCTTCCTTTAAACATCCCATCTCCCCTCGATACAGACCCTTGTACACCTTTGCATGGCCACCCGATCCAATGACATATAACTTGACAAATTCATCAAGCAAGTTTTGTTTTGTGGATTGATAATCATCATAGGATCGATCAGGTGTATCCCCCAATAGAAAATCCAGAGCAGACATTGTGATTGTCAAAGTAAATTAGTACGGTTACACCGTACTAATAAGATGCACCGCCGTAGTTAAGAGCAACAAGGAAAGTGATGCTTAGCAGCTTACACTGCGCGAGATTCTTTGAACTAAAATATCTACATACCTTCTGTTATTATCTAGGTTCATTTGAACGTGGCAACTTTGTGTGTCATATCTAAATTAACTATTATTTTATAAAATGATTTAGTTTTACTTGCAACTGTTCAAAATGCGTGAAAATAATATAATAAATAAGGATATTTGTTTTGATTCGTATAGTCACCCATAACATAACCATCGTTTTCTCTAATACAATTCAAAGAAAATTAAGTTTAAATGCGTAACTAGCCTAATATAGACAATTGGATCAAACAGCGAAGCCATCTCACATTGTTATAATAATACTGTAATATTAAAAATACTATTAATAAAGACAATAATAATAATAATAATAATAATAATAATAATAAATATACCAATAATTATAATAGTTCTTAAGCTCACCAGCGAAGGATAGCCCATATAGCTCAGTTAGCTGTCATATCTTTTAAGCCTATCCTTACAGTTGTTGTAATCTATTCTTAATTCAAATTTTCGGTATTTTTATTTATTTACAAATGTGAGAGTTTTCCACACAAAACTTGTTTTTTTCCTATTGGTTTTCAAGTGATCCGTGCAATTTTAGAACCCATTTGTTGCGGAAATGTCTGGTTTTGGTCATACCCCATCATCCCAACAATTTCCATATTTTGTTTTAAATCTAACCTAAGAAACATACCCCCGCTGGTCTAAGCATTGATATAATGGATGACAAAATACTAAAAGTAGGTCTACAGTTGATTTTTTTTTATCTTTACTGATTCAAGATGGCCGGCTTCCCCATATTTATCCCACATAGTTTTTCAGATAAACCATGGTTTTCCCTACTGTTTTGTATGTGATTCATGCGATTATATAGCACCCATTTGTTGCGGAAATGTCCCAATTTGGCCATACCCGATCACCACAACAATTTCCGTATCTTGTCATTAACCTACTCTAACAACTTAACCTAACCTGGGAGCTGCTGCCACCAGACCCCCGCTGATTTTAAAATTGATATAGACTCTAGAGGATGACAAAATACCAAAACTATAGTAGAAAGGTTAAAAAATAAATACAATAGATCACCACTGATTCAAGACCCACATAGTCTAATGAAAAACTAATTTAATTTCAGCAGGTAATGACATATATAAGAATGATGTATAGGTCATACAGATTGTATATATGTTACAAAGATTGAGCTATCTCGTGCATGTGTGAATCTAAAATAATTCAGAACTTTCTTGAACAATTTGTCTTCCCATAATCTACTTTCAGATCACTAGTATGGTTACCTTAACACGTTCAGTACCGGTGACATCCTTTATAGTATATCCTGGCAACTATTAGACGATTTTATTCAGCTTAGGAAAGACGTTAACCCATGAAAAGGCTACAGGCTATCTCAATTAATCCTTTTAGCTACCATATATCTTTCCTAAGCTTCATAAAATTGCCTAAATATAGCTACAATAAAATTACAAGGACGTCGCCGGTACAGAACGGGTTAATGGGTGCTCTACTGGTAATCTACTTTCTTATCTGACTAACTCATGTGTCCTTTTGAGACTTTGGGGAGACCTTTTCTATTGCGCTAGACACATCCAAACCCTTCGTTAGAATCTGTCACAAATCTCGTCTCTAAACTACCCTCCTTCGGTTTCTATCCCTCTATCTGTGCCTTTACCTCAAATTTCCTTTCTGACGGTTCCATAACTGTGGTTTTGGGCGCCCATCACTCACTTCCTCAACCTATATCAACTCCGGTGTTCCTCAGGGTTTTGTCCTATCTCAAGTTCTATTTCTAATATTCATTGTTAATGATCTTTACAACTTTACCTCTTGCCCTATTCCCTCATCTGCTTAGGACTCTACCTTACACTATTCAACTAGTTTTTCATAATCTTCCACGATGCAGTTACTTCAAAGCTCCCGTGATGAGGACATATCACGCCCGTCTTCTGATCTATCAACTATTTTCAACTGGAGTAGAGACAATCTTGTTACTGTCAATGCTCCCAAAACCCAGTTTGTACATCTACAGGTATATATCCATCACAATCTTCTTCACTACTATACCATAATCTTCAACAACACACACATCAACCCTTCGTCTTGTCTCGGACACCCCAGCTGCTCAGGCTCGCTTCGCTCGCCACCCACCCACCTATCTATGCCAGGGCTACAGCCCCCAATTTTTTTACCCCTGGTGATGCCACTGATAGTCAGTCAGTCACAGTAATTCATAGTCAGTCAGTCACAGGAATTCAGTCAGTCATAGAAAATCACAGTCAGTCAGTCAGTCACAGGGGTTTAGTCAGTCAGCAAGTCACACAATTATTATATTTAACATAAAAATATTGCTTGATAACAAACAAATAATATATACGGAATCTGTCGATCTACAGGTAATTAATTAAAGAAAGAGTGCTTAATGTCCAATAACTTTATTACAAATAAAAAATTCGAAAAAGTGAAAAACGCATTTTCTCATAATTAAGTTATGCATCTTGTGTCCAAATTTCATCCCCCTAGCTCATAAAATGCAAAAGTTACGGACATGTCAAATTTTGCATGGAAAAATTCGATTTGCGGCTAAACCAAACGGAATTCGAGGCTGATATTAAAATTGCTACAAAAAACCTTTACCAAAAGAAGGGTAAAATGTCGCGGTAAATCGTTTGCGACAGATTAGAATGTCGTAGCGGCAATATTTGAGGGCGTGATTTTGGGCGGACCAGCGCGCGACACTCTGCCCAGAGCCGAGTTCTCTCTCAACCCTCCCCCTCCCCCAACCTACCCTACCACCACCACTCGCGCAAGGTCTGGATTTATCTTTGGACTATATATTAATTTGTTATTATATATTTGTTATTTATGTTTATCAGCTGTATTATTTATATATTTATATATTTATGTATTTATCTTATAATATATATATATATATATATATATATATATATATATATATATATATATATATATATATATATATATATATACTGTATATATGGTCAACAAAAAACACAAAAACATTTCTGGCATGGAAACTTAGAGCAGTTTTAGACTAATTTTGGGGTGCTGAATCCAAATCTGATATCAGATTTGCTCTATCACATCACATTTTTGTGCTATTGGTATACCCCATTTTCATGGATTTTACCAAAAATTAACTTTTCGTCACTCATTGCGGGTCAGTGATTGCTTTATTGTTAGAATATGGTGTTTTATTTTTAGGATAGTGTGTTTATAATAGTGAGGGTTCAATCCCAATAGGACACTCTGTAAAAATTAAAGAAGAGTATGCCAACATCAAGATTGTTCTGGAGAGGTTGCAATACCATGTTCATGGATGGGTAATTTGTGTGGATTTGAAAATGGTGAACTTTCTGCTGGGCCAGCAAGGAGGTTACACAAAATACCCCTGTTTCCTGTGCTACTGGGACAGTAGGGCTGCAGTAGACCACTGGGTGAAAAAGAAATGGCCACCAAGAAACAGTTTGACGCCTGGTGACATGAACATCATTAATGACCCTCTGGTTGATAGGAAAAACATTGTCTTTCCCCCACTGTACATAAAACTTGGTTTGATGAAGCAATTCGTCAAAGCTCTTGATCACAGTGGAGACTGCTTCAGCTATATATGTTCAACCTTTCCAAGTCTCAGTGACGAGAAGAAAAAGGCAGGAATATTTGATGCGACAGAGGCTAGAGCTTGGAATGCATTCTCTGATGTGGTTCAGAATTTCCTTGGGAACAGGAAAGCTGACAACCATCAAGAGATTGTGGAGGAGCTGCTCTTGAGTTTGCAAGCACTTGGATGTAGAATGAGCATCAAGGTGCACTACTTACTGTACATAGTCATGTTTGGGTGATGTGAGCGAAGAGCAAGGTGAACGCTTTCATCAAGACATTAAAGTAATGGAAGAACGTTACCAAGGCCGATGGGACTCAAACATGATGGCAGATTACTGCTGGAGCTTGATGAGAGACATTCCAGAAGCTGTACATCAGAGATCGTCAAAGAAGAGGAAGTTTATGCAGTTGTAACATGACCACAATGAATAGACTTTTTGTACATAGTTTTGTTATCTTCACTTAATTCTTACATGCTAATGTGCATTCACTCTCACAACTTTGTGCTACGACTCATTAAATGTTTGTATCTATGTATTTTTAATTCTTCCATTATGAGCATAAATTGCTGTTTCTTGCGAAAATGCAAGATTTTATATCTCGAAAACCTGATGTGATAGACAAAAACTGATGACAGATTTGGATTCAGCACACCAAAATTAGCTAAAATCCATTGGAATACCTTGTGCCAGAAAAATCGTGTTGACCGGTGAATTATCAATAAACCGTTTATTATTATTATTTATTTATTATTACACACACACCCAGACCCACACACACACCCAGATCCACACACACACACCCAGACCCACACACACATATACACACGCACTCACACACACTCTACACACACACTCTACACACACACACACACACAAAGATTACATTCTGTACCTGTTATTTCACCTGTTATAATATTTTGACAGGTAGGTCGAGGTCACCCCCGCAACCTTGACCTCTGACCTCACAATAGTAAAGTCAGTGTAACAGGGGTACTGGTAAGTTACATACATACATACATACATGAAGGCATAGGCCTACATACATAATTTTAAAGATTTATTTGAGGCGAACCAAAGTCTGTTTAATTAAGCGTTCCTGACAGTCATGTTATGGGCTGCCTATTGTTTTCATTTGTTATTATTAGATCATATTTTAGGATCTGACTCACGTCTTTTTAGATCTACTCCTTCGTGTAGCTCTCACAACGTTTTTCATCCAATAAATACAAGATGCTGATAATCCTGAACTGTCGACCACTTGCGAGTTTCAGGCTATAAGGAAGTTAGAGCTGTAGACATCGATTTTGATACGGAAATAAAGTTATAACTTCGGCTTGTGATGGATAAAAAGTATGTTGAATTGAATTTGATGTACCGGTACTTATTATATGCACTACAACCGTATTTTAGCTGGTAATTCTGCTAAATTGTTATCTACAGCTCCAACTTCCTTATAGAACGAAATTCGCAAGTAGTCAATTGACCATAATAGACTAATAGCTTTATCAGACATTCCTATAAGCTTCCAGTTAATTAAAAACAAATAAATTATAAATATAAAAACAAATACATAACTACGCTTTTATGAGCGATATACTGTATGTAGAGATAAATTGCTAACTCATGAATTTTTGCGTAACTTTTGCTGACTTGTGCAAACACTTAAGTAGCATAGTCACACACTCTCACACACACGCACTCACACTTATGCAAACACACACACACAGTATGCACACTCACGTAGTCTCACACACACACACACACACACACAAAACAGACACAACAATGAATCATCCCTCTCTTGAAAACAATCCTCACCACCAGCAGTGTCATTGGCAGTGTCCTCTATTATCAAAGATTTTACTGATATTGTGGAGTGTTTCGTGTTCCAAGGGTCTCTCTCTCTCTCTCTCACACATAGGCTGTAAAATGAATCGTAATTTTTGTTTTCTCTCTCTCTCTCTCTCTCTCTCTCTCTCTCTCTCTCTCTCTCTCTCTCTCTCTCTCTCTCACATAGGCTGTAAAATTAATCGTAAATTTATATTAATTTGGATTTCGCAATGGAGTGCAAATGTTATGCTAGCATAATACCAACTCAATTGTCTTCCAAAGTGTTCTCCTTTTTCCCTTATATGAATAAGTGCGTTCACAGAAGCCGTATATCAAATATTTTGTGTCCGATTAGTTTGATTGATGGCTACATTTGGGCCATAGCTACCATTAACCCCTTCTGTACCGGCGACGTCGTTTTAGTTATATTCTAGCTACATTTAGACGATTTTGTGCAGTTTAGGAAGGACCTCTGGCAGTAAAAAGGGTTAAGTGAGATAATTTGAAGCCTCTTGATTGTTGGAGGTTCTTTTTGAGCAGAATATAATCGTCTAAAAGTCTATCTATCTATCTATCTATATACTCAGGCCCAATCCACACTTTTCCTATTTATTTATTTATTTATTTATTATTATTTTGTTTTTATTTATTTTTTTGGGAGTTTCCTCGCTAGACCTCCATCAAGCTTTAGAAAACACCCCCTAAACACCCTTTCAAGATAAATTTGTAATTTTTTCGATAGAAAAATTTCCCGGCCAAAGGCCGGTTCGTTCTAAAATCACAGGCTCGCTCCCGCTCGCCAGGAAAATATTGACACCTAAATGGCACGAAAAGTCTTAATATTGACAAAACAAAAATGGGGCAAGAGGTCTCAAAATCGCCAAACTAACGGAACGAACGTCTTAAAACCTCAAAACTAATATGCTAAACATGAGGGAGAAGGGTGTCCAGAAAAAGCTAGTAGTACCCCTTAAAATCCTCATTGTTTCTCCCTCTTCGTTGAGTTCTATCCGTATATCTTGGATGGCTTCGTTGAGCTAGTGTAAGCTTTTGGATGGGCTGATAAACTCCAGTACCTCATTGGATACTTTGTATCACCTGATTCGAACGCAGTGTCTGTCTTTGTGAACGTCTTTATTGGAAATGGCTATTGTTGGACTACTAAACACATTATTCCTTCCATTAGTTCGAGTCCTTGGAGTGCCACATGTATTTGATTTCATTAATTGAGTTTATAAGTGAAGTTGGTTGATGAAAACATATAGCCTACAAAATATTATATTTTATTCATTTATTTACTTATTATTAATATTTGTTTGTCTTTGAAGATAAATCATGTTCCTTTCTTGTTTTCTTAGATATACTATCATTTGTATATATTAATTACCATTATTCTTAACATCAATTACCCCTCAAATGAAATTAATGAAAGCATGTTAGCGTAATGCTTATGGAAGAGCGAAAAACATTTTATGAAGATAGATCTCAAAGGCCCGATCTCTCAACGAAATATAAGATGTGGGTAACTATAAAAACCTGGTATTAAGATGTCTAATTATTGTAGTTTCTTATTATGTAATTATCATAATAACAGCTACTAACCAAACAACAAGAACAGGGCATAGTACCGGTATTAATTATGTTACGTTGTTGTGATAAATTGCTTGTTTATGTTAGTCTAGGCTACTATATATCTACACTAGATCCAAAGGTCATGTGGCATGAATATTAATAACATCTCTTGTGTGTTATCTGGGACATTAACTAAACCGCTTCAGTAGGATAAGGCATTTCTATCTCTAAGCCAGTGTCACACGAGCGCTTCTTCCACCAATTTATGACGAGCAAGTTTGTTTTCGTAATATTTTGAGGCAGCAACGAGGCTCTTTCACATTGGAATAAAAAAAAATAGACTGAAGGTAAGTTATGTTGGGTAGCTGTATTCTGATAAAACTTTAATTTTGAAGCTGCCAGACTAAAATTGCCCGTAACAATTGAAGGAAAAGAGGCTTGTGTGACATTGCCTTATTCTGGGAACACTGTAAACACTGAAGGTATGAAGAGGTATATAAATTAGTAAGGTAATGGGTATATTGATGGTGATTTACAGTTGACTATTTTATCTACCTTTCTAACCTTACATTATATGTTTTTGTTACCCCTTCCAGTATTCCTTTCAAGTGTATAGGCCTATTATCGTGGACACTTTATTTACCCTTTGCATATCTTCTTTAATCTATTGTATTACAATGTGTATACTATTACACAGCTAGGTTTATTCAGTTTTAGAAGGACCTGTGTGATTCAGAGTTATTTTATGTATAATTTTCCATTTTGATTACAAGCGAACGTACTTAATCTGAATGAAATTGTTTAAAGCGATCAAACAACTGTGACGCCACCGTGTTGAAAGAGTTAAAGGGGAGCGAGGATGTATAATTAAGCAGACTATCCCGTGTGAAAATTACTAATCTAATTTCGGTACATTTCCACTTTATTATAAAAAGGACACCCAACCATCCACCCACATACATGCAGTCTGTGTGTGTGTGTGTGTGTGTGTGTGTGTCGATCATTACACAGTTGTTTTTATTTTGTGTTTTCTGGGAAGTTGGATGGTGGTGGGGGTTGAACAAGGGACTTAGCCTAATCTATCTGTATCTTATGTACCCATCTATCTATCTACTCGGTCTCATACACACATCGTGCACATTAATATACAGTGATTTTTTGTTTGTTACGACGGATGTGATAGTTATTAACTTTAGTACATCTATTCCTGTTGCCTGTTTTGTAACAGTTTATCCGTGGAGGACCTACGACTACGAGCTACGACTAAAGTTGGACTAACCTTATCTTATCACGGTACGGTATAGCCTAGCTTTTAACAAAATACCGTAGTATACCATTTTCTAAATTGAAGAAAATGGGTAATAGAACAACGATGTTTACGTTAAGATCAACACGCTTATGTTACGGGCACCCCATCTTCCCACCTACATAGGGGTCCGCCCCCTTTTTGTTTGAGCTGAATCTGCTTTTAGTTATGTGCACACACAGTGACGCCTGAATGCACAATGGTAATGGTCGGGTTTATTTTTCCCGCGAACCTGACATATTGCGCGCGCATGACGTCACCTCCCTCCCTTCCTCCCCCATTATCCCACCACCTTTTATTACACCCTACTCATTCTAGTGTCAACTTTTGCCGAGTATAGTAATATTTTTCGTTACTCCGGAGTACACCAATTTCAAATCCAAAGTGAAAGAGGGATACAAAGACGATATTTATAGGTTTTCAGAAGTCTTTTGAGTAGTGGATATTTGAAGTGGTGACGTCGGTTACGGCTGCCATCTTGCTCAGTGTCGGGGGTTGGGCTAGTGGCTCTGTGCTCGCGTATCCGTCTTTATCGGCTTCTGTGTGCGCTATCCACCCTTCTATCGGATATATCTGTGACACCAGTGCAACAAACACAATGGCGGAGACCGATAAGCTTAATATAGACAGCATCATCGCCAGATTATTAGAAGGTAAGTTGGGTGTTTATCTCTTCCCCCGTATCTGTATGGCTGCGATATTTTGACTCCGGGATTAGCACCGCCTTCCCAATCTTGAATTACCTCGATTTCCACCTGTATTCCACCCAGGCACTTTGGCGGCGGCACACGAAGGCCAGAAACCAAAGTCCTGGGTTGACTAAGGGAATAATTAAGGATGGAAGACCGTAGTAGTAGAAGGTGGCCGCCCATTTTCACCATTTCCACTGCGGACCTGAAGGTGAAAGTATCGAGTCCACAAAATAAAGAAACCCTTTAGTTACCCGTTTGGCCAGTAGGCCAGTAGCGAGGATATTACACTACCTCGGTTACCTGTATGGATGTTAATGTGTGTAACTGATGTATTATGTAATTAGAACTTAGAATAGTATAATATTGAATGCCGGGTTTACCTGAGGTTTGACCTGGCTGTCACTTCCTGCTTTTCGAGTCGGTCCATTTTGAATTGTCGTGGTCGCAATAGCCTACGCCGAATTTGAGTAGAGAGTCGAGTTCGGTTCACATTGTTTATTTAGGCTAATTTGTTGGTATTTGAACAGGGAATGTTGCACAAAATTTCTTTGGCAATTTTGACCTTGGTAGGCTTAGCCTATGTATGCTGTTTGGCAGTTTGAAATTAGGGTAGCATTCAAGGAGACTACATCAGGACTCTTCTTCTTCTTACCTCTGACCGGGTATAAGCTATCCTAGTGTTTACTAGCCTAGCCTAGCCTATACCCCTTTGAAAGGACATTAGGCCTAGCCTTACCTAACTTATCCCTAGTATTATGGGTGGGGGCTGCCGCACCCACACCCCCACTATTAGACATCTTTGACAGATTTTTGGTGTATTTTTCTGTGAAAAGGGTATTTTTTCAATTTGTCTAACGAAAATCCTTCATGCGGACTATAGGCCTAGCCTATGGAGAAAAATATGGCGAATCTGTTGGTGCCTATTTTCCCTTATAAATTGTTTCTAATAAGGCGGATGTAGTGTCCTTGAATATTATCGAAATTAGTTGGTTAAGATCCTGTGTAGCGGGGATAGGCCTAACTGGTTTTCGAATAAACATCATAAGAAGTATGTATGAGAATACCAGAGCTAGATACAGTATGGGGGATATAGAGACAGACTGGGTCGAAAACAAGTGGGGAGTTAGACAGGGCTGTGGGCTATCCCCTCTCCTGTTTGGGATGTACACAGAGGAACTAGCTGCAAGAATGAAAGAAGCTGGCAGGGGAACACTAATTGAGAACGAACGTCTGGGTATCTTGCTATATGCAGATGATATGGTGATCATGAGCGACAACCGAGAGGATCTGCAGAGGATGCTAGATGTGGTGTCCGAATATGGGAATGATCTGAATGTGAGTTTTAGCAGGGAGAAAAGTAAAGTGCTAGTAGTGAATGGGGATGAAACGGATGTAGGTGCGACGTGGCTACTTGGGAATAATATTAGGCTAGGCCTATTACCCAATTTACCAAACAAATTAAGAATACAAGTACCTGGGGATGACAGTGGATGCAAGAGGATGCAAGAAAACAAAAGATGAGAGTCTAGCAAGAGCGAGCCAGTGGGTGGGAAGACTTAGTAGTGCTGCAAGGTGTAGAGCGAACAAGTATGAAGTAGTGCGAGGAGTATGGAAGGCCCAGGAAGGGTATGGCTGTGCCGGGCCTGATGTATGGTCTGGAAACCATCCCGTGGACGGCGAATGACACGGCAAAGCTGGAAGTTGCCCAAAATAGGGTCGGAAGGCTCGCACTGGGAGCTAACAAGTACACTGCAGTAGAAGCCTTGAGAGGTGACGCGGGGTGGAGCTCCTTTGAAGAAAGAATAGACAAGGGAGCCCTACGGTACCGGGTCAGACTGGAAAAAATTAATGGTGATAGATGGGCACGAAAGGTATTTGAATGGGCTAAGGAGAGCAGTAAGTGGAACAAGATGTGCGACAAAAAGATAGAGAAGTACGGAATGCGTGGTATCAGGGGGAAAGTATGGAAATGTGGAGCCATGAGAGATGGAAGAAAGAGATCGGCAAACGGGTACAAAGCGTAGCAAGGGATGAATGGGTAGGGAATATGAGAAACAAGAGTTCACTAGAATGGTACATGTGTAAGCAACAGCCAAGAAGGGAGCCATTCTACGATGGGAGTATCGGAGGTGAACTCCTCTTCAATGCCCGAACTAAATCGCTTGAGCTGAACAGTAGAACGTATAGATGGTCAAATGAAGGCAACAAGGCATGCAAGATGTGCGAGAGCGGGGAGGATGAGACTGTGGAGCATATCCTCCTAAAGTGCAGAAAATATGAAGGAGAATGGCGGGTAATGCTAAGATTCATAGTGCAAGAAATTGGTGTGGAGGAATGGAATTCAGTGGTAGGAAGGTATGAATGGGGGCTCGACGGAATAGTGATCTACCTGCTTGGCCTGAACGACCTAAACATGTGGAATGAGACCACCGCACGGAGTGTTAAGGACTAGGCCTACCTAGAGGGAGTGTGGTCTGTGGAGGAAAAGATCAGCCTAACAATAGTGAGGCTGGGGTGAGAATGCCCACGGGGGAACAATCTTCTTTTACTCTCAACCTGTCCCTTTCCATTATAGTTTATAAGTTTATTTTAGGAGAGAGAGCCGATTCTAAGGCCACACCTCGACCAGTAGAGCGTGACTCTCACCAAGACCAAAATGCCTATTTACTATTTAGGCTACTAAGAAACATTGGACGTAAATATTTAATCAAAGGTCTTTTTTTCAAGTTATTAAAATGTATTCTATGGTGTAGGCCTATTATAGGCTATGATATATAGCCTAGAAGCAATAGAACTGTTAAAATGACACAGGAAGTGTAGGCCTATACCTATAGCCTATTAATCCTCTGGGACCGGCTACGCATTAAATAAATATTCCCCAAAACCCGGGGGTTTTGGCCAAAAAACGTCTACGCCTAGGCTACCGTATCTTTGTTATTTTGACTGCTTCCGCATCCCCAAGCGTAGATGTGTTTCGTACCTGTAGAATGGCGTTGAGTAGAGCTCTCTAAGTCAACTGGTTCAGTTTTGATGACGATTTCCGTGGAGAGAACTTTGTGGCGATGTCAGCCATATCAGCCACTTTTCAATACTAAACAATAACACACACAGCCACACAAGAACAAGCGACGCCTCTCCTTCTTGTGGTTGGAGATGCGCGGCGTCGGTCCAACCGGCTGTTGTTTACATGCGTCGGACGGACGTCTTTCAAAACAAAGCTTACAGGCTTTCAAGCTGCCGGAGCCTCAGAGCCCCACCGGGTT
Source organism: Paralithodes platypus (assembly GCA_032716605.1). Lineage (NCBI taxonomy): Eukaryota > Metazoa > Arthropoda > Malacostraca > Decapoda > Lithodidae > Paralithodes > Paralithodes platypus. Next base: position 55,970,312 of record CM064488.1, read on the forward strand.
CCGCGGGCCGCATTTGTTATGGGTGCCTCAGAGCCCTACCGGGTCTGAGGGGTTAAACCAAATACAAAACTTTGAATAATGAGGGAAGAGATAGCCTAGGCTATGTGTTTTTTATCACTTCAACCCAAGCCCAGCGGGGGTCTGGGGGCGGCAGCCCCCAGGATGCCCAGGTTAGCTTAGGTTAAGTTAGGTTAGGTTAATGACCAGCTATGTAAATACAGTAGTGTATTTTTGGTTTAGTCTTTGCTCAAAAATTCATTTTCTTTAGGAGAAGGCCATACACTAAATTTTTACCGCCTATACCATTAGTTGTTCTCTAGTAGCAATAATCTGTGTTTAGCTTCTAGCGTGAGAATGGGTTGGGTGTGAGGGGGATCTGTCGGGTGTGGGGCTCTGCAGACCCCTTTTTTTCTGACCTCTGACAGTTTCGGTGAGGTCAGTCCTAATGGTGTTTTTAAGCTGGGCTTATAATTAGGGTTGGGTGTGACAGGGATCTGCCTTGTGTAGGCCAATCGGCTTTCTGCAGACTCCCATTTTCTTATGTTCTAATAACCTAGCCTAACAATCACTTACGCCAACAACATAATCTACACCGCTTGAGAGGCTGCCCTGCAGGAAAGCCAGACACCCTGAGAATATTACAAATAAAAAACACAAATGAGGGGTTAAAGAGGATAAAAGCCAAAAAAATATGGGGTAGAATGTAGAGTTCGGGCGCACCGCCAGCCTTGTGTATGTGTGCACTACGCAGACCGCCGTTCAACTGCTGCCAATCCTGACCATGAAAAGAATGTCTCTCCCCCTGAAGGGAAAGGTGTACTGTATGCCTCATGTGTTAGAAGTGCAATCATGCAATGACTTATGCCTCAGAAACATGGGCCGTTAAAGTAGAGGATATCAACAGAATGGAACGTAATGAGATGAGAATGGCGAGATGGATGTGTGGGGCCAGGCTACAGAATAGAATAACAAATGTTGAGTTGAGGAGACTTTTAGGTATAAAGAGTATTAGCGAGGTGATGCGTACAAGTAGACTGGGATGGTATGGACATGTGGAGAGGATGGATGAACAAAATTGGGTGAAAAAATGCAGGTCTGTGATTGTGGAGGGAGCTGCACCAAGGGGTGGACCGAGGAAGACCTGGGATCGGACTATATGTGCCGATCTCAAATCCAAGAACTTGATAAGTGAAGCAGCCCTTAACAGGGTTGCCTGAAACGCCGCCATTAGGATAAGAGACTGAAACTGCACGTATGTGTGGAGCACTGACAGATGATGGTTGCATGGCAGTTTCAGAATTGTGTCCTCTTAGATTGATGCAAGAGGATAATTGCTGTACTGGCATTTTTTTTTCTTTGATATAACTGAAAATGGATTTATCTAAAAAAAAATATGGCAAGAATGTAGTTACCGGGTGTACCCCATCATGTTCCCGTCGATTTTGACTGCCTTTGGATACAAAAATACATTACCCTAACCTAGTATTATAGATTTATAAGTATTTATAGATGATTTATATTGTATGTCGGTAGTGGTACACCCGGTAACTACATCCTTCCCAAAAATATTAATACTGTAAACGCGAGTTTACACTGCTTTAATGAGTAGTTTTATTGTTCTCTTTGGAATTCATTTTATAATCTACCTGAAAGCTGCTGATTTTCTGCAGTAGTTAGCATTGTTATAATATGGCACAGTACTGGTACTGTTTACTTAAGAACCAAATGTATCTTTAAGTAGGCTACTGTAACTGAAGTGTTTTAGTGTTGCAATTTTTACACAGTGTGTTGGTAGTAGGGTGTTGCCTGCTCTCTGTAGTGATGAGTCATCATCATTTATCGTAGTCATGCCGCAGTTATCATCTCTGGAGTCACTGCAATAAACAGTTACTTGGCATATGCTAACATTTTGTGCTTTTCATTATGTAACCAAGGCATAAATTCTGGTCCACTCATACGGCATAAATTTACCGGTACAATGCAGGTGTTAAAGAAATTATGAGATTATATTTATTCAGAGATAGCTTCATAAATTTTAGGGTGGAATTAATGCCTTAAGAGTGTACCATACTGGTAAAGTAATTATTTATTTAGACAATGTATGTATCCTGTTGCCTTTAGTTCCCAGTTATTACTGTTCATCTCTCACCCTGCACTTCTGTATCAACTTTTAAGTACCGGGTACGGTACCGTACATTTTTACACTAAATGTACCGGCCTTTATAATTACCCGGTACTGTACTAACTTTTCTGCGAGTATATTTTCCAATGTTGTTTCTGTTCAGGCTCTTGTGTTGTGTCGGCCAACCCCAGCAATTAAGTACCTGAGTACGGTATATACATACAGTACATACATATTTTCCAATATATAAGGCATATACTGTAGGCCTACTGTATACTGATAGAACCAACATTTACATATTGGCAACGTTAACTTTTGCAATGATTTTACCAGACTTAATTGGACTACCGGTACTTAGAGTTAAAAACCAAATTTTAATTACCGGTATGCTATTTTAGGCATATATGTGCATTGAACAAATTATAACTACTAATGAATAGGTAAAATCTGTAGATATTGTCGGCCATAATGCCATTCACATACAGTATTCAAATTGCATGTACCGGGTATCTATATTCTCATACTGGTACCGTATATAATTGTAGTACAGTATTGTAACAGGTGCAACTTTTGAGCTTTAAATTTGTTTTTATGAATGGTTTGATATAAACAAAAATTTCATACTACTATAGGCCTAATTAAGTTGAGGTAGGATTATATTTTAGTAATTTTACATATACTGTATTCTTTTTGCTTAGTGAGAATTTATGTACTGATTCTCACCCAGTATTCTCTTTTGCAGTGCGAGGTTCTCGTCCAGGAAAGAACGTACAGTTGACAGAAAATGAAATCCGGGGGTTGTGCTTAAAGTCCAGAGAAATCTTCCTCTCACAGCCTATTCTCTTGGAATTAGAAGCACCTCTCAAAATATGTGGTGAGTACCTTTTATGCCTTTATTAATTATTTAACTGTTACCTTGCATGCACCACCGGCATTGTGGCTAAGAACAAATTATTTACATTACAGTACTTTCAAAAATACCAACTGTTGAAATTCTTAAATAATTATAACTGTCTGACTGGGGTATAAGTAGACCATTCTCTGTTGGGGATAGAAATGGGTTAAAAATTATCTGATTTAAAAATAAATTTGTCTTGTGATTAAAGTTATTGTATTGGAAATTTATTTATTTTCTTATGGATACATTGGTATGCTACTGCTGGAACCGGTATTCAACAATACAGTAGGCAAATATATACAGTACTGTACTTCCAATGCGGAGCTTTATTGCAAACTTCGCTTTAATGCCACCATGGATATGCTGCTCCAATACATGCTTATGGTGATTATTTGAATGGTACATTTATATTTCGACTGTTATACCAACTGCATAATATTTTAAATGCATTTTTAATTATATTGTAATTTTTATTAGCATTTTGGGTTCAATGTATAGTTTGTTGGGTTTCTATGCCCAAATGATGTCTCAAATGATTAACCCTTTCTTCATGATATCTAAATTTTCATCTGATTTTGGCTACCATTAGACAATTTCTTTAGCTTCTAATCTTCTAGGACTCAAAGAGGTAAATACGATCTACATAAACCCTCTGAATAACATGGGCTTTCTTAAAAAGCTTAGTTTGACTTTAGCCAGAATAGAAATTAAAAAGACTCATGCTGAAGGAGTTAAACCATTAGTGATTTCCTTTTATTTGGTTTTATATGGCACAGTAGCCTACCGGTACTTGTGGTTTGTGTAGATTCTGCATTCGGCACTTACAAGGTTATATTGCTAAGTGGGAAGGTGAGTAAATATTTTCCAGGATACTGTATATTATGTACCAGATATTTATTATTAATTTGTAGGGTAAGACGGGGTAATTTCGCCGAAAATCACGTATTTTGACGAATAGAAACTGCCACAAATGGTATTATTAAATTTTGTTATTTTTTTATTTATACATTCAGCCTTTCTGCTATAGATGCCCCCCAAAAAACAAAAAAATATGTAATGTTTTCGTCATGCTGCTGATTTTTTGAAAAATAAGTTACTCTCGCGGCGAAATTATCCCGCCGGGCGGGGTAATTTCGCCGCGATCTATTTTACGCATAATCTAGCTAGTAAACTAGATAACATTATATGATTAATGGCCAGACAAAACGCTAGCGCGCAAGTAAAAGCAAGAAAACATTCACAAACCCAAACTGACACTAAGCATGCCAATAGAAAAACGTTGCACGCACACACACACACACACAACTGAATAGGGCGGGCAGAGATGCAGGTGTGTCACACGTGTAGGCCTAGGCGCCACTGTGTCTAGTGCGGGTGTGGAGTTGTGGATATTTAGTGCGGGTGTGGACGTATTTATTAGGCCTACAGGTGTGGAAGTATTTAGTGCGGGTGTGGACGTGTCTCGTGTGGGTGCGGCGTGTAGGTTGCTAGTGCAAAGTACCAGGCAGCAGTTGACGGCTACTGCCAACACTGTCACATACAAACAAACCCCACCACACACACCCGACCATACCGTCAGATGCGCCGCTAGCCCCGGCTCCAGGCCCCGCAAAACTGCATCACAACCTAAGCCAAACTAGAGCTACAACCTAAGACAAACTAGCTATACAACCTAAGCCAAACTTGCTCTACAACCTAAGCAAAAACTGCTCTACAACCTAAGCCAAACTGCAGCTGAATCCATGCAATAGTTTCAGAGATATCGGCGTTTGAATGCAAATGATTAGCGTCGCGGCGAAATTACCCCGTCTTACCCTATTTATTTATTATATGTTTATTGTTATTTATTTATATACTGTATTTATATATATATATATATATTTATTATTATTATTATTATTATTTATTTATTTATTTATTTATTTATTTATTTATTTATTTATTTATTTATTTATTTATTTATTTATTTATTTATTTATTTATTTATTATTTATTTGATTATTTAATTATTAATTCGATTATTTATTTATTTTTTTTTGGGGGGGGGTCTGTTTTTCTTACTCTTCTTCATTGTCATTGTACTGTATATGTACCGGTATGTATGTACGTACTCAGGCCCATTCTCCATTTTCCTTTTTTTTCTGGGGGGTGGCTGACTCGAGACAGTAATCTTTATTTCTACTAGTACTGCTTTGTTAACCTGTACCGGTATGGTACTAAAAAGCAGGGGACAAGCATAATAAATTAAGCAGAAAAGGTGATGATATGGTAAGGTACCGTACTGAGGTATTAGATAAGTGACGTGATAACCAGGTTCTTGTACCAGTGCCAAGGGTATACAGTTACTTCACCCTAAGTCATTTTGTACACTCACTTCACCTCCAGTCACAGTTTATTCCTCTACATGTTTTCTAGTCTAACTGAAGTGTGTAGGCCTAGTAACTTTGTACTTTCTTAAATGTAGGCTAAAATATGAAAAATTATATAATAACCTTGTACCGTACTGTACCAATATTCAGTGATAATTACTGTTATTATGCCGTATTCCTAGTCAGTCAATATGGTTTGCTAGTTGTACTGTAATTGCAATTCTCGCTACCAAGAATACACTCGAGACCTCTGGTGGACGCTTCTGAACTAGCACCAGAGCTACGACTGTCGATATCAACAATATTGTACTTAACACCTAGGACATGCACAGTTTATCATGATTTCTCTCAGTACTGTATACAACTACTCTAAATCCTTATAAAGTATAGTAGTCATGGGAATGTTCATATGCAGCTGATAATGACGACAACCATAATTATAAGCTAATTAATAATCATAACAAATAGGCGCGAAAATGCTTGGTGACTTTGTATTGTAAATATACGTTATACAGTCCGCCCTCGGGTAACGCGGGTATATCTTACCGGCCCCAGGGAGCGTTACGCAAACACGCGTTACATAAAGCAAAGGTTATATGGGAAAAATTCAATTCATTCTGGCCACTTCCCCCAAGTCCCCTTTTTGACAATTTACCACCCGATAACCTAACAATGTATCTATTTATTTGTCAGTATTATTACGTTGGCAACATACCTTCATACTAGGGTCAATAATATATCCAATTAAGACCATTGGTACTATGAAATGCCATTTATTTGACACAAAAACAATGCCGCTCATCCTTGGTACAACAATAACAAACAACACGTGTCGTCTGTAAGTGTGGCAGGCGGCGGCAGCTTGGCTACAAGTTGCTAAACTTGCCAACAATCTACCGCCTTCAATACAGTAAATGGCTTTTACTACCGGTATTATAAATATTATTTGGTAAAATTAAATTTAATTCCATAGAGTATAGTTATAACAACATTTTATTACATACAGAAAGACTTCCTACTGATACGGCCGACATAGCCACACAAGAACAACACACACACACGCAAACTGACAACAATAACACACACGATTTCGGTCACTCGGAAAATCAGCTGATGAATCTGACGCTCCAAATTCACTTGCATTGAAAGTATATTCGTCGTATAAGACCACCCATGGTTTTGCAGGCTTAGAAATGTGTCTTATACGCCGGTATATACGGGTCTGACGTCACCGGCCGAGAGATGCCGATCAGCCGCCACAAGCGTTAGCTAAACAAACCCGTGCTAGATGCTGACTCGGCACATTTGGGGTACCCGCGTTAGAGCAAAACCGCGGCACCTAAAGCCGCGTTACCCGAGGGCCGACTGTATATGGGTATGGGTGACTAACCCTTCCAGCCCGGCTGTCCTGTTATAAGGACACCGCGGCAGTTGGGTAGGACCCCGGGTGTCCTTATACCAGGCAGTAAGCTTGAAAGCCTATCCAGCTTGGTCTGAAGGCCGTGCGTCCGACGCATGTAAACAAAGCCGGTCATTGCGTCACCGCACCTCCGAAAACAAGGAGACGTCGGATCAATGTTGTTCTTGTTGTGACGTATGACGAAATTAGTGTCTGAAAATCTCCGATATTGTCAACATCGCGGCAAAATTTGCTCCACGGAAATCGTCATCACAACTGAACCAGTTGACTTGCAGAGCTCTACTCAATACCAGTCTACAGATTGAAAACCGCACTAAGTTTAGAGATGCGTGGGAAATTTCTAGCAGTTAAAATAACAAAGATACAGTAGCCTAGGCCTAGACGTTTTTCGGCCAAATCGCCCGGGTACCCGACACTGTCCTTAGGAGGGGGGGGGGGTTTAAGTATAATAAACAACAGTATGCATAGGCGATTATGTGTCAGCTACAGACATTTCGACAGACCGCCTATAATAAAGAATTGTTGAAAGAGATCGAGGGTGCAGATATCCGCGATGTGTACAGTTTCCCATGATGCACCCCGGTAAACATTGCGTTCAGCGCCTCTGTCGGCCACTTTCGGTATTTGTTGGTAGGGAGAATTAGTATAGGCACTGTGCCTGTTAGTTACCTACACCACTTTCACATGTAACACTATAGTTAGCGCCAACGAACTTGACAATAATTTTGATCCCTGACCTCTCTGTAATTCAAAAGGGCCTAGAGCAAACTGGCTGTAAAGATCCACACCTATTTCCTGGTGGACTCTTCCCAAGTGATAGAAACGTCAGCTCAATTGCTTTCGTTCATTTTGAGTTATAAGAAGTTAAGGTGTCAAGTTCGCGGTTGCTACCTATACTTACGAATCATATTTACTGACTAGGAATACAGTACAGCAAAATTATAATGCTTACCAACAGTAATGATGGGGTTTTCTCAGAATACGAGCCTAAATCTGACTACAGGTCTCCCTTGCTATCATTTGCCCCGATTTAGGTTATTATTATACCGGTAGGTTTTTAGGCGTTTGTGTTTAGGTTTGGCTGGTCCCAGAATGCATCCCCATTTACCCCATTACAGTATATAATTTTCGAGTTCGCTATATGATTTTTCTATTTAATATCGAGTGTTCAGGAACGTAACCCAATCGTAAATGGAGGGAGACTATGAGAGTGACATGATAGCCGGTGTCTTGTACCAGTGCCAAACATTATCATCACTGTCCAACACCCACCACCACCACCACTTGGCAGAGAATACAGTTATACTCACAGACGTGGGAAATATAAACAATAGTGCTTCACATAAATACAGTGGCACTAAATCTACTCCAGTACTGCTTCACATTAAGGGGGATCACCAGCTTTTTTACGTTTATTCCCATCCAGGTGTCGATTTCTTCCTGGCGAGCGATAGCGAACCAGCATTGTATGGAGAATCCGGCTTCGCCGGAGAAATATTTCTATCGAAAAATGTACAAATTTAGCTTGCTGTCAAAATAAAGGTATATATACTGTACCGTACTGTATGCTGGCTCGCTACCGCTCGCCAGGAAAATATTGACACCTAAATGGGGGTAAACTTCTTAAAACAGTAGGCTGAATGGGGCCGAATGGATAAAAGCCAAAGAGAGATGGAAAGAAAAAGAAAAAAGGAGAGGTGGGCTCCCTTGAGCATAGCCTTAGAAATACAGTACCATATTATGGAATATGATAAATTTGGACATTTTATTGGTAAACACACTTAATGTTGAATATCTTTCATTCAAATACAGTAATACATTGGTTTACCTTAGTTTTCCATTACATACATCGTATCGGCTCAGGCAGGGTTGCCGTTTCTTCATGATGTCTATATTACAGAGCATGCTTTCCCCAGCTACATATTGTTGTAACAGACGTTTCTACTATGAATTAAAATACCTAATACGTCGAAATTCACCCTGGTTTACGGTAGCACTCCAGAATATTTTGGTATTTCTCTGCAGAAATATGTTAGTGTATCTCAAATATCGTTACAATAATGCTACACCAAAATGTAATGGCACTACAGTACCGGTACTGTACATCAGGGGTCTATCAGTACTTGAGCTTGCCTTATTTTAATCTATCAAACCCAAACAAGATACTGTACCCCAATATCTTGTGTGATTGGAAATTTTATTATCATAATTCAAGATAAAGATTGCCTTAAAGGCCCCTGGTGTATATTCTGAATATAGTTGTTTTATTTACCGGGTGTTTATTATATTGTATAGAGTACTTTCTTCCTGTAGTCTTTACTTTTATATTCTTTTTATCATCCTCTTCTATTAATTTATCTTCTCACCTCTGTGGCCATTAGTCTCCCTCTAGGTATATTATATTTTTATTCTTGCTAACACAACACACATTCTCTCTGCCAGGGTCATTGCTGTTTATCCATCTTGTGTGTGTTTTGTCATAGAGCTGGGGATTAGGGTTGCGACTCTTGTTGCTCTGTCCTCTTTACCTCCATTGTGTTATGCAGATCAGAGAGACGGAGGGGGGGGGGTGAGAGAGAGGAGGAGGGGGTGGAGTGAGGGGGAGGGGGTGGAATGAGAGAGAGAGAGGGAGGAGTGTGAGGGGGAGGGGGTGGAGTGAGAGAGAGCGGGGAGAGCGAGTTACCAGTTCGTGCGCAAGTGAAAATTGAAAAAATATTACAACTTTTATATAGTTTTGTTGCCATTGGTTGTAAATTCTAAATACCGGTATAGTATGCAGTGTAATACTGATTTACTGTTAGCAGTGCAGTGTTCTCTACCGGTGATCATCTTTGCTGATTGATGTGAATATACTAGTTAGCTATACTGTATTGGATTCATGATGGTGTGTGTGTATGAAAGAACATATATTGGTAGATAAACTGGGTTTTGTGTATTTGTGCTAGAAAGGCTGGAGAAATGTGTGTGTAATACTGAGAGAGAGAGCCTGTCATACAAGTGTTTAGGCAGCAGCAGATGTGTGACATAGGGGGGAAAGGGGGATAATAAGGGTGTTGATAAAACCTAGAATGTACAGTAGGCTAATGGAGGGGGATTGAATGAGGATGGATAATGTTATGGTACCAAGTCAGAGTGGGGAGCAGTCAAAAGTGGTGTCCCCCAGGGATCGGTATTAGGTCCCCTGTTGTTTCTTATATACATAAATGACCTAGATTTAGGTATAACTAGTAGGATAAGTAAATTCGCAGACGATACTAAAATGGGGAGATCAATTGATTCAGATAGCGATATAGAGTGCCTCCAAAGGGATCTAGATACCTTACATGAATGGTCAGTAAATTGGCAGATGAAGTTTAACATTGACAAATGCAAGGTATTAAAGATAGGGAAGATGCAAACAAATGTTAAATATAAACTAGCTAATTTAGAATTAGAAAATTCAGACTGCGAGAAAGATCTAGGTGTGTTTGTTAGCAATGATTTGAAGCCTAGAAAACAGTGTATAAGCGTTCGTAATAAGGCAAACAGGATTCTCGGGTTCATCTCTAGGAGTGTGAGTAACAGAACTGCTGATGTTGTCTTAAAACTTTACTTGTCATTAGTGAGACCCCATATGGATTATGCTGTCCAATTTTGGTGTCCTTATTACAGAATGGACATAGATTCATTGGAGAGAATTCAGCGTAGAATGACAAAAATGATCCATAATATTAGACATTTTCCGTATGAAGAAAGGTTGAAGAAATTAGGTTTACATTCGTTAGAGAGACGCAGAGTTAGAGGGGATATGATAGAGGTGTTCAAGTGGGTTAGTGGGATTAACAAAGGGGACATAACAAATGTACTAAAGCTCAGTGATAGCGAAAGAACTCGTACCAATGGTTTCAAATTAGATAAATTTCGTTTCAGAAAAGATATAGGCAAATATTGGTTTGGTAACAGAGTTGTAGATGGGTGTAGAGAAGGGTTGGGTGTGAATTTTCTTATGTTCTTATGTTCTTATGTTATGTGTTGTAGTGCATATGTAGGTGTTATTTGTTTATTGTATGTTTGTGTGATGTTTTAGTATGTGTGTGGTGTAATTTGGTATTTAGTATTATGGGTGTGTCTGTGATGTACAGTATGTATGTGTGTGTGGTGTAGTGTTTGTATATGCATGTGTGGTGGTGCTGTTTGTGTAGTGTGTCTGATGTTTTAGTATGTGTGTGTGGTGGAGTGTTTGTACAGGTACTGGTATATGCATTATATGGTATGTTTTAGTGTACCGGTACAGTATGTATGTGGTGTGCACGTGTGTGATATTGTAGTATGTGATGATAATAATAATAATAACAATAATAATATGTGTGTTTGAGAATGAGATGTAGCTGTGGTGTGTATGTTTGTGATATTGTAGTATATGTGTGTGTTTGAGAATGGGAGGTAGCAGGGAAGGGGGATGGCAGGAAAGAGAGTGTTGGAGTGAGATATGGAAGTTATGGCAAGTTAAAGTGGAGGGGGGGAGAGTAAACTAGTATCAAAAGTTAATTAGGCTATGCAGTATGGTTAAGTTAACTCCGGGGAACTACTATCCATTATGATAAGCAGATAGAGGAAACATCTTAATTTTTGAGAGTAATGATTAATTTGGTAATTTTTAATTGAAATGTATATAATCCTTTGAAACAGGAAATTACTTAAGGTAGATTTATGCCTCTTGAATATAAAATATCTTGAAGTAGAATACAAATAATTTAATGTTAGCCACAAAAAGTCACCTTTACTCAAGTGTTCAAGATAGTAGAGGGAAACCACTGCTAAACAAGGCAACAGAGCATATTATGAAACAAAACAGACCTGCTTGAGTAAATATTGCAAAGCGGTAGATATATTTGGAGGTGACATTTGAAAGTAAGGGGGCAGAAACAGGTCACTGGATAAAAACAAATTGCGGGAGTTATGGCGTAAAATAAAGGTGAATTAAGAGCCAGGGGTGGGAAACTGGGGCAGAAGGTTGAAGGTCAAGGTGTAAAGAATGGTGGCGGTCTGAAACTGACAGCTGGTAATAGAGCTGGTGATATTTTACAGACTAGGGAATGAACAATGAGGGAACTGTGGGTGTGCAGAAAATATGAGGATTTGGATTACTCAGACGTTACTACGGAATATTTTTCTGAGTGCCGTTTTATATTTGAAGAAACTATGAGGGTAGGAGTTGGTTTACCCATTTGTTTTTATGGATATTATTCTGAGTGTCATGAATTTTCAGCTAAGCAATATACCGTATATATTCTGACCTCGTAAAAATGAATGGTGGCTTTAGCACTTCACAATGCAATTCCTATATACATTTTAACTTTTAAAGGGTCTGTGGGAATCAAATGGTTAATGTGATATATTTTACTCCTGGTTGCTAGAGATCCTTCGCCAGCTGCATAAAAAAGTCTAGTGGTTGAAAGAACAAGATAAAAACAATGTCTTATGACTCTGAAAGGGTTAATTATAATAGTCTTAATTATGTTAGCCTATATGAAAAGCCAATGACTCCATCATATTGAATGGGTTAACATTATATGGCAGTAGCATGAACAAAATGTTCCGAAGAGTAAAGATACAAAGATTGAATTTGTATTTTGACACACCGGGTACCATGATGGATATTGCTGGTAGGCTATGTGGTTTGGGTGAATGGGTAGGGTGAGGATAGACTACAGTTGAAAAAAATATATGGTACAAACATATAAAAAATAACTTGAAATATATTTAACTGCTTTATGTACCGGTATTTGTAATGCCAGTATATTCAGTGAGACTAGAAAAGATGCTTTAGTTGAGAATTAAGAGTGGACAGTAATACAGGGGTAAGAGAAAGGGACTAGGGAACAGTGCAAACATGCAGAGTGTACAAGAAATGAGACACTTGTGCCTTATAATGTACATTGAAACAGCAAGTTTACATAATGCATGGTAGCAAAATAAGGCTTAAGATAAAGTGCTACACATAGAAAGGTTTGATTAAAATGGAAAAGGAAGTCTTGGTAGTTTGTGTAGGTTAACGGTTCAAGTGTGAGGGCAAGGATGACCTGACTGGAGGGTTAGGGTGAAGGGTGAGGTCTAGGCTGAGGAGTGTTGTCATCTGGGTCAAGTGGGACAAAATTGACTGAGGAAGCAATTTTAACCTCTTATTGGGGATGTTTTATCTGGCCCCCCTTCTCCCTCATGTTAAGCCCCATTACTTTTTGAGATTTAAAGAAATTTTTCCCATTAGTTTGACAGTTATAAGACCTTTCACCCCATCTCTTTGTTAATTTTATAACTTTTTGTGCCATTTAGGTGTCAATTTTTTCCTGGCGAATAGCGAGCTTGCCATTTAGGAGGAACCAAAACAAAATTTACAAATTTATCTTGAAGGGAGGTCTTTGGGGTATTTTTTTACGCTTGTTGAAGGTCTAGAGAGCAAAGAAAAATAATATCCAGTAAGGATGTAGTGTTCGTGCGTACCGCCCGCCTTGTTTACTTTACTCACATGCTCGCAATAATGTTCCCGTCTATATTGACTGCCGTGGGATACAATAATAGGTTGATAGGGGGATGTTGCCACCCCTCAACCCCCCCATGACTTATTGCCATAATCATATTTATTGCCAGCAGGGGGCAAATCATAGAAAAAATGGCCATCAAAATCGACGGGAACGTAACCGCGAGTGCACGACCTATGTAAACATGACTGTATGCCCGGATACTACATCCTTCCCTAATTAAATGGTAAAACTTGCTAAATAAGCAAACCAAAACTGGGACGACACAAGATAAATGCAAAAGAACTAGTAAAAATCTCTGTGGAAATAACGCTTAGGCCTAATAAAATAACATTTAGAAATAAAAGAACACAGTCCACTTCATAGGGTGTACATCACTATATGAGCAAGTTAATCTGGTTCCCAAGCAAACTAATTGCACATAACAACATACTATCGTCACATTAAAGGAATTAGTCAATATACCCTAAGTGAGATGGCCACACCAGTCTGTTCTTACCACCAGCTAATACTATTAGCTCCTTTATTCAATGGATGATTATGGCAAGGAGATTCCCAACGGTCCTTGATAAATGTGGATTCCTTGATTTAATCTGTCCAGTGGTGTTTGATGAGCTGTGAATAACGTGGTAGGAAAAGCAAGTACTGGGAGGGTTATCACTGTCTTAAAAGTCCGCGTCACTCCAACAAATACCTACTGTACGGCGATTAACCCTTTCACGCATTTATGACGCAGAGGTTGCCAGATTAGCAATAAGAAATAAAGAGTTCTCTCACTCTTATAATTACCGGTACCTCTCCAAAATTAGTTTTCTGCCCACAGCTAACTCAAAGACGACTGCAGAGGTTGAAGTAACTAAACTAAAGGTTTATAAACCCCCCTGATGGTAACAAAGGCTTTAAAGTAGCCCCAATAGGCTCAAAATCGCGTCATATGCGTGAAAGGGTTAAGAATCATGAGGGGCGTCTCGTTGGACAACTTCAAGAGAGCCCTCATTGTCAAACTGCAGAAAGTGCCAGATGAGCCCATCTTCACAGTGGAATGCTCCTCCACTTCGAACAGTCTGCTGTACCAATTTTCAAACACACATAGGGCAGAGTGCTCCTCGGTGCCACTAGGAGTGTGGTGGTGAACACAACATACAGTAGGTGAACATTGGTAAGTGAGTGAGGGAAATTTGCTAATACTGTTGTTGTTGTTGTTCCCCAAGCTGCCTGGCCGAACAGCCCCAAGGCCCCGAGCAATTCCAAGGCCATAACCGAGCGCCCCCACAGAACCCTCCCTGCCGACCACAATAAAGCCTGGGTGACCGAAGCCACTCCATGGCGGGGAGCTGAGGAGGGTGCGGAAACGCCCGGGAAACCAAAGCCCCACCCAGGGCCCTGTGCCCCTCAGCAATTATGAAGAGAAAGTTGAGGGGCAAGGGAAAAATGTGACCCTTTGGCTTCCAATCTTGGTAGATTGGGAGGTCAAGCCACGGAAAAGACGCCGTCACTCGAGATCTAGAAAATATATAAGTTAAAGGAACAGTCAGAGTAAGCTATGGGTATGGCAGAGATCGCTCAGTTCTCACTCTGATAGACCAGCCCATCACCACATGACTAGAACCCAATCCTCTCAGCATCAGCTAGGAAAGGCCCTAGAGAGCCGCCTTTGGCGGGGGGATAGCTCCCCTATTTCAACCCCTTTCGGGGCCGGGCACCCGCCGAATCCGAGGATCCAGGTCCGGCATAAAGCAGGTCAGAGTAGAGACATTGGAAGAGCAAGGTCACCCACACCACTTTTAATCAGGGTCAATGTACAGGTATCCAGATATCTAGATACAGTAGCCAGCCATAATATTATAATAATATACTGTATATTCTATATACCCATATGCATATTTGAACCTTTAAGTGGTAGTTCTGTGTATAGGTTATTAAAACATTGTATTGGTTTGTTTAGGGTTGTTACAGATACAATTTGGTGCAGGGGTTTCTGTTTTTCTTTTTTTTTTTAGCTCCATGCTGCCTAACGATATGGAGGAGCATTTTAAATATACTATTCTGACAACCGTGTGATCTGTAAGTTGTGCAGTGAAAATAATCCAATTACTACTAGTTATGTTTGAGAATATTTGCTAGCAAGTGATAACTTCAAAATATATTTTTTTTACCTCCAGACGAACATTTTCAGCTTAGCGAGGTCCCTTCACCAAAATATTTAAGGGTTAATACAGTAGTTTCAATAATGTATATATGTACTCAGGCCCATTCCTAATTTTTCAATAATGCGATATTAAAATGAGGCTTTTGAGCTAGTGATTATTAGTTGTTTTTGAGTAAGCTAAATGATTACCGGTATTAGTGTTATCTGAACTACAGTATATGGTGAGCTAGAAAGTATGAGCTTAGCGTTGATTCAAGGTGAACTTTGGAAACTCATGAATGGAAAGTGAAGAATGTGAATGAAGGCTGGTGAGAGGAATGGGACAAGAGTGAAGAATAAATATAGATTTAAATGGTGTTATGGCATATGAAGTGTATGAAGAATAAATGAATGGCACCGAGGGGAAGGGGTCATCCATAAAGTTTGAATTAAGGGGAGAGTGGCTAGTTTTTTGGTCTATTACCGGTAATTCGTTTATTCATAATTTATTTAAGTTACCTCCATCAAGCTTCGAACCCCCCCCCCCCCCCCCCGATCTCCTTTCAAGATACATTTGTACATTTTCGGTAGAAAAATGTCCCGGCTGCAGGCTGGGTTTTCTTAAAATTACATGCTCGCTATCGCTCGCCTGGAAAAAATACACCTAAATGGCACGAAGGGTCTTAAAATTGCCAACAAAAATGGGGCGAAAGGAGTTAAAATCGCCAAACTAATGAGCCGAACGTCATAAAATCTCAAAACTAATTGGGCTAAACACGGGGGAGAAAGGGGTCCAGAAAAAACGCCGTATCTCCCCTTAAGTGTGACTCATGAATGTCAAATGGAGTGTATGAAGACTAATTGAAGGGTGTCGAGGGTAAGGGGACAACAGAGGAGAACATATTTGGTGTGAATAGCCTATAAATTATACACCGTACTGTATCCCAGGGTGAATCTATTTTTATTAGGTCTTTTAATTGGTAACTATGTGTAGAGACATCTGTTTTAATTTTGACATTAATAGGTAGCTATGTAATTATTTAATGAATGCAAATAGGTCTTTTCTTGCATACTTTTTATGAAAGATACCAGTAGCTAATAATAATACGTATCAGCAATATTATGTCTGAATTAAGTTTATTCCATGGTATGGTACTGTGTGTACCTGTAAACAGTGTCAGTTGAAACTGCAAGTGAAGTACTGTACTGTACTGTATAATTATACATGAACTCCATTTGTGTAGGAACTTAATAGCCTATTGACATTTGACTTATACCTTCATCCCGATGAAGCTAAAGTATAAAGAAAACTAGATTGCATATGTTGTGAATGAAATTGAAAGCTTTACTAGTGTTGATATAGAATAGATAGTGCGCAGACCCAGAACAGGGGGTTTCATTGTACTTACACTAGTTGTATTTGAGGGAGTGAGCATGCTCGTTAATTCCCGCCTCCTAAGATATGTTTGTCATACCGTGCTTTGAAACTATGCACTGATGGTGCAGACACTACTTCGGCTGGCAATTTGTTCCACCCACTAATCGAGTTGGTAGGAAATCTTTTACTTTTCAGATCAGATTTACTATTAGGCACTTTCAGTTTGTAGCTGTGACCTCTTGTTCTCTCACCTCCATCCCTCTCTATGAAGTTTTCTTGTTACTCAGTTAATTGTTCGTCAAGGGGAATCCACGCAATGCGAGCTAAGCTCATTATTATCGCGCCTCCTTAACTGGGAATGTATTGCGTGAAATGCATGTTAAGTGTTTTATGTATTGTTGGAATGGCTGTGGATGTGTGTGTAGTCTGTATTTTCAGCCAGAACCCCCGACCCCTCGTGTGTGAGACGAGAGCTCTACCTACTAGGATGAATAGTGTGCAGGCCTAGAGCGTGGGGGGGGGGGGGGATCGATTGTGTGTGCGCGTCAATATGAAGTGTCTATGATAGTGATGATGATGAGTGAGAATGAATAGCGTGAGGGCCTAGAGCAGGGGAGATTGAGTGTACCGAGGTCAGTGAGTATATTGAGCAATGGGGGCTGTGTGTTAGTGTGTGTGTTTGGGTGGGTTGGTAGGTTGTGTTTTTTTATGTGTTTTGTTGTTGGTGTAGGTTGTGTATGTTGGGGTGGATTTGTGTGTTTTTGTTTGAGTTTGAGTAGTGTGTACATTGGGGTGTGTGGGTTGTGTGTTGGGGTGCAGGATGTCAGAACTGGGACAAATTGGTTTTAAGACTAGAATAAATAGGACTACAGTACAGGGCGATTATATGAAATTGTGTTTGTTTTTGGTAATTTGTTTATACATTTTGTTTACAGAAATTGTAAAGCACAACCTAAACATTTTATATCGAAAGATCTTGATAACAATTAAGACAGATGTTGTTTTATATAGGCCTACAGTAATAGTCTTGTAGATTTTTCATATACAGTAGTACTCTTGTTTGCCAACCTGATTGGATGGGTTGTGTATTATTGAGTAATAGTTGTGGGTGGGTATAGAGAAAAGGAGAAAATCAGAGTAATTCAAGGTGGGCTTATACCGGTACGGTACTGTAGTAACTATCTCTCTCTCTCACTCTTACACTCTTCTGTCTGTCTTGTATGTGTAACATTAAAAGGTAGTGATAATCTCTAATTTCCTTTCATGACTGCAACATAGTACAAACAAGATTACTTGAGCGTTGTTTATCTACTTCTTGCAAACAAGTAGTGTTTCTTGAGTGACCGTGCAGTATAGCTTTTAAATGGTGTTCAGATTGTTATGTGTTGGGAAAAAGTTGTACCGGTACAGTTTTAACTATGCTTAATTATATTTTTTGCATTACCATACATATTAATATAATTATTATTACTTTTATTGTCATTGAAGGCAGCATACTATAGCTGATTAGGCATTATGGAATTTAAATCTACAAGTACTGTGCTGTTATACTTATACACATTATCTTGATCTGAAGTAGAAAATATTATCCAACATTATAAGTTCTTGAGGTGGCACCGGTACCATGATACAGGTAGCCTATGGAGTGTGTGGTGGCTTGAGAATGACTAAAAGCGTGTAGGATTTTCTAGTGAGGTGAAAGGGCAGAGAGGGAGAGGCTGAAGTAGAACGAGAATGAAATTGAAGACCCTCCAGGGGGTTAGGGGGTCCTCCATATTAAGTGGAAGAAAAGAATATGCCGCATGTATCCTCCTGCGTTTTGTACAAGGCGACTAAACGGGGTGGGGGGGGGGATAACGCGCCGATAAGATCCGCCTGCAACATTGGTGCTGCTGGGAGAGCTGCTGATGGAGGAAACTGACCTTCCCGCTGGCCCGTCACAGGGGAGGTGTGGCTCCTGGGACTACCTGAATGCCACGGGATTAGGGTATCAAACCAGAGCAATTTTGTTTACAGAATTAAATGCATATGAGAAGGCATACAAGAAAATTAACCTGAAATAGCATTGTTTTGGCCATTTTATCACTTCCAAAGACATAACTGTATCTACAAACCACATTTTTATCTTCGCATATACACTAATACAGACTAAAAAATAATGGATTTACCTTTCGTTTGACACCCTGATGACCTGACACGATTCCCATAAAGGGCACCTTGGGGCTACAGCAATAATAATGGATGGGGGGATGGAATTGGGATGTGAGTGAGTGAAAGTGGTGTTGGGTGGGAGGAAGGGTGACAGATGACCCTGTGGGCGATTCATGCGTGGCCACCCCTTCAGTGTTCAAGGCGTCTTACATTGGAAACATTCTCTAACCTAGAATCATGCTTATGCTGTATTTAGACAAGTAACTTTGAACCTGTCTGTTTCTATAATTAACATAGGCTATACAGTATATCAAGCCAATTAACATAGGCTATACAGTATATCAAGCCACGAAATTGGATTCTGGTTGGGTTGGTTGAGCTCCCTGTTCAAAGTACATAAATATTTGTGTAAGCATATTGGTATCAGCCTTCATGTAATCCTGGCTCCTATATCTTATCTGGACTCGACCCTGGTCCTCCGTGCGTCATTGAATTAGGTACAGTCAAAACAAAGTACTCTGTTGTTGCTGTGATGTATTTTGGCATGCAGCTATTTCATTAGTCTATAAGTACCCCCCCCCCATCTCATAACTCAAAAGGGCTGATTAATCTATTAGGTATTACAGTGCAGGTATCCCTCAATTGACGATTTTTGAGTTCCTGAAAACCCGATCTTAAATAGAAAAATTGTATAGCGGACAGGAACTAGGTGTGGTATTGTTTGTCCTGTTTGCTCCAGCCCTTCATGAATTAAAACAGTCTGGGGTTGGTATTTTGTAAACTTAGTCACAATGAATAGACTTTAGGTGTGGTTCACATTACTGTACTGACCATAATAGACTTTAGGTGTGGTTCACATTACTGTACTGACCATAATAGACTTGAGGTGTGGTTCACATTACTGTACTGACCATAATAGACTTGAGGTGTGGTTCACATTACTGTACTGACCATAATAGACTTTAGGTGTGGTTCACATTACTGTACTGACCATAATATACTTGAGGTGTGGTTCACATTACTGTACTGACCATAATAGACTTGAGGTGTGGTTCACATTACTGTACTGACCATAATAGACTTGAGGTGTGGTTCACATTACTGTACTGACCATAATAGACTTTAGGTGTGGTTCACATTACTGTACTGACCATAATAGACTTGAGGTGTGGTTCACATTACTGTACTGACCATAATAGACTTGAGGTGTGGTTCACATTACTGTACTGACCATAATAGACTTGAGGTGTGGTTCACATTACTGTACTGACCATAATAGACTTTAGGTGTGGTTCACATTACTGTACTGACCATAATAGACTTGAGGTGTGGTTCACATTACTGTACTGACCATAATAGACTTGAGGTGTGGTTCACATTACTGTACTGACCATAATGACCTGGTAGTTAAGCCAGCCCACCTCTTTCTCTCCCTCTCTCTTTGGCTTATATCCATTCGGCCTACTGTTTTAAGACATTTACCCCCATCCAGTGTCAATATTTTCCTGGCGATCGGTAGCGAGCCAGCATAATTTTACTGTATATATTTTTGTTTTGACAGCAAGGTAAATTTGTAAATTTTTCGATAGAAAAATGTCTCCGGCGAAGCCGGATTTCTCCATACAATGCTGGCTCGCTATCGCTCGCCAGGAAGAAATCGACACCTGGATGGGGATGAACGTCTTAAACAATTTTGCTGAATGCGGCTAAATGGATACAAGCCAGGGAAAGAGAGAAAGGAGAGAAAGATTAAAAAAGCCTTAATGTATTCTGGTAACTACGTATAGTCCATTCAGTACACATATGGCAGACATCATCACCTAAAATTCTACACCTCTTCCTTGGCAGACTCTTCCCAAATGGTAGAAATATGCGCTTGATTACTTGTGTAGTTTTTTTGAGTTACAGAGGTTACAGGGACACGATTTCTTGATAGCATTACTAGTTTTTTGAGTTACAGAGGTTACAGGGACACGATTTCTTGATAGCGTAATGCTTAGTGTGCCGAATTTTGGTGTGAGTATCCTAAGAGTCTTTGGAGTATAATTATACCACGTTTAAGTCATTATATTCATTATTTTGGTGTGAGTATCCTAAAGGTCTTTGGAGTATAATTATACCACGTGTAAGTCATTATATTCATTATTTTGGTGTGAGTATCCTAAAGGTCTTTGGAGTATAATTATACCACGTGTAAGTCATTATATTAATTATTTTAATTGATTTCGTTAGTTAGGGTTATTTGTAAATGAATTGGTGGGCTGGTGAACACAATATGAACATACCTATAATGAATGGACTGTAAATCATTACTACAGTATCATAATTATATTAGTAATTGGTGGGTTGGTGAAAACAATATGAACATACCTATAATGAATGGACTGTAAATCATTACTACAGTATCATAATTATATTAGTAATTTAGCAGTATAGCCTATTTGTAAGGTTTCACATTGTAGGCAGTGAACTATTTACCAATAGCCTAATCTAGCCAAATGACAGTGGTCTACTCTGTGACTAGTCCGTCTAGACCACCAGTAACTCTCTATTTCTGTAGGCACCACCCTCATTCATTCTCTCTCTCTCTCTCTCTCTCTCTCTCTCTCTCTCTCTCTCTCTCTCTCTCTCTCTCTCTCTCTCTCTCTCTCTCTCTCTCTCGAAAACAAATTGCACCAATATGCTTTGTTCATATTACACACACACACACACACACACACACACACACACGGAGACACACACACACACACGGACACCCACACACACGGACACCCACACCCTCGGACACACACACACATACAACGCACGAACACACACACGTTCGTTCCCCTCCGCCCTTCTTACAACTTCCGGTCATGCTGAAGGTAAAATATGAAATATGATCTAAAAGGTGAAGTGAGGGTGAACTGGAAAGCAACACAAACATTCACAAATAACAAGAACACAAAAATATATAGCAATATATACCGGTAGGTCAAAGCATTCTAACCTTTGATAAATATTAGTGTCATGAAAATGTTAAAACTAAATAAAACTATGAGCGCACTTTAACCCTTGATGATTTTTTTTTTTTGTAAGTAAAACATTGCAAGGTAAAAAGCTGGGACATGAAAAGTATATTGCAAGGTAAAAAGCTGGGACATGACAAATATATTGCAAGGTAAAAAGCTGGGACATGAAAATTATATTGCAAGGTAAAAAGCTGGGACATGAAAATTATATTGCAAGGTAAAAAGCTGGGACATGACAAATATATTGCAAGGTAAAAAGCTGGGACATGAAAATTATATTGCAAGGTAAAAAGCTGGGACATGAAAATTATATTGCAAGGTAAAAAGCTGGGACATGAAAAGTATATTGCAAGGTAAAAAGCTGGGACATGAAAAGTATATTGCAAGTTAAAAAGCTGGGACATGAAAAGTATATTGCAAGGTAAAAAGCTGGGACATGACAAATATATTGCAAGGTAAAAAGCTGGGACATGAAAAATATATTGCAAGGTAAAAAGCTGGGACATGAAAAGTATATTGCAATGTAAAAAGCTGGGACATGAACAGTATATTGCAAGGTAAAAAGCTGGGACATGAAAAATATATTGCAAGGTAAAAAGCTGGGACATGAAAAATATATTGCAAGGTAAAAAGCTGGGACATGAAAAGTATATTGCAAGGTAAAAAGCTGGGACATGAAAAGTGTATTGTAAGGTAAAAAGCTGGGACATGAAAAGTATAATATTTTTTTTAAGCTTTGATAAGTTTACATTATTAGTCCAACCTTTAACTGTCTTCGTGGTGCGATGTATAAGGTGTTGATTTTCGGTGTGAGCATCCTGGGTTCGAATCCACGGACTGCCACATGCGTTTGTAAATTTCATTAATCGATTTTAGGAATATGGTTGGTTGTTGGAAGGAACATAATAATTAAAGGGAAACTATGATCTAGGTTGATGTACAGAATGGTTTTGTCGTAATCTGTACATTATCATCTCCCACAGTACCGAGTATTTATGAACATACTGGTAAAATAAATCCACGGTATGATACAGTAAATAAAACCAAACTACTACTATTACGTTATCGAAGACGGATGCGACATATTTGATAAGATATATAACTACATAAAACACCATGTCCCTAGAAAGTCGGGAGGGAATAGGAGAAAACCAGAATATATAATTGACCACTTACGAGATTCAGGCTATAAGGAAGTTGGAGTCGTAAACATTGATATAAAACATATACAATACTAATGAAAGTTTGTGATGGATAGAAAATATGTTGAATTTGATTGTTTATATATGCACATTGTGTTTATATATGCACATTTCACTAAAACTATATTTTAGACGGTAATTGTGCTAAATATCGATGTCTACAGCTCTTAACTTCCTCTTAGAACGAAACTCGCAAGTGGTCAATTCATAATGGTATTGAATATATATCCAGCAATGATGTAATTCGGAATAGCTATGCTCGGTTTCATTTCATCTGACGATAAATTTAATCCCTTAGCAGCTACTTTCTCGATACTTTATGGAAACCTATAAAACTATGTCTGCATCATATTATTAAGACTAAGTTTATATAATTAGGACCATATTTCACTACAAAATCTACAACACGGAAAATCATGATGAGAACCTTGCAATTTACCGTCAGTTGAAAAGAAACTGAGTGTGTATGTATTTACATATATACATCCTATGACTTAAATTGCTTCAAACTCAGTGTGTCCAGGCATTTTAGCTCGAACGTCCCTTGATTTCGGCCCTGGCACTCTTTGACATCTGGGGGAGGCACTCGCTGCAGGCAGTTTTGCCTTTTGTCTCCCTCATTCACATAGAAAATCTCATTACATAGACAAAAATATATTTTTTTCAACTGACCGTAAATTGCAAGTTCCCATCGTCTCGTGGAATCTATTGGAAGCGAGAGATAGAACAGACAGAAATTGTAGCAAATGAGAACAGTATGTGAAGATCTTAAATATTGTGGTACCCCGAGTCAAGGTTTATAGATCGGTAACCGTCTTGTCAAGGAAACGTATATAGCCTACACACGCGTACACACTACAGTGCTCTCTCTCTCTCTCTGAGGAACGGAGGTTGGGGAGAGAGCCTTCTTTGCTATCCTTTCCTTCCAATGTTCCTTGCTCTCTCTCTCTCTCTCTCTCTCTCTCTCTCTCTCTCTCTCTCTCTCAACCTTGACTTCGTGGCATAGTAATTGCTTGGTATAGCGTGCCGAATTTCGTGATGCAATCGATTACCGATACGCACTTTTTCTGTTAGCGTTCGTAAGGTTCATATATGAGGGAATGCAAACCAGCTTAGAAGAAATATTTTGTTGGCCATTTTAGCACTTAAAACATTTAACTAACTCATAATTATATTTTTACATATAGAATAATAAAGAACTCGGCTCTTGTTTGACACCCAGAGAGAGAGAGAGAGAGAGAGTGTGTGTGTGTGTGTGAGAGAAAGAAAGAAAGGGGGGGGGGGTGACGTTGCGATCGATTACGTAGTGAAACCTATCAAATGCAGAGCGTAATTAATGTGGAGTGAAGGTGAAGCAAGACCAAAACGGT
Organism: Paralithodes platypus; assembly: GCA_032716605.1. NCBI lineage: Eukaryota > Metazoa > Arthropoda > Malacostraca > Decapoda > Lithodidae > Paralithodes > Paralithodes platypus. The sequence goes on from CM064488.1 coordinate 55,994,879, forward strand.
AAGGAAACCGTACGAAAGAGAAGGTTAACAGGACGAGAGAGTAAATTAGAGTAGGAAATAGTAATTGAAGACGGTAATGTGTAAATATCAGGAAAGCTTAATTGTACCTTTATGCATTTGGGAGTTTTTGCACGAGTAAATTATGAACACCAAACGTTTAGGTTCGCTGAAGAAATAAATAATAAATTATGTAGCCTATCGTATTAAAATTATGTAACCTATCTTATTAAAATTATGTAACTTATCGTATTAAAATTTTGAAAACGGTATATTGGGAGTACACTCAATGACTCACTAGAAGAGTAAGATATACGCATACAGTTAATAACCCCTTCTGTACCGGCGACGTCTTTTCAATTTTATTCTAGCTACATTTAGACGATTTTATTAAGGTTAGGAAGGATACAGTATATGGTAGCTAAAAAAAAAAAAAAATTAGATGGTCTGTAACCTTTTAATGGGTAGACATCCTTCCTAAGCTGAATGAAGTCGTCTAGTAGTTGCCAGAATATAATGAAAAGGACGTCACCGGTACAGTGTGGGTTAATGGTTGATGCATTGTGAAATCCAATAAATATACAAAGGAGGGAACGTGCTAACTTGAGGCCTAGGAAACTGGATTCAATAAAGTAAACAAACTGGATGTGAACTAGACCTACCAAAGAAGTACCGGTACATGGAACTTAAGAACAAACCAAGGAGATGAGGTGGAGGAGGAAATAGACTGGAATCTTAACAGCCCAACTTGAGGCCTACAAGTCTGCCGCCCATAAAATTGTAAGTTTAATTACCGTTTGAAGGTGGCTTGTGGGAAGAAGTGAGTTGGGGAGAAAAAACTAGGAAGAGGAAATTAGCGAGTCGGGAAGAGAGACAATATTTACTATCTGAGAAGAGATAGTGTTGGCGGTTTAATATTAGTTTCCGTATCGTGTATTCTTACAAGGTGTGTAATGGCTGAATATGTGGAACAATACAATTTATTTCTACCTGTACTGTAGTTACTTTATCAAATCAATGATAGAAAGTATGCCATTAAGGAGGGGGTGAGGTTGACTATTTTTTATCATTAAAGCGAATTGGCTGTACGAATAGGCTATATTCATGCTTACACATTCAGAGAGAATTTAGCCTCCAGTAACAATATCGAAAGTGAGAACAGACGGAGGAAGACCGACAGCAGGTTGGTGAAAGTCCTCTTGGTAATGTTTGTGTTGTGTATGTGAGAGAGAGAGGGAGAGAGAGCGCGAGGGGGAGAGGAAGTAGGAAGTCGACAAAGGTATGAGGGGGGGGGGGGGGAGGCTGGAAGCTTGGAAGGTCGTACATTACAAGGTAGCAGTGTTGTTAGTGATGCTTGATCTATATAATTATATATACAGTATATATAATATTAGTGTTTGTACATTATCTGTATCTTAACCTCCAAAGCCGCCTTTAGTGTCCTATGTCCATCTTAATTCTGCCTTCCGGTAGTTGTTTACACTAGCTTATATTAACCCTTTCTGTACTAGCGACGTCTTTTATATTTTATTCTAGCTATATTTAGAGGATTTTGTGCAGTTTAAGAAGGATCTGTGGTAGAGAGTTAGTGCAATGGGTCGAAGCCTGTTAATTGCTTAAGGCCCTTTTGAAACTGAATAAAGTCGGGTAATAGTAGCCAGCATAAAGTTAAAAAAAAAACCCGGTACTGAAAGAATTAGACTAACTCGTTTTGAACAGGCTATGCACTATGTAACGTTGATCCCATGAGTATGAATGACAGAACATATTAAACAAAACTAATATTATATAATTGGTGTTAATCTCGCATGGATTACTTAACCCCTTCTGTACCGGCGACGTCTCGACTTTATTGTAGCTTTATTTAGACGATATTGAGCAGTTTAAGAAGGATATGTGGTAGTCAAAGTTATAAATTGAGGTAGTTCGAAGCCTGTTAATTGCTGGAGGCCCATTTTAAACTGAATTGAATTGTCTAATAGTAGCCAGAATAAAGTGCAAAAATCGTCGCCGGTACAGAAGGGGTTAAGAGTGGTTCAGTTCCCAGAAAGTAGTTAATACTCTAGTTTTAGTGTAGCTTTTTAGAAAACCTAGACTCGGCGCCCCTTTTTTTGCATGGGTCCCCAGGTTTGAAGTTCACGGTGAGAGGCCTTGGAACACTGAGGGGAATGGGGGGGGGGGGGGGGGGGGGGTGGAGAGAAAGTGGGGGGTGATGCTGGATAGGGGAAGAGGGAAATCCACTTTTATTCCTCTTGTTTTTGTTTCGCTTGTTCGTCTTTGCCTATTCTCTTCTTGTTACGGTACATTGTTTCTAAGAAAATAGTTTGAGAATATGTGGGGAATTGTTATTTCACATTTCTTTATCACCATGTGTGCGTGTGTGTTGGGGTGGGTGTTTGACTGTCTATTTTTCATATATCTAGTTTATTTTCAACTCTTTTCACGTGTGTGTGTGTGTAGTAGTAGTAGTAGTAGTAGTAAAGTTAATATATAAGACAGGTAGGGAATGGTGTCTTGGATAATTTATTGTAAAGAGGGGGGAGGGGGGGGGGGGGGAGATATGGTGTCTGGATGGCCTAGGGAGGTTGAAAAGAAAGTAAAGTTTGGCTGCCTGTGAGGGATAGGGGATGGTGTTGTTGTGGAGAGAGTGGAGGGTAGGAAGTAGGTTAGATGGAGTATGGATGGGGTGTATAGGGGATTGATATTGGGATAGGGAATATATTTTGTCAAGTCTCTCGGCCTCAGGAGTACAGGCTTTCAAGTGAGGGATAGTCATTACCCTTTTAGTGCGGGTGACTTAAGTCTGCCTAACAAACTAGTTACGGTATTTAACTTAGGAATTACCAAATAATGAAAGGGGCATATACAGTATGATCACTATATTTACTAAAAAGACATTCTTAAAATGTGTAAGCAAATCTAAATCTAGCAAAAAGAAACAAAACAAAAGATGTCTCCAGTGGTGAGAGGGTTAAGAGATGCAACAAGGAGAGAAGGGTCGGTCGGGTGGTATGATTGCCTTGGAGGAGGGTGAGGGCAATTCCACCAGACTTTTGGCAGGTGGACCAGGGAGGTTGTACGGTACAAGCGCCTACAGGCATCAGTAGCTGAAAGAAAGTGTTGAGGGTCATGTGAGGCGAGGGGGTAGATGACGAGTTGGTTATCCCCACTTTTAGATTATACACTAGTGTTTCAGGAATTTAGTTTTAATGTCGGGGGATTAAGCTAGAGAGACCGGAGGGGAGGCGTATAGACAGAGCAAGAAGTAGGCGTCGGAGATGATGATGAAGAAGTAGAAACATGGAAAAGAGTAGAGGTGGGTAGAGACCAGAGATTGCTTGTGAGTGGTGGTGTGAGGTGACTTGCCAGGTGAACAGTGAGGTTGTAAGGTGCAAGCGCTTACAGGTAGGTATAAACAACTCCAGGAAAGGGGTGGAGGTTATGTGAGAGTGGAGCTTGGTTGGCGAGCTGGTTAAAAGTTACGGTTATATTGATTATTGGTTAACATATTATTTGTAGTAGATGATGGTTAGTCAATATCAAATAGTTTGATTGTAATATTACAGGACGGTTATTTTTGATGTCATTAATGTCAATGATTTGATTAGGCTTTAATTTAATTCTATACAATCAGGATTAGTATATATTAATTTTGGCATAGTAAATTATCTTGAGTAAATACATTTTAGGCTATTACTTGCTGCATTGTAGCTCCGTCGCCCCCATTCGTCGCAGCCCACCTACCCTTGCCCCCTGGGGGTAAGTCACACGGGAGTTTGTCAGGCATATTTTCTCGGCAATTCTGGTCTGGAATCTTCCGATTTAAAGCTTGAAAAAGTTTGACTGTCTTAGGTTGGAATGAATCTCTTTATTAATATTTTAATTGATACTTGCATTTCGGAGGTTCGTTTAAAACTTTAATACGTTTAAGGCTTCACAATTGATCAGCATTAATGACTGCGACTGTACCTGTAGTCTAGTCGCTGACACCAATGCAAAAGTACCTGTACCCCAAAATGTTGCCAAATATGTAGCAAGAAAAAACGATCATGTAACTGCCTGCTTTGTTCGCACGTGTGCGAGACAGGTCCCTCGCTCCCTGCCCATCCTCAGTTTTCATTATACTAAATTGTGTAACCCCCAGTCCCCTCCTCCTCCTGTCATTATGTTGCTTCTCCATGCCCCAATTTCTTCTTCCCCCTCCTCTGCCTCCTCCACGCTACCTTCTTCCTCCCTCCCTCATTCCCCCTTTTTTTTCTTGTCCTCTCTCCTCCTCCATGCCCTCTTATATTCTTCCCCTCCTCCGCCGTCTCCCATTTTCTTCTTCTCCCTCCTGAGCTTGCCGCATCTTAAGCCCCCTCTCCCTCACATCGTTGATTACTGGTATTTATCCTCAAATTATATGAAGTCAACCCCCTCTATCTTAATGCCTCTTTTATCATACACCACATCTCCTTTTATATCATGATATTCGTACTTCTGGAATCCTTGTTTTATCCACGCAGCCCTCTTTACACGGTGTCCTATCTATTTATCCATCTAGGCATCTATATCAATGTGTGTAGTGTCTATCTGCCTGACTATACACACACACACACACGCACACACATACACACTCTACAGTAAGACATTCACACCTGGGTTACGGAAGCCAGCAAGCACATCACTCCCTCTGCCTTGAGTTGAGCCTTGAGGGAGAAAGAGAGAGTCGTGGTGTGGAGAGGAAGGAGCTTTGTTGTTGTTGTTGTTAGGGTGGTACTGGTTGCTTGCTGGATTGTTGGGGTGTTTTCTTTTTGGATTGGATGTTGTTTATTAGATTGGGGTTATTTGGTGGATTGTGGATGTTCGGTAGATTATAGTGGTAGTTTGGTGGTTTAATTGGTGGTAGTTGTGGTTATCATGGCATTGTGGTTACTGTGGTATTATTGCAGACAATTGCGGTTTAACTAAGGTTGGTGGTTGTTTGCTGATGTTCAGTTTTGAAACCATTGGATTGTTATTGATTTGCGAACCTTGTTTATAGTACGGTACTGTAGTTTGGTTATTGACTTACAGACCCTCATTCTTTTAATTTACCCGGTATATATTTTAAGTTTGTATTCCGGTTAAAATATATATAGGCCTATTGAGGGTAAGGCGACGTAAAAACAATTTGTTTTCCCTGTGAAGAAAAACTTAAGATGAAAGTATATTTAATTTTAATTCCTTTGGAAGTTTTTCATGTGGAGGAAAAACAAGTTAAGCTTAGAACTTTTTCGTCATATACTTTTACATTTTTGCTCTTGGAAAGTTGCTATTCCTGCGAAGAGAAGCGTTGGGTAAGCAGTCTTAAGTTACTCAGCCGTATCAAGTTAAGCTCATGTTAGATCCTGGTAACGTAAGGTGATACTGGAGGCTGGAAGAGGCAGGGATTCTGTGAGTGTGTTGAGAGGCTTCGTGTATTAAGGAGTTTGCATGCTGGTATTTTAATGAATTATAAAGTTTGATTAGTGTGTTCTGTTTTGTTGGAAGACTGCTATCGTAGTTTGTGGTACGGTACCGATTGTATAGCTACATCACTTGTTCAGTCTTGGTCAATATTCCCAAAGTTTAGTACGTGGTATGCTGATTAGTTTTTTTGGTGTTGGAATTATTAACTGTGGATTAGTGGACCCAGCTGCTAAATTAACTCCTTGACGACACGTTGACCTAAATTCACATTTAACCTGGTTATTCGACGATATTTTGCATTTTAGGAAGGATCGCTAGGAAGCTAAATGGTTAAAAACTATCCCCTTTATCTCTCTAGCTTCCTCAATTTTGTCTTAACCGAATATAACGTTAATGGTTGATAAAATAAAATACAATCATGTTGGTTGGTAAATTAACGCGTCATCGTACACCTAAAGGGTTAAACTAGGTAGGCTAAATCAGTCTCCCGTGGCCCTAACTGGATTCTGACCCCTTGACACCTGCATCCCCCCCTCCTTCCCTCCATCATTTCACCCCCCATCCCCCCCACACCTCGTTCCTCTACCCCCCCCCCCCCCCTCCTGCATCCCTCCACCCTTCCATCGGCCCCATCCACGAGCCTCCTGGTGCCATGGCCCTCCTCTCCCCCACCCCTGTCCCTCTATACCCCCCATCCTGCTTCCCTCCACCCTTACATCGGCCCCATCCCTCCTCTCCTCCATCCACCCCAGCCCTCACCCCAAATGAGTTTCAATGCGGATAAATGTAAAGTACTACATATCGGATACCTAAATGAGAAAGCAAACTATTCGATGAATGGCACTCAGCTTAAGAATGTAAACAGAGAAACCGATCTGGGAGTAACAATATCGAGTAACCTAAAACCGAGTCAACAATGTTCAGAAGTTGTTAAGAAGGCAAACAAAATAATTGGCTTTATAGGCAGGTCATTTGAGCATAAATCAAAAGAAGTTATCCTAACCCTTTACAATTCCTTAGTTCGCCCTCTTCTGGAATACTGCGTTCAATCCTGGTGCCCGTATTACCAAAAAGATATAAACAAGCTAGAACGAGTTCAACGTAGTTACCAAAATGATACCTAGCCTAAAGAACACACCATACGAAGAGCGTCTTAGAGAATTAAATCTATTTCCTTTAACCCAGCGCAGATTAAGAGGTGACTTAATTCAAGTGTTCAAAATCATCAAAGGCATCGACAATATGAACTGTAGTAAGTACTTCACTATCGACCAATCTAATTACACGCGGAGAAACGGTTGCAAAATTATTGGTAAATCTTTTAACTCGCACGAATCTAAGAATGTCTTCTTCAATCGAGTTGTCAACTTGTGGAATGGGCTTCCCCGAGACGTTATAGACTGCAGCGCCGTTGATTAATTTAAACTCCGCCTAGACAAATATCTCGCATCAAACCCGCGACTGACTGCGTTTGAAATGAATAACTTTATTTTATCCCCCCCCCCTCAATTACTAACCCATCTGTCCCCTACTAATCCTGCCACGGACATTAGTTCCAGGGCAGTAATTCCCTTTCCAATGTTCCCTTACCCACTCTAAACCACTGTTTGGACACTTGATCCTCAGTGTTTTAGAGGACAAGCAGCCTAGAAGGGTCACTGGATCTGTTGTTGCTTGATTTCCTTTGTACTTCTTTGTACCCCATCCACCCCAGCCCTCTCCCCCCCCACCTTTTCCTACCCTCCTTGGTTGTGTAATACAACGCTACATATTCGCGCGTGTCCTGGATGGTCTTGTTTGGGATCACTGAAAGATTGATGTATTGAAACTTGTCCTTGTACCAAATATTACTAAAGCTTGTTTCTCTCTATACATTTGACAGATCTACACTAGACCACACATACTTACACCTGTACACTTTCACGCTCACACATAAACTTACACTAACCATTGCATTCACCTTCGACTATATATTTCTAGAGTGTTGGGGCTGGTGTTGAAGGGTTAACGAATAACTGCATTACATACTGCTTCAATATCCGTATGTCCAGATATTTTGACTCTGACATACCGTACCAGTAAATACAACACTTTTTGAATTGTTAGCCAAAGTGAAGAAGCATGTGGTGCATTATGTGGTGTAACCTTCACTGTAATACACAAATATGGTAATATATAATTTGGGGCCTCGCAGTGAAGCAAATTTTGGATTTATGAGTTAACTTCCATATTAGTTGGATCACGTAGAACCTTGCTCGCATATCATCTTTGGTTGTTTCTGTAGTTATAAAAAACATGAACAAAGCTTCCATGTCTTACCCTTGTTTACACTTTAATAGGTTTTTTCTAAGTGCAGTTGGCGACAGGCAAATATTTGTTTATAGAAAGTTAATAGTTATGACTCCCATTATGCCCTTGGATGTGATTAAGTAGCCAACATAATATAACTTCAAGCACAATTTTCTGTACTCCGGACTATTCCCTCTTAAACTTAACCCGTTCTGTACCGGCGACGTCTTATATATTTCATTCTTGATTTTGTACAGTTTAAGAAGGTTCTGTGGTAGTAAAACGGGTAAAGGAAGATAGTTCGAAGCCTGTTGTTTGCTGGAGGCCCTTTTTGACATGAATACAATCACTAATAGTAACCAGAATATAGTTTAAGAAAAACGTCGACAGTACAGAAAGGGTTAATTCTGTCTTGGAACAACGTGGCCCCGGTTTGCCACACTGGTTGGCGACAGTCACATCTAGGACAACAAAATGACGATTTGGGATTTCACTGGAAGTTCCAGAATTGTCTTGCCTTAATATTGGTTGTTGGTGTTTTTAGTTTCACATTTCTATTCTGCAGTTTAACATTTTTGTGTTGGTCATGGTAGGCTATATATTTGTGTTGGTCATGGTAGGCTATATATTTGTGTTGGTCATGGTAGGCTATATATTTGTGTTGGTCATGGTAGGCTATATATTTGTTATTGTGTAGTTATATTTGTTGTGCCTTCAACAATTTGAAAGTTTTTATTCCACGGTAATCATTTTAGTTTAATTAAAGTTTTTTGTGTAGCATTTGAATCGGTATATGTCGAACAAAACAAGATAATATTACACCGGGTAGGCTACTGTATTAAAGCCCACATAGATTCACTATGTGGCTTTAAAGGTCGAGTTATTGGAATTGTAAGTTTATACATGGTGGGACTACTTCCCCGAGTGTTGACACCCAAGTAAAGTGATAGTCTACACCTGGTGGAGTAACCTGTTTAGTGGTGTTGTACTGTGGAGTGAGTCTGGGGGTGGGGGAAGGATACTACCCAACCTATACCACTGTCACTACTATTATTATCTTCTGTTCTACTTCATGTACAGCAGGGGTTCCCAACCTTTTTGTTCCTCTGTACCACTTGGGCATTCTGATAGGTACCCATGTACCCCTAACAATTTAGGATAAAAATGGATAAAATTATGTAAATTTTATATTATTTTATTATGAAATATGTATGTGTAGACTGCATAGGGATCTTAGTATTGATATTATTAATAAAATTAACTCAGTGACTATAAAATATTTTGATCTGTCACAACTCGGACACCCATAACGAGGGGCGTCGCGCTCCTTGGTGCCGCTAGAAGAGTGGCGAACACATCAAAAGGTATCAAAAGGTATAAAGGTTGGGCGGTACTGCAGCAGTTTTGAGTTGGTATACATACCGGATTGTTTCACGTCCAATACAGATTGTGGGCCGCAGGAAGTCACAAAATAGTGAAAAAAATGGAATAGTCACCTCACTGATATAATTTTAAGGGAAGGATGTAGTATCCGGGTGTACGGTCCTACAGTCGTCATGTTTACATAGGTCGAGCGCTCGCGGTTAAGTTCCCGTATATTTTTTCTGTTATTTGACCCTGCTGACCCCTGCTGGCAATATATATGATGATGACAATAAGTCATGGGGGGTGAGGGGGGCAAAAGCCCCCCTTCAACCTATTATTGTATCCCACGGCAGTCGAAATAGACGGGAACATGATTGCGAGCGTCCGCGTAGTGTAAGGCGGGCGGTCCACCCGGTAACTACATTCTCACCAATTTTAATATAAGTTTTGCTTACTGAAATGAGGAAAGTGATAAAAACACAACTTTGTGCAATCTGAACACCATGTTTTGTACACTATGGTTATTCTCTCAGACCCCTATGTACCCCCTGAGAAGTGCAAATGTACCCCAGGTTGAGAACCCTTGATGTACAGTAATGCAGTATACTAGAGGGGGGGGGGGGGGGGGGGGGGGTGGCGTACTACCCAATCCATACCACTGTCACTACTATTATCTTCTGTTATACCTCATGTACAGTATAAACTAGGGGTGGGGAGAGAAGGGGATACAGAAACTAACTATCTAAACCATAGCACTGACAAGACATTATTTTCTGCTCTACCTCGTGTATATACTAGGGGTGGGGAGAGAGGGGGACACTACTCAACCCATACCACTGTCACTACTATTATCTTCTGTTCTATCTTATGTGCAGTATATACTGGGGGTGGGGAGAGATGGAGATACAGAGACATACTACCTACTGTAGCCCATACCACTGTCACTACTATTACTATCTTTGCGATACCTTGTCTGTCTAAACCCGAAGCAGATTTTGCTATTCTTCTTCAATGTGTTATTGAGACTAGTGTTGTAGAACTTGAAGGGTACCTTTAATGTTCTCGTAATTCTAGTAGACTTATTTCTCACATACACTTTTAATTCAATTAGTTGATTTTCCTTCCATATACAAATTCACGGATAGAAGCAGAATTAAAGTTGGTGACTGTACTATAGGTAATAATGTCAGTATGTTTGAAGTAAGGTTATTGAAGGTCTCAGCTGCAACTAATGTGTGCCAGTTATGTATCTGATCAATTTAATATATTATATCCTATCAATCTATCTTGAGTAACGTAGAGTGGTGGTGCAGTTGGTTAGTGATGTCAGTGTGTGTGTGTGTGTGTGTGTGTGAGAGAGAGAGAGAGAGAGGGGAGGGGGAGAGAGAGAGAGAGAGAGAGAGAGAGGAGAGGGAGTGTAACTTGTAACTATGTGTACCAGGTGTCTATTTAATGCATATATCACATCTAGTTTAGTAGTAGTAGTTGTTGTTGTAAAGAGTGAAGTGTGTGCGTGTGTGATGTAAGGTTCTTGGAGGGTTTGGGCTGTAACCATGTCAAGGGCGGATCATTGGCAGCAGCAGCAGTAGTGGTTTGGTTGTCTCTACGTTATTGGTGGAAACTTATGGACTATCGATTGCTCTTTTAGTTTTATGTAGGTGCTTATGTATTAAATTACGGTTCACATTATTCATGTTCAGTAATGATTAGCTTTATATTTGGTTTTACATGCTTATTCATAGTTTACTAAATCTGTTATTGCTGTAATGTACACGAGGAGACAGGACAGAATTTTTATATAGTAGTAAAGGTGATGTATAAAGATCCATACTATCTATAATAGTGTTGGTTGATATTCCATCTGTCATATCGCCATTTTCGGAGGAATTCGTGTTTTTTTTTATATAATTATGATATTTAATAATCATTAATGTAGATACGGATGCTTAACTATTATTGTACTACCCCGCTGATACTTTCTCTTTTAATTATATAAGGCTGAAAGGGAAATTAGTAGAACATTATATTTTATGTCACGTACTAATATATAGCATTAGACACGTTGTGGTGGTCTCTCTTGTCACCACACCCTTTCCATATGGTTATTATTACTCTCTCTTTCTCTTTCTCTTATCTTTATTTTTCAATTTCTTTATCTTTATTTTTCAATTTCTCTCTCTCTCTCTCTCTCTCTCTCTCTCTCTCTCTCTCTCTCTCTCTCTCTCGTGTGATTATTATTCAGCACCTTTGTAGGTTTATGGATCATGTGGGGTGGCATTACTTACTATTTATTACCATAATATACTCAGTTGTAAGTTTGTATTTATTATTTTTGCTACGATTTTGTTTTTGTTTTTATTATTTACTGATATTCAGTCGGCGTATTGGTTTTTTTAATGTTTCTATTGGAGATTGTGAGCTTTAGGATTGAGTATATCTCCATCATAGAGGTGATGATGGTCAGGAAATGGTCTTTAATTCAGTATATAATTACCCCCATACTGTAATTCCTAAAATATTCTCCAATGAAATAGGTTGTGTGACGCCGGTTTAAAGGTGCCTTACCATTGTGTTCCAGTGCAGCAGTGTAATGGCTCCAGTGAAGAGTGGCTATATTACCATGACAAACACATTAATCAAGCGTCCTCACAGTCTTCCCCATTTATTATTAATTGATGTACACCCACGGACATAAGCCGTGTCCCACTTTCATACCTTCAGTTTAATTGCCCTTAGTTCATACAAAAATGCTCCTGAACCACTCTGAGCTTTTTGAATATAAAGGCTATGACTGTTAAGGATCGAGGTAGGATGCAATAATTGATAGTGTTGGATATACAGAAGGATGGCTACTGTGATGTACCGGTATAAGGTGGCATGTCTCTAAAAGAATAACAAACATCCACTGTCGTAGATATGGAATAAATATATTTGCAAAATTGCCAGCATCTAATAATCAATATTCAATCTGTTCCGCCTACAATTTAACTTACTAAACACAATTTAACTTACTAAACACAATTTAACTTACTAAACACAATTTAACTTACTAAACACAATTCTAGCAAACTTGTGTAACAGGTAAACATGCAAATATATACTGGTATATCATACAAAACGGTCTGAATCTAATATGAAAGTGTACTGAGTGTGGGCGCTGATTGCATAAGGTAGTGACGTCACTGTGGTTTGTTTACACTGGTGGTGGTAGAGAGAGCTGCTGACAGGTGGCGCTAGACTTTAATAGCAGACCTGTTTATGGAGGGGTTTTGTGCCTTGTCGGCCATTTAGAGTATGTGCATTAAGAATCTTCGTATATTTTCAATACTTTTGTTATTTATGTATTTTCCTTTTCCTTTTAGTGGGTAACTAACTAATTTACAGTTTCTGGTAAAGTAATGTATACAATATGCGTGGACTACGGAATTAGACCTGTATTGCTTTATTCCGTCTATGTTTTATTTTCATCAATTTCCCTCCTGTCATTATCCTCTCTTCTATTCCCCCTTCCATGCTCCCACTTTTGAATCCTCCCCTTCTCCCCGCTACTGTGAGCCTCTTCCCTGTTCCCACAATTACCTCCCATCATATCCTTTCCATATAACCCATCACCCCATCCTAACTATACACTCCGGGCTCCCTTTCCTTTCATATCCCCCCTATTACTATCTACTATTCCATCCATTCTTTACCATTACCCCTATTTAATTATTGGTACTCTTCCAATTCCCATTATCATCTCATCCACTCCCTTGCCTTTCATACTCGCCCATCTCTATGTATTTGTATTTTCCCGTTCCCCCTATTTTACTTCTTGTTCCTCATCGCCTCGTTCTCACTCCCGCGCTTCTTCCATGTCATACACACACACACACACACACACACACACACACACACACACACACACACACACACACACACACACACACAGAGCCCGTAGCCTAGTAGGTAGAGCTCTCGTCTCACACACGAGGGGTCGGGGGTTCAATCCCCGGCCGGGCGGAGACAAATTGGGCTTGTCTCCTTTCATGTGTTAGCCTCAGTTCACCTAGCTGTAAATAGGTACCTGGAATAAGTGGACGACGTTGTGACGTCCCATCTGGGGTTGGCAAAAATGGTACAAGGCGAGATGGGTATCATATGGTTCACCTAAGCTGATGGCTACCTAAGCCTTCGGGCGAGACGGTACCGTCTATAGTGAGAATGGTACCATACAGATCCACCCTAAGCCTTCGTTTCCGATGTCGCCAATTGGCTAAAAATACAGACTACACACACATCCACAGCCATTCCAACGATACATATAACACCTACACATATTGGAGGCGGGAAATAATGAGCATGCTCACTCCCGCAATACAACTAGAGTAAGTACACACACACACCGCCGTTGGGTACGTGGCGAAAACAACAATTAATATACACCATTTTTGCCAGGATTTTGAATATGAATGTGATGGACGTAGATAAATGTGACTACGCTGTACTGAATTACAGTTTTGAGTAAAATAGTATTTAATTGGCTTGTTTTCGTTTTGTTCAGCGAGATATTGTCATTGTGATATTCTTTGTTAATTAAAAGTATATAGTGTGTAACATTTTAATTGACTGCGCGTCAAGCAACGAGTCGAGCGATTTTTTTTTTTTTTATTTTTTTTTTTTTTTTAGACAAAAGGCATATATTACGCATTAGTATACCGTACACAGCTTACACATGTGTACAGTATGTGTGTGTGTGTGTACATGGTGATATTGGCACTCAGTTGAAGTTCACATGTCACGGTGCCAGGTTCCCTTATCTCAAACCACTCGCGGTTTTTGTACATTTAATTCGGTCTTGTTTTTCTTCTTTATCGTTCAGTCAAGCCCCATCCATAGCCTTGGTTTTATTATTATTAAGCACTGGTAGTTCTTTGTTTTACTTCAATATTTTGTTCAGTACGTTGGTGTAAATTAAAACTTTAATTGTAGTGTTCTCTTACTGTTGTATTGTGTGTTCTGGACTTTGCTGACAGATGAAACGATGAATATACAAGACATAGAGAACAGTCATACATTCGGTGGCGTGTCTTGCGAAAAGAAAATCGGTCTACCAAATATATATTATTCATGTGTGTTTATCGTGCCCTACTAGTCTAGCCCAAAACACGACCAATATTGTGCAGTGAGGGCATGTTCGTGAAGCGAGAATAACGCACTTCAGGGGAGATTTCCACCAGAAGGATTTTTTTTCTGGACCCCTTTCTCCCTCATGTTTAGTCCCTTTGCTATTGAGATTTTAAGACGTTCGCCCCATTAGTTTGGCGATTTTAAGAACCCTCGCCCCATTTCTGTCAATTTTAAGACCATTCGTGCCATTTAGGTGTCAATTTTTTCCTGGCGAGTGATAGCGAGCCTGTAATTTAACCCGTACAGCCCCAGCGACGCGTCTGACGCGTCGGCGATGTATGTAACACACAGCCCCAGAGACGCGTCTGACGCGTCACCCTAATTGCGCCGACCGTAACCTGAGGTGTAGCCACTCAAGAGGGCTCAGATTTGTATGGGAACTGTACGTATCCCACGCAACCGTGCCGATGGTTGGAAACTCTCAAAGTCCACGTGCGTGCGCGTGCAATAACCTGGTTTTTTGGGGTAATTGCCTTCACATTTTTACTCTTGTAAAATACGTTTTCGGGGGCTCTGTAGGACCATTCTTTAAGCTTTTTGAGCGGTTTTTCGTGGTTTTTCCTTCATTCCTAACCCATTCGCTATTGTTTCTGGAATAAAACAATTTTTTTGAAAACCGGCTGGGTTCTGGTGAACAAACATTACAAAACTAGCCGGGGCTCCACGGGTTAAGGGGAATCGGCCTTCGACCGGGAAATTTTTCTACCGAAAAATGTACAAATTTATCTTGAAAGGAGGTCTAGGGGGAGTAATTTTAAGCTTGATGGAAGTCTAGGGAATTCACTAAAAACCTCTCTTTAATTAATATACAGTATATATATCAATAGAACCCTAGTGCAGTATTATTATAGAACGCTAATGGGTAATATTGACCATAATACTGTATATTATAGCATCAATAGTTTCAATTACTAATGGTTAAGGTTATTATTGGTATACATTGCTGAAGTTAGATGATTAAATAAATAAGGTTGGTGAGAAGTGTAATCATTAATCAAGGACATTACCCACACCTACTGTACTTGTCGGCAAGCTTGTGACCTATATTTCCTGTACCTTGCTCCTGTTATTAGCTTACCTGCATTCATTTTGTGAGCATTGTATTTTCCCTTGACTTATTAAGCCTTTCACTCACAAGGATGCGAATTGCGCCTTTTCTGGAATACTTGAAAGCCTGTGTGACCATGAGGGGTGTTTAGAAACCTTTGATTTACCGGTACCATACTTACTTCAATCTCTGTGTGACCATGAGGGGTGTTTAGAAACCTTTGATTTACCGGTACCATACTTACTTCAATCTCAGTAGTTGTGTTTGAGCGAGCTGTGGGCAGAACACTAATTGTGGAGAAATGGTGAGGTAATTATGAGATTCAGAATTATATTTCTGAATACTATACGGCAACCCCCGGTGCATGAAAGGGTTAAATATTTACATACTGTATAATATCTTCATGACTATCTCTGACGTACCGGGTATATATTAGGGTTTTTTCATAGTGTTGCAACTGTGTTTGTATACATAGTGGTTCATTTGGAGTTCTTATCTCTATCTTAATGAATCGTCTAGTATAATGGGTCTTATTATTATTATTATTTTTTTTTTTTTTTTAAATCTAAGCTGTAGTACATTTATGGAATTTTTTCCTGTTCCTCCTGGCTTTTCCCAGTTCCCAGCTTATCACTGTTGTGGTGCGTCCTATTGACCCGCATCATACATGATTCGTGTCTAATCGGGCGTTATCTAAGTGATTATTGGCCTTGCAAGCAGTTCAAACCAGTGTACATGTTCTTGACATAAATTGACCCCTTCAGTGTTCCAAGCTGTAAGGAAGTTGGTATTTAGCAGAATTACCAGCTATTATACGGTTGTAGCTCATTTAGCAGAATTACCAGCTATTATACGGTTGTAGCTCATTTAGCAGAATTACCAGCTATTATACGGTTGTAGCTCATTTAGCAGAATTACCAGCTATTATACGGTTGTAGCTCATTTAGCAGAATTACCAGCTATTATACGGTTGTAGCTCATTTAGCAGAATTACCAGCTATTATACGGTTGTAGCTCATTTAGCAGAATTACCAGCTATTATACGGTTGTAGCTCATTTAGCAGAATTACCAGCTATTATACGGTTGTAGCTCATTTAGCAGAATTACCAGCTATTATACGGTTGTAGCTCATTTATAAACACATTAAATCCAATTTAACATAATTTTTATCCATCAGAAACTTACATTATTGCCATTCTGTTTAATGTCGAAATTTACGGTTCCAACTTCATTATAGCCTGAAACTCGCAAGTAGTCAATTCCCCGTCCCTCAAGTTTGATTATGAATGGGAAGGTTGATGGACTGACAAATTAATACAGAGCTTCCACAGTAAGTGTTCCTTACCCTTACTTACCCTCTGTAACTCGCAAATGACTAGAATAATCGAGCTCATTTTATCACCATTTAGGAAGATTCAGCCAGGCAATAGGTGTGCCCTACTTGTAATGAATGGACTACCGGTATATAAATAACTTTCATCTTCCAAGAAGAGTAAAATATAGAGTAGTTTTATTATTACCTGTCAATATTAATGGTCAGGTTTATTTAGGTATCGGTACCCGATGTATTTTGAAACTAATACCTCAAATTCTGCCAGACCAGTGTTGACTATAGGCTACTAATTGAGGGAAAAGGCGCTTGTGTGATACCAGCTTAAGGGGAGGTTTTTAGTGTGTTTCCTAAACTTCCATCAAACTTGAAATTACACCCCCTTGAGTCCCTTTCAAGATAAATTTGTAAATTTTTCGGTAGAAAAATGTCCCGGCCGAAGGCCGGTTCCTCTTAAATTACAGGCTCGCTATCGCTCGCCAGGATAAAATAAACACCTGAATGGCACGAAAGGTCTTAATATGGGGTGAAAGTTCTCAAAATCGCTAAACTAATGGGGCGAACGTTTTATAATATCAAAAGCAATGGGGCTAAACATGAGGGTGAAAGGGGTCAAGAAAAAAAATCCCTTAAGGCTGTGATCATTGATAAGGTTATCTACAAAATCACCTCGTATAATGGATTTATATTATCGTTATCATGAAGTAATCTTTTGTTCGTAAATGTAATTCTTTGACGGTTGCAATTATGAAGATAATTATACGTTTTACATAATTTTATTGGATTCAACGAAAAAACACTGGGCATGTTGGGCAACGATTAGTGATCTAAAATTCTTCTGATCTGTAGATAGCTGATCAAATATTGAGGAAACGAGAAAACGTTTATATACCAACTGCTCCCATACGTCTTAGTCCCATTAATCTATGACATAAACAAGAACGTTAGTGAGGCTCCCAGAGTTATTGTGCGCCTCTTTGCTATGGATGTAATAATACGGAACTGCTGCAAAAAACAACAACAACAACAACAACAACAACCACAACCACAACCACAACCTTATTGATTGGTCACCGAGACTTACCAATATACTGGTCAATGTCCCCAGTCCTGTTGCAAGTGCGGTAGCCAATCTTGGAAATTACTGGATCTTTTATTTATTTATTTAATTAATACCGGTACCGGTACATTTATTTATTAATGTTGATGCAAATACAGGTAACGGAGTGATTTATGCATGTAATTTGCTTTATAATCTAATCCATATGGGGTTGTTGTTGTTGTTGTTGTTGTTCCCCAAGCTGCCTGGCCGAACAGCCCCAAGGCCCCGAGCAAGGCCAAGGCCACAACCGAGCGCCCCATATGGGGTTATTATTAATGCAGGCTATAGCGTACATAATTAATCATAAATCAGCTTTTATGTGTTCTTGCACAATGAAATATAGAGGTCTGCGAACTATTACGAGTGATAGTATTGGTAACCCGTGACTTGCCGTAGAGAAGCCGGATATCTGGTCAGGCTATATAATTATAAGTGTGCCTTGGCTGCTACAGGGTACGGTACCTTTACCTACGCCGGAAACCTAAGGCCCTGTCTCTGGTTTGTTAGTGGGAGATCATGTGTTTATCTAGAGTTTGTTTGGCAGTCCCTGGTCTGTGTACTGGGGCTTGTACGATATGTATGTGTATGTTTGTTTGGCAATCCCTGGTCTGTGTACTGGGGCTTGTACGATATGTATGTGTGTGTTTGTTTGCACGTGTAAATATGTTGGTGCTTGTACGATATGTATGTGTGTGTTTGTTTGCACGTGTTAATATGTTGGGGCTTGTACGATATGTATGTGTTTGTTTGCACGTGTTAATATGTTGGTGCTTGTACGATATGTATATGTGTGTTTGTTTGCACGTGTTAATATGTTGGTGCTTGTACGATATGTATGTGTGTGTTTGTTTGCACGTGTTAATATGTTGGTGCTTGTACGATATGTATGTGTGTGTTTGTTTGCACGTGTTAATATGTTGGTGCTTGTACGATATGTGTGTGTTTGTGTGCACGTGTTAGTGTGTTGGGGCTTGTACGATATGTATGTGTGTGTTTTTTGCACGTGTTAGTGTGTTTATATACTCATGTCAGGCTATATTGTTATAAGTGTGTCTTGGCCTCAACAGGATGCCTTGCCCTACACCCACGCCGGAAACAATATAAGGCACAGTGTCAGCTTTATTACACTGGAAGATAGTGTGTTTAGCTAGAGTAGGTTTTGTTTGGTATCCCCTGGTGTGTGTGAGACTGTACGTGTGTTGATGTATGTACAGTAAATAGCCTGTTCTGATGCTTGTAGGATGTGTGTGTGTGTGTGACTGTACGTGTGTATGTTAGTGTGTTTATATCCTCATGTCCTTCGTCTGTGTTATTACCTTTTACTCCTGCAAGTGATGTTTTAAGATGCTTGCGTGTGTGGAATTATAACCTCCGTGTCCTTATGTGTTAATGTTTGATGCGTGGCAGGGGTGTTAACCCTTTCACGTGTTTATGACGCAGAGGTTGCCAGATTAGCAATAATAAATAAGAGTTCTCTCACTCTTATAATTACCTCTCCAAAATTAGTTTTCTGCCCACAGCTAACTCAAAGACAACTGCAGAGGTTGAAGTAACTAAACTAAAGGTTTCTAAATACCCCTGATGGTAACAAAGGCTTTAAAGTATCCCTAATAGGCTCAAAATTGCGTCAAGAACGTGAGAGGGTTAACGTGTGGGGGGGGGGGGGGGGGGTAATGTGTGACTGTCTCTTGTATCTTGTGAAATTACTCAAAGTACGGTTTTGGATTTCCTCTTTTTTTATTCAGGTCAAGGCAATACTCCCACTATTCTGTCTGTGTGTGTCGTCTTGTCCCGTCTGTCTGTCTGTCTGTCTGTCTTCTTTGTGTGTTTAGCTGTGTCTGTCTTGTTTATCTGTTTCTGTATTTTATTGTCTTTATCTGCCTGTGTTTTCAACGTCCTGTGCGTCTGTTTGCATGTGTACTCATGTTTGTCTTGATACTCTTGCAAGGGGTTTACACTGCTTGTGGATGTGGGTGTCTCTTATACATACATACATACATACATACAAGTTTAAAGGCCGTTTTGTCCACGGAGAATGTGGGTACAGTCTCACGTCCTAAATGGCATCTCTTGTATCTTGTGTAATGAGTGGCTCACAGTACTGAGTTTCCTCTAAACATTTCAGGTCAAGGTAATACCGGTACTCCCACTCTTCTGTTTTCGAGTGTTATGTCGGAGTTTGGTCTTGTTCCGTCCGGCTGTCTGTTTGTCTGTCTAGTGTTAAATTGTGTCTGTCTTGTACTATTGATTTGCATTTTCAACGTAATGTGGCTACTGTATATATAATGCGTCTGTTAGCATGTGTACCGGTACTCGTGTGTTTCTCCTTGATACTCGTGCAGTGGGTTATCACTGTGCATGTGGGTGTCTCCTCCATCTTTTATAATGACTGGCCCACAGTA
Source organism: Paralithodes platypus (assembly GCA_032716605.1). NCBI lineage: Eukaryota > Metazoa > Arthropoda > Malacostraca > Decapoda > Lithodidae > Paralithodes > Paralithodes platypus. The sequence goes on from CM064488.1 coordinate 56,015,012, forward strand.
CTGTATTTCCTCTTCATTATTCAGGTCAAGGCAACTCTACCACTCTTGAGTCTTTTCTCCCCTCTTGATATCTGTATGTAGTCTTATCCTGTCCTTTTTAGTGCTTTTGTTGGCTGTTTATATCTGTATGTAGTCTTAATCATGTTTGTCTTGTCTATTTAGTTGTCTTGTATTGTCTGTTTATCTGTGTGGGTATAATGATTTTGTTTACATGTGTATTCGTATACTGTATTTTAATGTGCTATACTTTGTAGTCCTTGTGCATTTGGTACCGGTACTTCAGTTTTGGTAGGATGTTTTATGTGGTTTAGATAATTTCAGATTATAGAATATATGTTTATCTTCCTAAAACTAATGAATGATACCGGTACTTCAGTTTTAGTAAGAATTTGTTAAATGGGTTAGAAAATTTTAGAATATATAGGAATATAGAATAAATAGGAACATACCCTCCTAAAAGAGAAAGACAATGTTCTGGACATGTACCGGTCCTATCGAGTGTCGATGGGTCGATGCAGGTATTATGTAGGTAGACAAAACACACTGTGCAGAGATTAATAAGTCCATACATAATTCGTACCTATTATTCCTTCGGGTCTCTGCCTTTCATTTCCCGGTGTGTGGTATTAATATGTATTGGTAGCCTACTCTGTTTGAGGCACGTGGACTGGGACGAGGGCAAATTATATATACCGGAATTATATATTAATAAATGTTCCTTATCTTCCAAAAGGTTCATTTGGTGCCATCTTTCTCACCGGTAGCCTTGGATTTTATATTCCCTGATCCTAATTAAATGTTAAGTTTATATTTGATATACTGTTTACACATATATTCCCTTGGTGTTATTGCGTTAATTTCTTGATTGTACTGTATTTAATATATATTGACCTTGCGAATGTAGATATTTTGATATACATACTGTACATGTGGCACAGGCGTGGCCGGAAATGTTAGAACACCTAATGATGAAGAAAAACAACATTGGTGAATCATAGTAGTTAGTACCGGTAACCTATTTGTTGTATTATTAGTATTTTTACTCTAGCAGTTTATCACGTCACTGTTTTATAATGTCTTATCACCTGTCCAGATATTCCTGTCCGCCATTGTACGATCGTGGACAGAAATTTCTGGGTAGTTTTGAAAACGTAATTATGATACCAGTACTGGCGAAATATTGTGATGAATCCCTAAAGCCATTAATATCAAATGGTGGAAATTCACTAGTTTATGTTCAGTGTTGTGTTCATAATTAGGTGTTCAAGAATTGATGACCAAGACTGTACATCCAAATACGTACTTCATCTATTTTCCCATTCTGGTTAAGGCATGCGTGTGTGTACTTACTCTAGTTGTATTTGCGGGAGTGAGCATGCTCGTTAATTCCCGCCTCCTAAGATATGTTTGTCATACCGTGCTTTGAAACTATGCACTAATGGTGCAGACACTACTTCGGCTGGCAATTTGTGTGTGTGTGCGCGTGTGTGTTATTAATAACAACAGGTATTCCTCGCATTCTATTTTTGAGCATTGGATTTTATGAGCATACTGCGTGTCACCGTCGTATTTCTTGAGTTACTGTATATATTCATATTCATATTTGACATGTCCTATTTAACTATCGCGAACATTAATACCCCACTGAATCCTGGTTTCAGTAGGTTTCTTCCGTACGATACATACATTGGCTATAGTTTGTTTTTCTTAAACTGGCGATACATTGACCTGTACTTGCCTTAATTATTCAAGTATTATAACGTTTGTGTAGCCAAATATGGTGTAAATTATGGAAACTTGGCGTTATTGAGATATAGAAATACCGTACCGGTATAAACAAACAATCTTTATCAAGAAATCAACTGGTAATGGAGGAAACTTTTCGCCAGGTAAAAAAGAAAAGCAAATTAAGTATGCAGCCTAAACGATGTACGTATTCGATAATGACCTCAATACAAAAAGATGAATAATTCAGCATTAGCAATTTCAAGGTAAATCTTCCCTGTAATAAACCAGAACTCACATTAATTTGTCAGTCTCTTAGATAAACTATTGGGGTATCATGTCGTGTGTGACTGCACAGGGTCAGAGGAAGTTAGGCAAAGTGTGGTGTGTGTGTGTGCTTGCCTTGGTCACGTGATATTTATGAAAGGTCACAGTGTTAGTGTGTGTGTGTAACGAGGCATGTTATATATATCTGCATTGTGTGTGTTTAGCCAGAAATATACAACCTCGATTCTGTTATGAGATATTCTGATGTATGTGATAGGAGAGTTAGTGTAGAGGAGATTGATGTAGAAAAGGGGGAAGAGTGGAATGAGATGGAAAAAGGGCAAAAGGGGAAGATAGGAAGAGTGAATACAGAATGGGAGAAGGGAGATAGGGAGAGAGAGATAGTGAATAGTGGGAAGATATTGGGGGAAGAGTGAATACAGAAAGGGGGAAGATAGGAAGAGTGAATACAGAATGGGAGAAGATGGAGTGAGGGGAGTAGGGAGAGAGGAATACAGAAAGCGGGGAGAAGGAAATCCAGAAAGGGGGAAGATAAAGGGAGGGGGATCTGGGGAGTTAATACAGACAAAGGGATATAGTGAGGGGAATAGGGAGAGAGTGAACACAGTAAAGGGGGGGGGGGGATAGGGTAGAACAAGGAACAAACTATGGAGTCAATAAAACCAGACCTAGGCACGGCACAGGTCAGACCTTGCACGCCAACACATTCACCTTGGCAGAGCTAGGAGGAGGAGCTGGGGTAAAGAGAGGGGGGAGGGGGGGGGGGATTTAGTCACGAACAAAACCCCTCTTTCATCTTCAACTTACTGAACACCACTCCAGCCTTCATGAGATAATAGCCACATTATGTTACACCGGTGCTATCCTGCTTGTCTAGGGGATTATCCATTTCCGGCATTTCTATTATTTTGTATTTTCCACAGTTTCCTCACCTGTCTTTTGTGTGTTCTTACTCTTAATTGTTGTACACCTGCGGGGGTAATTAGGGGGGAAAACATTGGGGGGGGGGGTAATTAGGGGGGAAAACATTGGGAAACCCCTAAGTTTATTTTATAGTGCTTAACACAAATCTACTGACAGTTCAATTTAAAACTGTTTAGGGTTTCCGAGACATGCTCACACACACACGGAAACTTATACACGCATATGATGATAATTTAATAAATGATATCCTCTCCTATTCCTGTTGACCCCACCCACTCCTGCCCTCCACCAGTCTGGGCATCACTTCCTGGGGACATGATACACGGGAGGTCAATGGGCCCTTGTAGGCGCGTGAATGTTATGACCTATGTTATGACGTCAGGGCCAACACTTCATTAACCCCTTCTGTACCGGCGACGTCCTTTTAATTATATTCTGGGTTACTATTAGACGATATTATTCAGTCTAAAAATGGCCTCCAGCAATTAACAGGCTTCAAACTATCCCACTTAAATGTTGTTTACTACCACAGATCCTTCTTTAGCTGCACAATAATAGTCTAAATATAGCTAGAATATAATTAAATAGACGTCGCCGGTACAGGAGGGGTTGATAACGATGGGGAAAGAAGAGGGTTGTTGGGCAGGCTTCAATGTTGTAAATAACCAACTACAAGGCACTATAAAGACTTTTTGAGGGCACAATAAACGCAAGGTGTTAATACCTGTGTAATGAGGTGAGTTAGTTGATGCCCACACTGCACAATACTACTGGTAATGAAGACACGAGAAAGGGATGGATTTTAATGTTAATCTTGCAAATAAATAGGACATAATAAAATCGTAGTGTTAAGGTCTGTATAATGAGGTGAGGGACTTGGTTTTATGATACTACACTGATGGTAATGATGTACGGGAGGGAGTTTGGGCAGGCATGAATATTGATCTTGCTAATACAAAGGCTCTGTATAAAGTTCCTGGGGACCTGATAAACGAAGGTCAGCGAGCCCTCGTAGGCGAATGGTGTTAAGACCTGTGTGATGACGTGGGTGTGGTAATGGGTACGATTTTCCGCATGTACAATACATGAGAGATATATATATATATATATATATATATATATATATATATATATATATATATATATATATATATATATATATATATATATATATATATATATATATATATATTTACATAGATGTACATAGATCCACTGACCACACAGACCTTACGATCCCAGCGAGGTGGTCAGGTCTTAATTCTAGTAGAGATAGCTAACCCGAGAATAAGGGACAGCGGAAGGAAAGGATGGCAAAGAAGAGAGAGAGAGCAATAGCTAGCTATGATTTTTTTAAATTTGATCTTTAAACACGAATGGAAAAGAAACGAGAAAGAGAGAACAGGATCAAATAACGCAAGTAATTGGTTTGGTATGTTAATCATGTAATATATTAAGTGAATATATATACAAGTATCTAGTACAGTATAGCCTACTCTACACATACCAGGGAAATACAACTTTGCAAAATACTAGGTTTTGTTGGGGAGGGGGTTATTTAGCCAAACACTCGGTTATTTGTATTGTCAGTTTGATTGTTGCTGTATATACTGTACATGTTGACTAATTATTGTACCTTTCTTTTCCCTAGGTAAGTTGATTTGGTTGGTGCAACTGGTGTCTTGGATAGTGGTGGAGCTGGGGTGAGTATACAGTAGTGTGTGTGTGTGTGTGTGTGAGAGTAATGCGTAGTAGGTGGTACTCTGATTGAAAATAGTTTTTCCTTAACCTTATTTTATAATAGTTCAGTTCTTTTTTCTTGCCTGTAGTATTTAATTTTGAGCAATTAATTTGTTGTAAGTAAAATCCAATGCTTCTCCTTTTATGTTTTGTTCTGTATATATAAATTAATTTCCACCTTGGATAATTTTCACTATTCGTTTGGTATCAGTCTGTGCGAAGCGTTAATACGGTTAATATCTTAAATTTAATATATTTTTAGTGTCTTGACCTTGGAGACATTAGTTTTGTATCCTTTCCTCACTTCCTTCCTTCCTCACTTTCTTACTTCCCTTTCTTAATATCCTTCCTTCGTATGAACTTGAACTACTAAAAGCTACCTAACTTCCACACTTTCTTCCTTGCGTTCATTTGCTTCCCTCTTCCCGTCCTTTTCTTAATTTCCTTCCTTTGTAATGCTCTTGAACTACTAAGTGACATGAAACTTCCTCACTTCCTTCCGCTCCCGTGGATTGTGTTCTTGTTGACTAATAATATCTCCTGACTATCTGTGTCCGTATTCTTCAATCACCTTAATCAGATATACAGTATATATATAATATATATATATATAGCCCTACATATCTTGCCTTGCAGACTATTTACCTACCCCTATCGTTAGTGTTTTATATATGTGAGACCTAATCTACATTGTTTATCTATAAGAGACCTAATCTACGTCTATATCCCTTCCTGTCTCTTGATAGCTATAATCTAATACGCCTATCTAAGGCTCATCAGCTATTTCTATACCCCCCCCCCCTACCTACCTACCCTCTGCGTAGGCTTAGAACTGCTCAGCTGAGATTTGTTGTGGATAATCAGCTGCGTGTGTGTGTGTTGCATTGTCTTTTATATAAGTATCGTAACACTTTTTCTCTTAGCTGTGTGTTTGTTTTCATATTTAATAAGTGTTTGGTAATGTTTAGGTTTGATTTGTATGCGTTAAATTCTTATTTACTAATATACCGGTATATAAGAACTGTTTGTTTACTACTCGTGTGTTGAATTTACCTAATTAATTTTGCTCTACATACAAGGATTATTCATGTAGCTGTTTATATATTTTGGTCTTTGTGTGCACTTGATTAATTAACACTTTGTGGCTCCTTACATATTCACTTATTACAATTAGTCGCGTGCCGTTTATAGTTATCTTACCCAGTGGAAGTAATTGACAATTTACAAGTAATATTTATGTTTTGTAATAGATAGGCTCTGTCTCGAGTCAGCCACCCCCAATACAAAAACATAGAAAATATAATATAGTACCGTACCAGTAGTAACAACAACAATACAACAAAATGGGGTAGCCTATGCGACATACATACATACATACATACATACAGTATGTGCCTGCCATGCTTTCTACTGTAATAGATTGTGGTCATTAATAACATCATACCTTACCCTTTACCTTTTGATACCTTTTGATGTGTTCGCCACTCTTCTAGCGGCACCAAGGAGCGCGACGCCCCTCGTTATGGGTGGTGATTTGGTGCAGTAGACTGTTTGAAGCGACAGCTCGCTCCCTTGCGAGGATGGGCTCGTCTGGCACTTTTTGCAGTTCGACATCTAGGGCTCTCTTGAAGTTGTCTAACGAGATGTCCCTCATGTCTCTTACTCGCCGTGGGAGTTTGTTGAAGAGACGTGGGCCTCTGTGTGATAACCAGCCCTCTCGCAGAGAGCCCATAGCACCCCTGTTATTCATCCGGGGGATTTCGCATTCCCAGCCTCTCCTATCACTGAATTTCATGACTATCGGAGTATGTAGGTTTGGTACTAAACCCTCTGCGATTTTCATCACTATTGCATTTAAATATAGCAGCCAGTCGGGATTAAACTTAAATGGGAGCAACAGCTGATCACCCTAAATTACTCCGAGCCTTTCATTGGGGTCGAGGTCTCTCATAATTTACTTAATTATGTTTCATAAACCGAGGAATCTGGAGGGTGTGTTTGTTTAATGGCTGGTTTTCCTCTGAGGAACTTTAATTATGATGTTAGTTTTACTTAATCCTGGGTTATTACAAGGTGTTTATGCTATTATATCCGGACAATTTACTACACACACACACACACACACACACACACACACACACACACACACACACACACACACACACACACACACACACACAGCCCGTAGCCTAGTAGGTAGAGCTCTCGTCTCACACACGAGGGGTCGGGGGTTCAATCCCCGGCCGGGCGGAGACAAATTGGGCTCGTCTCCTTTCATGTGTTAGCCTCAGTTCACCTAGCTGTAAATAGGTACCTGGAATAAGTGGACGACGTTGTGACGTCCCATCTGGGGTTGGCAAAAATGGTACAAGGCGAGATGGGTATCATATGGTTCACCAAAGCTGATGGCTACCTAAGCCTTCGGGCGAGACGGTATCGTCTATAGTGAGAATGGTACCATACAGATCCACCCTAAGCCTTCGTTTCCGATGTCGCCAATTGGCTAAAAATACAGACTACACACACATCCACAACCATTCCAACAGTACATAAAACACTTAACATGCATTTCACGCAATACATTCTCAGTTATGGAGGCGCGATAATAATGAGCTTAGCTCGCATTGCGTGGATTCCCCTTGACGAACAAGTAACTGAGTAACACACACACTCACTCACACTCACACTCACTCACAGTCACCACACACACACTCACACACTCACACTCACACACTTGAATATTAAATTAACACGAGCTTACTCACCCTTTCTAGAAATGTATATTATTTAAACCTTGGTAATTGAGTTGTGTGTTTATGACTATGATGCCTGGTTGCTTTCATTGAGGGTAATGCTAAGCTCGTGAACATTAGTTATTCAATGACCTTTTGTATTTGATATTTCAACCTTAAAATGTATATTTTTGTAATTTCCTCTCTCTCTCTCTCTCTCTCTCTCTCTCTCTCTCTCTCTCTCTCTCTCTCTCTCTCTCTCTCTCTCGCTCTCTCTCTCTCTCTCTCTCTCGCTCTCTCTCTCTCTCTCTCCTCTCCTCTCTCTCACTCGCGCTCTCTCTCTCTCTCTCTCTCTCTCTCTCTCTCTCTCTCTCTCTCTCTCTCTCTCTCTCTCTCTCTCTTATATATACATTGTGTGTTTTTAGGAAGCTTTCATATGTATATATATATATATATATATATATACATTTTAACCGATTATGTTTGTGCCTTGCTTTTTCATTTATTAAAAAAGTGAGGACAGTAGAAGTAATTACACCGGTACTGTAGGCTATTAACAATATGACAATCAGTGCAGCAGAGAGAGGGTCACGTTTTCTTGGGATTATGATTATATATAGTATATATATGTATTTATTTATTTTTTGTTCTGCAGGAGAGAAGGTTCTGGTCAACGAACCCTGTACAGTCGCAAAGCTTCGTAACTGGGTATCCATTTGAATCTATCGAAACCAAACGAGACAATGGAATGCTTTAGTATCTACAGTTCTGTTCCACTGTGATCTTATACATAGAACTGTAATGCGCATGATTGAATTACGAGTGTAGTTCCTTATACAGTGGTTAACTCATCTGATTAGTCAACTGATAATTAAAAGAAAACCACATGAGACTAAAAACAGAAAAGAACTTCTGAAGTATTTTTAAATATAGCATAGAAGCCATAGCTATATTGTAAACTACAGTATCTAGGTAACACAATTGTAAAGGGTTAATGTCAATAGTATGCCGGTATCTAATTTACATAACGGCAATATTGTGTAGAGCAGGCTGAAACCAAGTCCATGCTATACAAGTAAAGAAGCTTTGATAACAGGGAGTATAACCTTTAACCTTACTCACCAGGCAAATGTTGAAGCTACTGTATTGTGTCTGTGTGTGTCTGTCTGTCTGTGTGTGTACTTACACTAGTTGTATTTGCGGGAGTGAGCATGCTCGTTAATTCCCGCCTCCTAAGATAAGTTTGTCATACCGTGCTTTGAAACTATGCACTGGTGGTGCAGACACTACTTCGGCTGGCAATTTGTTCCACCCACTAATCGAGTTGGTAGGAAATCTTTTACTTTTCAGATCAGATTTACTATTTGGCACTTTCAGTTTGTAGCTGTGACCTCTTGTTCTCTCACCTCCATCCCTCTCTATGAAGTTTTCTTGGTCGATTTTGTCAATTACCTCTAACACATTTGTATATCTGAATTTGCTGTCCTCGTTTCCTTCTCTGTTCCAGTGTAGGTAGATTCAATCTCTCGAGCCTCTCTTGGTACTCCAAATTTTCCAAACCTGGGATCATCCTCGTAGCTGCTCTCTGTACCCTCTCAATTTTGTGGATATATTTCTTCATGTGAGGGGACCACACTACAGATGCATATTCCATCCTGGGTCTTATTATTGCCGTTATTATTTGTTTCATGGTGTTTTCATTAAGATAATTGAAAGACATCCTGATATTTGCCAATAGTGCTAGTGATTCTCTCACTATCTTATTTACGTGGCTGTATCAGTCATTGTGTGTGTGTGAGTCGGCCTGGCATACTATTCTTTGACTTATGTTTTGTAATTTGTTGTTGTTTATCTTGCACACCTTCCATGTCCGTTTTTAGGCTACCTGGTTTGTATGTAAGGGTTAAACGTTTTCTTTCCATGTAGCTAAATTCAGTTACTTCCGGCTTGGATATTCGTTCCATAGACTTCCACGAAGTTCTGAATAGCCTCCCAGGCCCTTTAAATACTATTCATGTTGCTCTCACGGTGTAGGCTATAGCTACTGTTTGGGTCAACAACGATATTTATAGATTTGCAAATACATGAATATAGATATACGTGGGTAATAATTAACACCCAGTTCTTAACATTAGTCATCAATTACAAACCCCAATGTACTTGAATAAACTAATGAAAGCATATGATCCTGCCGGGGATTCGAACTTGGGACACCACACCCAGAACATAAGCATCTAAACCATTACACCACCAACACAGGACGAGATCTCTATAGTAGTTGGTGGGGTGGTGTGTGTGTGTGTGTGATTACAAAGCTCTGCATGAATGTCGTGTGTACGTTATTTGCTTTGTAGAATTATGTGCTTGTTTGTGTGGTCAGTGCGCGCGCCTGTGTGTATGCATGATCGTCTGACTGTGTGTGTGTAATCATAAAGGTCTTGTTTGGTTATTTAATGCAGGAATCTGGGTACGGTACGTGCATGCCCATATACTAATCGCTGCCTATTACTCTAGTGCTTGTGTGTATGTCTGTGTCACGTGGCTGTGTTTATGTGCGTGCAGGTGAGGTCACGTGTTCACCCTGTTATATACACACGCACACCATGGACAACGTTTATGACCACCTGGTGTATGTTTTTCCACTTTCGTTTTCATTTACGACTAATTAGCTCTTAGAAGATATGATTCTGCATTTCTGTTCTGTGTTCTGGCTATTCTTAGAACATTTTATTTTCAGATTAGGAAGGATATAAGGAGGTCAGAGGGTTGATCGAGATCCCTTCTCATTTCCACATCTTTCCACATCAGTATATAATCGTCTAATGATTGCCAGAATAAACTTAAAATACGGCTTAATCTTGAAAGGGTTAGATTGGTCGGGGTGATCACTGATGTAAGCCAGTTATTTGACCTGCGTGTGAATAACAGTGCTGGGACATGGATTTTTGCGCAATATGGCCAGTACCTTAGTTTTGTACACATGTACAGTACAATATACTTGAAAGTAGTTTTTAATCGTGTTGACCATATTAAATATGTCCTATTATTAATGAACTGCTAAAGCTACCCAGAAATAATTGAATTGCAAGAGTTAAGCTGCTCTATAATTCTACTCCATTTGTGTGCTGTTAAATATCACAAATCTCCATAATGCTGATATTCTAGTGCTGTCCACCTCTGATTAACCTTTCACCTTTTGCTGTTGCTGTTCTTCCCTCCTTGCATATTGGCTGTGCTTATTTGTGTCCTTGCTCTGTTCGTCCGTCTATTTGTAGCCTTCTATTTCTCCTTCATTCTAGTTTCCATTCTTACAGCTCAATCATTCCACAATTTCCATTCTTCTAGCTGACTCTCTCCACCCATTATAACGTTTTGTTTACATCTACTCTTATTCTACATTTACTCGACTCATTTGTTTATATCAATCTTTTACTATACCTGCTTGACTCATTCCACTACTTTTATACAATTCCTCTTTTTCAACTGTTTTCATTCTCATTCCTCTGTTGGTGGTTTCTCACTGTTTTGTGTTCACTAATGGTTAATCCAATGCACTGTTATTCCAGTATTGTTTTCACTTTCTCCTCTCTATCCTATCCCTCTTCTCTTTCTCCTATCCCTCTTCTCTTTCTCCTATCCCTCTTCTCTTTGTTCTCTCTCTCATATCCCTCTTCCCTCTCTTCCCACAACAATTCCGTCTTGGGAATGTCAACAGGAGTTCTGGGAAGACATTACAAAGCGTTTCTCTGCACTCCTTCCTTACGTCACCGCCTGAGACAAACACACACAATTGATGGAGTTGAAGAAATGGAAGGGGATTTAACTGGATATAGGCAGTTGATGGTGGTGAGGGTTTGAAGCATAGAGCATTGAGAGAGAGAGAGAGCGTGTGTGTGTGTGTGTGTGTGTGTGTGTGTGTGCGCGCGCGCGCGCGCGCGCTTGTTGATTTGATGTGAAGAAAATCTAGTCCGTTCACCCTTCCAGTGTACTATGACGCGTTTTAATATTTTGCTATCATTAAGCGATTGCATTATATTTAGTAAAACGTTGTAGGAGTTAGAAGGCTGAGTTTTCGCTCATTTGCTTTTTAGAAATATTTCCAAAACTCATTGCTTGATGATAACTAAATGTTGTAATATGTTTTGCATCTGGAAGGGGTTAAAATGATTTGTCACGATAATTAAGATGTGAAGTATTTGACTTACAGTACAATGTTTAATACTATATATTAATATTTAAGTGCCATGGATAACAGAACTGAACTGTAGGATTATATAAGACAAACTAAAGTTAATGGAAGTGTAGGATTACACTGAGGATAAAAGAGAGGGTAGGAATATTCGGCAGTCCAAAACAGCAGGATAATTAAGGTGGATCACAGAGAGGATGAGGAAGATTTATTAGCCAATCAGGGGTCCCAGAGGCTGGTTCTAGGCAGCCAGGCAGAATGAAGACAAACGGATTTTTTTAACAAAGACCTAAGTCACAGGGTCTGGTTACCATGATAACCAGTGACGCTTAGCCTCTTCTGTACCAGCGACTTCTTAATTGTATTCTAACTACCGGTATATATATCTAGACGACTTTATGAAGTTTAAGAAGGATATGTGGTAGTAAAATGGGTTAAGTGAGATATATTTAAACCTATTGCTAGCTGGAGGTCCTTTTTAAGCTTAACCCTCTCACGACCATATGACGCAGAGGTTGCCAGATTAGCAATATTAAATAGAGTTCTCTCACTCTTATAATTACCTCTCCAAAATTAGTTTTCTGCCCACAGCTAACTCAAAGACAACTGCAGAGGTTGAAGTAACCAAACTAAAGGTTTCTAAATACCCCTGATGGTAACAAAGGTTTTAAAGTATCCCTAATAGGCTCAACATTGCGTCAAGAACGTGAGAGGGTTAATAAAATAGTCTAATAGTAGCCAACATAAAGTTAAAAAGACGGCGTCGGTACAGAAGGGGTTAACCAGGTATTATTTTACATGTGAAAAAAAAAAATAAACACAAAAATATGAAAACATTTCAAACAAACTCTGATGCTCACCCATTATACTCCATGGAGACTCGTCCGTGACCCCAAACAAAAAATCCAGGTAGAACATTTAATAGGCCTAGCTTTTTTCATCGAACACAATATAGGCCTAGGCCAGACTGTTAGACAATCGAACATAATATAGGCCTAGGCCAGACTGTTAGACAATCGTGCATCTCTTAATTTAGACTATTCCCAAACACTTTATCACTCTCGTAACATTAATTAGCCTTTACCAGTGACTTGTTGGGGCAATTAAACACTGCTCGATGGATAAGAGTTAATTCTAGTAAAGATGAGTGGATATGAGAATAGGTGATTAAGGGGAGCCACTATAACTTGAGGGTGGTAAGGCAAGTTTTACAGTATGGTAACAGTTTATATAACAATCTGACTCTTAAGTTAACCTACCTTATTATGCTATTATACAATGGCGTTAATTTAAGTGTATACGATGGACCTATAATAATCCAAGATGCGAAAGGGTAAAGCAAATTTGTCAATTCGCTGTTTAACCTCCGACTCCTGATACTTATACTGATTAAAATCGTCTAGGCCTATACGAAAGTCAAGGGTTGGAGAAATTAACTATAATAGATGGCAAAAATATGAAAATGTGGGGCTTGGTGACTAGGAAAACATTTAGTCGATATAAAAAAAAAGTAGGAAAAAATGTATATCCTAGACACTGGTATTCCAGGAACAAGACCATAGCGGATGAGACTGTTCAAGGAAAGTGTTAGCCGGAACACAAAGGCAAGGGGAGAAGAGGGAGAGAGCGAGGGAATGTGTTGAGAGAAAGTGAGGGAGAGAAATGGAGAATGGTTGGTAGATAATTGAGTAGGGGAGTGGAGAGAATATTTGTGTCGAAGCTATAGAAAAAGAGCGAGAGCGAGCATGGAGGAAACAACCGAAATACCAGAAATTTGGGAACATAAAATACTAGAGGATGAGCTGAAGTTCAAGGAAAGGGAAAGGTGTAAGGGAATTATATATATATATATATATATATATATATATATATATATATATATATATATATATATATATATATATATATATATATAAGATATATATATTATATATATATATATATAATATATATATATAATATATATATCTGTGTATTTATAAATAAATTGATTAAAGTGTGTATATGCATGTATAAAAACAAAATCGAAGAAATATGATTATAGAATATTACATTGTATATGATAACGTGATATTAAAGGAGAGTGTAAGATGCAAGACAAAGGCAAGGAGTGGTAGTTGGTGGGAGCGAAGGAGAAGTTTTGGGGAACTAAGTGAAAAGAACTAATGAGAGGTGAGTGAGTGAGAGTCAGAGAGTGAGTGAGTCAAGGATAAGGGATAGGAAGAAAGAGAGAAAGTGTGTGGTGAAAGAGGGAAGGAAATGGAGGGGTAATGTCAGGTAAATGAAGGGTGGACAGCAGAGAGAAGGGGTGTGGTAAGAGAGAGGGAAGGCAAGGAGCATTATCAGGGAAAAAGGAATACGACAGTGATATAGGGTGTGGTAGGAAAGGAAAGAGACTGAGCTAAAACATAGGAAAGCAGGAGCGATACCAAAATAAAACTAATTGAAGAGGTTAGAGTCGAGGGAGAATTTGAAAAGGGTGGACAAGACAAACCAACAACAACTTATATCTTGCCAACGAGGCACTTGGCCCTCATGAGACTACCGAGCATGACAATGATTACCCCCAATGATAACAAGTAGAAGAGGCCAGAAAAGCGGGGAGGTGGAGTTGGGGGAAATAGAAGGGTAGGAACGTTTAAGGGGAGGGGAGGGGAGGGGGAATTATAATGTAGTTGAGAGAGTAGAGGAAGGGAGACATGGAAGTTGGGGGTGAACAGTTTGGTGGTTGTGGGTATGGGCGGGGGGGGTCGATGTCACCTCAATCAGTAGATCACTTAAACCGGTACATCTAAACTAGTAGCACCTCAATCAGGGACACCCATATAATGATGTGCCTGCTTATATAATAACTTGACGTGACTACGCAATACTGGTTGAGATTTGGTGGTTAAAGTGGTTTACTGGTTAAGTTATCGGGTCACTTGGAGGGGGGTTGGGGGGCAAGCGGAGACAAAGGGTACGAAGCTGAGGACGTGGAGAGATGGAGATAAAGGTGGTAGTGGAAGAGGTCGAGGAGGGTGGAAGAGGTCGAGGTGGAGGTAGAGCTGGAGTAAGTGGTGGAGGAAGAAAGAAAGGGAGAAGAGAGAAGTGCTCGTGGAGAAGAGGTAGATGGGTTGGAAGTGGAGATACAGGGAAGAGAAGAGGTAGACGTGAAAAAAGGGTAGACGGGTGGAGAGGTAAGAATGGGGGTAGGGGTGGGGGGGGGGGGGTAGGGTGGTGGTGGTGGTGGTGACGACAAGGAAGAAAAATACAATTAAATTAATGACACAGGAAATGAACTTGAAACGGATGAAGAAGGTATTGTTCGAGATAAAAACATGTAACGAAGGGTATAAAAAATAATGGGTGGAGGAAGAATTGAAACTCGTGTCTTGACAATGAACACGTTTTTCTCAATGTGGCTATATTGTCTCCATAAGAATATTAAAGACATTGTTTATTTTTAGCATTGTGTGGATTGTTGGAAACATAATATAGTGCATGCTACGTACACTGGTTATAGTATTTAGAAAATTGGAAAATATTATTCTGACATGTCATAAAGAAGTATTATTTGCAATATATATATATATATATATATATATATATATATATATATATATATATACTGTATAGGGGTGTAAAGAGGTAGTTGTAGTTTTTCTTTATATAATAGGGAACTTCCCATTTTCAATTAGTGTTTGTCTTTCTGCGTATTTTTCTTAAATGTATTGCTATAAATTCTTGGTTTAGTGTTTTCGTAACACTGTTTCACACGTGTCATGTTAGTAATTCTAGTCTTACAAGAAGTTTATAATTACAATGTTTTGCTAGCTCTGCTTTTATCTTGTTATTCATTATCCGTGGAAGCTGTGGTAGGCCTATTGATTCTCTCTCTCTCTCTCTCTCTCTCTCTCTCTCTCTCTCTCTCTCTCTCTCTCTCTCTCTCTCTCTCTCTCTCTCTCTCTCTCTCTCTCTCTCTCTCTCTCTCTCTCATGGATAGGAAGGTTAATCAGTATGGATTAGCCCAATTGATATTATGTATTTTGTCCATACCCCTTCTATTATAATTATAACCCTTCATATTTTACAGTATGGAAAATATGTCTAGTCTTGAGCTAAAGCAGTGTCGTACAGTTTAAGAGTACGAATGGCGACGCATTTTAATCAGTATCGAACGCAAACGAGACAATACCATACTATATTATAGCCCAGGTGCTTCACAACTAGGCTTTAAAGGTTCAAAGATTCATATAGGGTGTATACGTATTATGGATCCTGACTGTACAGGACTAAGCGTTGGAGACTGATTATGAGGTTGAATGAGTGGGGAGGATATGGAAGAGATAACCTACTTTCATTTTGTCAACTTATATAGATTTAGGTTAGACTGGTTCGTGAGGATCTATAGCGAGAAAGGGATGGGGAGGGAAGGAGTGGATAAGAGGACGAAGAGTAAAGAGAAGTGAAGTTATCAAGGTTCGAAGATGTTGGGGTTGGGAGGAAGAATTTTGAGTAAAGTGCAAAAAGGTAAATGGACGACGGACATACAAAAATACGACTTTGGAGTAAGGATATTATTGGGAGTAAATGCGTGGGGAAAGGATGCAGGGAAGGAGGGAAAGTTGGAGGGATGAGGTAAAGAAAGAGGGAGGGAGGGATCAAAGGAAAATGGCTAAAGAAAAGTGAAGGAAGGATATTTGGAGGAAGTGGTTGAATAAATACTGCAAACAGAGCAGGGTAAGTAAAGAGGGTGTACACAGAGGGGAGGGTAGCTGGATGTGAGAGGTAGGTCAAAGGGCAAAATTGGTGGAGAATGGAAATTTGGAGGAAGTGTTAAGGAAGGAATTCTAAAATATAAGTAAAGAAAGGGGAGAGAGGGGGGGGGGGGATTTAGTGACGTACAGGGGGTAGGAGCAATCTGGCAAGCAGTTGAATCACACTGGGTGCGGGAGGAAGGAGGGTCCATGTTAAAGCAGAAAGTGAGAAGGCGGTACAGAGGCAACAGGACGGGATGGGGAGATAGGAGGATGAGGATAGACGTTGAGAACAAGCAGGACAGGAAGGCAATATACGTTAGAAAGAGGAATATGGTGGAATAATAAATGGGTGGGGGAAATGAGTTAAGAACGTTGGAAATAGTGAAGGATGAGGGGAGGGGGAGAAGAACATTTAGTGACGTAAGAAGGTATGAACACACTGGCAAGAGGTTGAATCACGCCGGGTGGGGGAGGAAGGAAGGAGGGTCCATGTTAAAGCAGAAGGTGGGGCTGAGGCAATATAAACAATACGGGATGGAGAGAGGAGGAGGAGGTTGGCGGCAGATAAGGATATACGTTGGACATAGGAAGAAAAGGGAAGCAACGTGGGTAGATACAGTATATGAAAGTGGAGAAAGGCAGGAGAAAATGCAATAAAGGAGAGGGGAGGGGGTGGATTTAGTGACGTAAGAAGGTATGAACACTGGCAAGGAGTTGGATCACACTGGGTGGGGGAGGAAGGAGGGTCCATGTTAAAGCAGAAGGTGGGGCCGAGGCAATATACACGGGACGGGATGGAGGTGGCGGCAGATAGGGAGGAGAGACGTTGGAAATAGGAAGGAAAGGGAACAAAGTGGGTAGATATAGTAATTGATAGTGGAAAAATGGCAGGAGAATGTTAAACGAAGGGAAAAGGAGGACTTAGTGATGTAAGAAGGTATGCACACTGGGTGGGGGAGGAAGGAAGGAAGGAGGGTCCATGTTAAAGCAGAAGGTGGTGCTGAGGCAATATAAACAATACAGGATGGAGAGAGGAGGAGGAGGAGGTGGCGGCGGCATTACATTACATTATTGGCTAGTTTTTGTAAGTAACATGTGTGATTATATAAACCTTGTAATTGGCCTAGCGGAGTAATTAAGATGGGAAAAGGCTAATTTATCGCCAGGTTAACCGTATAGTTAGGTTAGGCTAGGTTACTTTACTTAGATAATGCCTATTGAATCAAAGCTAGATAATTAATTTTGAGAAACTCGATAATAGGCTTTGCAGACTCCCGTTTGCTGATGGTCTAACGGAAATTCATGCTAAACACCGCAAACAAGTACAAACAAATAATTCATGCTAAACACCGCAAACAAGTACAAACAAATAATTAATGCTAAACACCGCAAACAAGTACAAACAAATAATTCATGCTAAACACCGCAAACAAGTACAAACAAATAATTCATGCTAAACACCGCAAACAAGTACAAACAAATAATTCATGCTAAACACCGCAAACAAGTACAAACAAATAATTCATGCTAAACACCGCAAACAAGTACAAACAAATAATCACAATGGAAATTAGATGGAGAAGTTGAATCATCGGAGGATAATGGAAGGGGGTAAGCCTGTGTTAAGGGGGTATTACTCGCTTTTTCTGGGCCCCCTTCTCCCTCATGTTTAGCATATTAGTATTGAGGTTTTCAGACGTTCGTTCCGTTAGTTTGGCGATTTTGAGACCTTTCACCCCATTACTTTGTCAATATTAAGACCTTTCGTGCCCTTTAGGTTTCGATTTTTTTCTGGCGAGCGATAGGGGGTCAAGGGGGTGTTTTTTTTAAAGCTTGATGGAGGTCTAGGGAGGAAACTAAAAGATAAAGGAATATATACATAATTAGACTCAAAAGATAAAGGAATATATACATAATTAGACTCAAAATAACGAGTAGTACCCCCTTAAAGTAGTACCCCCTTAAAGTAGTACCCCCTTAAAGTAGAGACATCGAGAGCGGCTGCACAGATCTGGAACGGGTGGTGGAGAAACATAATTATACAGTATATGGGGTGATGTGAAAAGGGAGGATTTGGGGAAGACTGCATGCAACTGTGGGGAGAGGAGGTTTGGGTACAAAGAGAGAGAGAGAGAGGGAGACATTTTGGGTGACTTACGAGGCTAGATGCAAGCGAACATGTAGTTGAATCACAGAAGACATACAGACAGAGAGAGAGGGGGGGGGGGGTCATGTTTACACTATCCGATCCGACGTCTTGTTTACGATGTGTTCAATTGTTTTTGAGGATTGTGCTTGCTTTTGCCATTTTGGAGGAGCAATGTATATTAATTTATCCCATGGGTTAACACAAACGCTTACTTTGAAACAAAAAATAAAAGGAACAAAAAGGTAGAATAAACTAAAAAAAAAAAAACACCGCCACCACCCAGACCACCACCAAGGTGAATGTTCTCCTTTCAAAACATAGATTCAAAGTTAGTGGCTCGCTATCGATAGCCTATAGAAAGAAACACCTGAGTAGGGTGAAAACGTCCGTCAAACAAAGGGTTCGAAACCAGGGAGATCCCAAACTCCCTCCTCGGACCCAATATGGTTAAAGCAGACACGTGGAGACAGGCGGCCAAGATCTGGGAGGGGTACGGTAGAAAGAGAGCACCCTCACTAACATAGGGAAACACTGGTAAAAACACACCAAGTGGGAGGAGGGAATATATAAACTCATGAAAGTAGGAATGAAGAAAGGATATTTGGATTAAACATGAACAATGGTATGGAAGGAGGGAAAGTTTGGGGTTAGGGGTACAAAGAAAGAGGGAGGGAGGGAGAGAGATAGGGGGTGGGCGGGGGGTTATTTTGGGTGAAGTAAGAGGAAGCAGTTGAATCACACGGATGGGTGGGGGGTAGTTGAATCATAAGGTGGTCTGCCGGAGAGAAAGGGGGGGAGGGTTCAAGTTAAAGCGGAGACACACGGGAGATGGCTGGCTAATATCTCGAAGGGTAGAGAGAAGCTAAACTAGGAACAAGAGGTAAATGGAAAGTGAAAGCGAATGCGGTTTGGATTAACTCGTACAGTACCGGTGACGTCCTTTTGCTTTACATTGTGGAAACTATTAGACGACTTTATTCAGATAGGAAGGACCTCTAGCAATGAGGCTTCAAACTATCTCCACCAACCTCGTTGTCGAACTGCAAAAATTGCCAGACGAGCCCATCTTAGCAAGGGAGCGGGCTGTCTCTTCAAACAGTCTGCTGCACCAAAACACAACCCACAACGAGGGGCGACGCGCTCCTCGGTGCTGCTAGGAGAGTGGCGAACACAACCGAAGGTAAGGTAACCATTTTAACTACCGCAGACTCTTCTAAAACTGCACAAAATCGTCTAAATATAGCAACAATAATAATATAAAGACGTCGCCGGTACTGTACGGGTTAAGGGGAAACTGTACGGAAGTAGCCTAAGGAAAGTTTGGGGTTCGGGGTATAAAGAGGGGGTAATAAGAGAGATTTTGGGTGAATGCAGTAAGAACAAGCTGTTAAATCACCGGGGGGGGGGGGGGGGGGGGGGGTGTAGTTGAATCACAGGGTAGACAGTAGGAGAGCGAAAAACGAGAGGGTTCAAGTTAAAGAGGAGACACAGATACTGCTGGCCACTGTCTCCCAATAGTGGAGAGACAAAAGCTAAATAATCTAATAGTTTCCGTTAAAAGTATTGGGTAGAAAGGGAAAGGGTGAGTAAAATTGGTAAATAACTGTGAGATAAGGGGGGGGGGGGGGACCATTGCAAAGAAGTACAGAGGGTTGAGATAAATGAGGAAGAAATATGGGGCAGGAAGTGGGGAAAGAGGTACCGGTATTGAAGAGGGAGAGAAATGGGGGGTGGAAAGAAGAGGAGAGTTGTTGTCTAGAGAGCGAGTACGTAGAGAGGAGCAGGCGGGACTGGTAGAGAGTCTGTGTGAGAGAGGAGGGAGGGGAGGGGAAAGGAAGAGGCCGGGGGAGGGGAACTTGTGTGAGAGGGGTTGGGGAGGAGGGTAAACTTGGTACGGTCATTCACCTCTCAAAACAGAAAATAAAATGTTGTGTGAAACAAAGGAAACCCTGCATGTGTACCACAGGAGAGGGAAGTGTATAATTATAGCCTGTAGGAAGCGAAACACAAAGTTCAGAACGAGGGAATATTATGCTGCCTGATTAGTAAAATGAGAGAGAGGGTGGGATGTGGGGCTTTTTTATGTACTGTACACTGAAAATGTTTAATGTAAACACATTATTTGGATTATATAGTATATTACTTTTATATTGATGTTGTATTAAGGCGAAATACATATTCATGTATATATTGTATTGAATGCGATGACCTATTTATTGTTATAGATGGAGAACACACATACAAGCACACCTCACACAAATGGCAATTTGAAAATATATGAAAAGATTACCATGCATATTTTAGGCAGGAGTGTTTGTGTTGTGGTCACGCAATATTTTCGTGTACTACAGTAGGTTTGTATAATGTGTAATGTATGTGCCAGCTATGTATTTATGATCATGTTATGTAAATGTATGTGACAGCTATGTATTTATGATCATTTTATGTAAATGTATGTGACAGCTATGTATTTATGATCATTTTATGTAAATGTATGTGACAGCTATGTATTTATGATCATTTTTATGTAAATGTATGTGACAGCTATGTATTTATGATCATTTTATGTAAATGTATGTGACAGCTATGTATTTATGATCATTTTATGTAAATGTATGTGACAGCTATGTATTTATGATCATTTTATGTAAATGTATGTGACATCTATGTATTTATGATCATTTTATGTAAATGTATGTGACAGCTATGTATTTATGATCATTTTATGTAAATGTATGTGACAGCTATGTATTTATGATCATTTTATGTAAATGTATGTGACAGCTATGTATTTATGATCATTTTATGTAAATGTATGTGCCAGCTATGTATTTATGATCATTTTATGTAAATGTGTGACGTATATTTAATTATTTATGTGATTCACTGTAGAACTAAATAATTATATATTCTCTAGTGTATGTAAATGCAATTTTGAACGTGTAAATCTATGGGTGTCTAATATTGTGGAGGCCGGCGTAGTTGAGACGCGTGTAATAGGCTTATGAGACTAGTGAGGGTCCCTGAGACTAGTAATGCCACGTCCACACTGCCAACGACAGACCGAACAACTCCCGCCATATTGGGGCAGAGTAACATAGGATTATATCTTATAGGACTTCTACTAAATACTACCAAATAGTTGTTTTGTCAGATCGGCACCAAATTTCAGACATGTTTAGACAGTCTAAATTGTTAAGTGGCTTACCGTGTGTGTTTATGAAAAGGCTCACCTCACCGTCCCATGTTTATTATTGGCTTACAATTATAAATATTATACAAGGTTCATTATTTTGTATTTAGGCCCAATATGTGATGTTCAGTGTTTACATCCTGGAGTGTGTGGGTATAATTATAAGGTATTATAAGGTAATTATGAGGGAAGTGTAGTGGAAATCCTCCACTCATCAATATTACAACACCTCTAACTCTGTCACTTGGGCCACCGGTATTTACTATTTATTCTAGCCTAGAACTAGGAATAGATAATAATCAATTGACTAAAGGTAGCGCCAACGAACTTGACAATTATCTCGATCCCTGACCTCTTCGTGACTCAAAAGGACCTTGAGCAAACTGGTTGTAAGTTTCTACGCCTAATTCCTGGTAGACTTCCCAAATGATAGAAATGTCAGCCCTATTGTTTTAATTCATTTTGAGTTATAAGAGGTTAAGGGGTCCAGATTAAGATTATTGTCAAGTTCGTTGGCGCTACCTGTATAACATTTGATCGGATACCACTACTAGTCTCTAGCACTCATACAAATCAGTGGACTTCGCATATTTCTAATTATGGAAGTATATCTTTGGAACCGAATGTATTAATATAATTTTCAATAAATCAACTACAAAACTATATATATACTATTTATTGACAGGCGAATTCTATAAAAAAAAAATCTATCAAGATAAATATAATTGCATACAGACAAATATAATGGGCCCATAGATGTTTATGAGTGGGCTAGGGACCCCGCCTATCACGATGCAGCGTTATTATGTCTTGCTGTTAGTGCATGACGTAGGGAACTCGTTTATAGGGCCTTGGGCGGCGTCTGAAGCGGGCACAAAAAACGAAGCTCTACTTACTACTTCAAAAAGGTTTCAGATTTGTCTTCTCGTTGATGAAGGCTAGTAATAGGTGCACCATGTCGGATTTTGTAATATTGATATTTTTAAGGAAATCTGCAATTACAATAATATATATTTGCAATCCAATTTCATTATTTGTTAAAGGAATATTTGCATATTAGTGAAGGTTTGATATTTACATGGGATTTTATGTGGGAACTAATTTGTATGCTATAAAAATCGCATCTTTACCATGTGTGCTTTTAAGTAAAATACAGCATCATAGAGAATATTTCATTTTAATTTGGTTTGTCGAAGTAACAATATACTACGGTACTGTATGTGTATAGTATGTTAGTCGTGTGTGTGTTGTTCATGGGGGCTCAGTTTGTTTTTATATGCAGTGTATTTATGTTCGGCGTTTACATTACTAGTGTATTGCTCTTAGCAGCTACGGTGTGTAATATTTAGTTACTGCCCTAAGTGACGTTGTTATTATTTGCATGACTCAAGGCTAGATTAGATCACTTGTATTGTTTACTTAAGTCTTTCGTTACGCAATGATTACAACGACGTCATCAAAATAGTATTTGACTTGTCAGTACAGTCAGTGTGTAACCTTTTTAAATGAATGACTTGTTATAGTTTGATCTTGGCATTTTGCTATTTCTAAGTAGCTCTCTGTTCTGCTTAATGACAAGCATATAATTCAGAAAATTGTAAATGGTCTCCATAAACTACAGTAATATCATCCTAAATTCAATGGAGTAACTGACAGGCTTGATAATATTCAACATAATATTCTTACTTGATGAGTTAATTATTGTAAGCTATTTAAATGAAAACAAAAATGCCATTTCTTTACCTTTACGAATTAAGCGATGCAGGTCATTTAACTGCAAATAAAATCTAGAATCTTGTTGGAAGGAAAGTGAAAATATTAATGATTGGGGAGGTGTAGGAGTGCGTGCTGAGGATATCGATTATTTTACTTCAACCCCTCCCCGTCTCCCCCTCTTATAACTCTTCCTCCCCTCCTCTCCTTACTCTTCCTCCTCCTCCTCCTCCACTGCTCTTCTTACTCTTCCTCCCCTCCTCTCCTTACTCTTCCTCCTCCTCCACTGCTCTTCTTACTCTTCCTCCCCTCCTCTCCTTACTCTTCCTCCCCTCCTCTCCTTACTCTTCCTCCTCCTCCTCCTCCACTGCTCTTCTTACTCTTCCTCCACTCCTCTTCTTACTCCCCTCCATCTTCGTCCTCATACACCCCTCTGGTTTCTCTCCTCGTCCCCTCATTCCTCCTCCTCCCTCCTCTTCTTCTTACACCCCTCCTTCCTCTTTGCTTATCCTTACCCCTCCTGTTTCTTCCCTCTTCCTTGCACCTCCTCCTCCCTCCTCCTCTTCCTTGCACCTCCTCCTCCCCCCTATTCTTCTTACACCCTTCCTTGCTCTTTGCTTATCCTTACCCCTCCTGTTTCTTCCCTCTTCCTTCTTCTTACACGCTTCCTTCCGCTTTGCTTTTCCTTACCCCTCCTGTTTATCCACTATTCCTCCTCCTCCTCTTAACCGTATAGTATCCCCTCTTTCCCCATCATCCTACTTCCTCACCCCTCCCCCCACTCCTTCCCTTTATACCCTCCGCCTATCTCGTCCCCGCCATCCCCCACCCATTCCTACACCTCCCCCCAACCTCCTCTCCTCCTGCTGAAGACGCTCGTGCTTCAAGGAGGACGAGTAGATCTGAAGGAGGAAGGGGATTGGGGGGAGTTGGAGGGCGAGTAAGCAGGAGGGAGGGAGGGGGGAGGGGAAGTATATTGAGCTGAATTATCAAATATTGCGTGACAGTGTATCATCACTAGAAAATCGCTACGAGTAACAACATAGGATTATTGAAGTATGCTCGTCAGACACTCTGTCACAGGCAGTTCTGCCATTTGTCTCCCTCATTCACATATACAAAAATGTTCACCAATTTAACCCTTGGAAATAGCCATATTATATACAATTATACATACAGTAGATTTCGTGTCTCTTAACTGAAAAAATCGCTCGATATAAGCCAATTCTCGCTAAATCTAGAAGTTGGAATTTAAGTGGTCAACATATTTTTACCCCTAATATCTTATAACTCAAAATGGGCTAAAACAAATGGGTTTTAAATGTCCACATCTATTTCCGGGATATAAGTTTCCAAGGGATAGAAATAATAGCTCCATTATTGAAGTAGTTTTTGAGTTATGAGAGGTTGGGTCGGGATTTGTGGCCTACCGGTACCTATATATGAAGTTATGAACAGGGTGTATGTATATAATTTAGTACCACCTACCAGTGCAGGGAGTGTACATGTGGGTGACGATAGTGGAGGGGGGTGTATAATAACAAGAGGTGGGGAGGGGGGGGGGGGTGAAGAGAGGATTAAATAAGAACAGATTTTGAAAAGATGTATTGATTTGGGTCTTCAAGGAGGAAGTAAGAGGCGGCTTCAGTTTGTGTCGTAATATGAACACCAGGAAGAATGCTGATGATTTTAGCAAGGGTCAGCATATCCGTTGTTTTTGTGTGACTTCAAATTATAATCGTGCATATTGTATCAAAACCAAGTAGAATGCCGATAATTTTAGGAAAGAGCATATTTTTTGTATTTGTGTTGCTTCAAACTTTATATGTGTATTTCATATCATGATCAGCCGTGGAATGTTGACTAATTATTGTACCTTTCTTTTATTCTAGGTAAGTTTGTGTTGAGGGTCTGACTAATGGCGTCCTGAATTACAAGGGAGCTGGGTGAGTATATATTTGAAGTACTGTTAGTCAGAGAAAAGTTGGTAAAGAAGAGAAAATGGTAGAATAGAGAGAGGGAATAAATTTGGATAATAAGGAAGAAGATGGTAAAGTCTAGACCGTGGATGTGTAGGCCTACACAAAAGTAGGGGAGTAACAATGGATTGAAACTAAGAAGTAATTGATGATAAAAGGAATACATTGGGATAGTGAGTTAGGGGGTAGATGGTAACACAACTCTAGTAGACCTTAGACATTTGTCTTGTTAGTGTGAAAACAAATAGTAAAACTGGATTGAAACTAAGAATAAATTTGGATAAGGAGGAATAGCTAGTTAGAGAGTAGATGGTAACACAACTAGACCTTGGATGTTGGTCTCGTTAGTGTAAAAGAAAATGAGTAAAACTGGATTGAAATATAGTATTAATGGAGACTCGAATGTTCCAGTTAACCCTTTATATACCAGCGACGTCTGTTACATTATATTCTACCTATATCTAGACGATTTGTATACAGTTTAGGAAGGATGTGTGGTACAGAAGGGGTTAAAGGGCTAGTGCTAAGCCCTTTATAACCTCGTGTTTTTTGCCGTATGATAACGGTTAACAAGGAGAGAAACACATGGAAAGATAAATAATGACGGTGGTGGTGGTGACAGAGGGAGATAAGACCGGGTTTATGTGAATAATGGTGAATGATCGGGAGAACGCGACGGGGCTGAGAGGATAATTGTCGTAGTTGACGATAAAACAATGGGAAAAGGCGACGGGGCTGAGAGGATAATTGTCGTAGTTGAAGATAAAGAAAATGGGAAAAGGCGACGGGGCTGAGAGGATAATATTGTCGTAGTTTAAGATAAAGAAAATGGGAAAAGGCGACGGGTTGAGAGGATAATAATAGTAGTAGTTAATGATAAAGACAATGGAGGGTGATGGTGGCGTCCTTGTATTAAATGTTATCTCTGTCATCGCATGTCGGTAAGTAAGTAGCGTTGGAATAATGTATGAACAGATGAGGATACAATGGACTCCAGTAGTTCGTGCATTATCTGCTGTTTTTGTCACTTGATAGTAATGATAAGGAGAGACAAGGGCATCAAATCGTGTTCTTACAACAATGGGTAGCGTTGATACATTATATGAAATTAATGATAGTAATGCAAACAACTCCTGCAGTTTATAATATAGAGAAACTGGAGGGGGATCAGTCCTTGCATAATGGTAATGATACTAATGATTTTATTCATAATTTGGGAAGCGAAAAGATGCACATTTATGGTGATGGTTATGGTTGTGATTGTGATTATATTATGGTGATGGTTATGATTGTGATTGTGATTATATTCATTATTTGATGAAAAAACCCGAAAAAGATGACACTCTCGTGTTCTCAATATGTCATGTCTGATAAATGATGGTAATACTAATAATATTATATACCTGTAATATTAACTATCGGTAATAATAATAATAATACCATGATACAGTCAAGGGGAAGAGATCCAGCCCTTGCAACAGCAGGGTGTTTTTGCCGAGTGATGCCGGTAAGGCAATCTGAGGGAGAGGGGGTGGGGGGTAGTGGTTGGTCTGGTGGGGGGGTGAGTCCTGGAAGACGGACCCCCCATCCCCCCTCCTTAGTGACGTCACAGTCTACGTCACGGGTCCGTCAGAGGGTAAATATTACGTAGACAATTCTGGCGCCGGCGTCCTTGGAGCTGCCTGGAATGTTGATGTGGACCAAATTCAGGATATTACAACCAGGGGAATATAGGGGGTGGATTAATAGGCTAAATGGTTTATTGGATTTGTACAAAATATTACAACCAGGGGGATATAGGGGTTGGATTAATATGATAGATGGTTTATTGGATTAGTGCAGGATATTACAACTAGAGGGATATAGGGGGTGGATTAATAGGCTAAATGGTTTATTGGATTAGTGCAGGATATTACAACCAGGGGGATATAGGGGTTGGATTAATATGATAGATGGTTTATTGGATTAGTGCAGGATATTACAACTAGAGGGATATAGGGGTTGGATTAATATGATAGATGGTTTATTGGATTAGTGCAGGATATTACAACTAGGGGGATACAGGGATTGGATTAATAGGCTACATGGTTTATTGGATTAGTGCAGGATATTACAACTAGAGGGATATAGGGGTTGGATTAATATGATAGATGGTTTATTGGATTAGTGCAGGATATTACAACTAGGGGGATACAGGGATTGGATTAATAGGCTAAATGGTTTATTGGATTAGTGCAGGATATTACAACCAGGGGGATATAGGGGTTGGATTAATATGATAGATGGTTTATTGGATTAGTGCAGGATATTACAACTAGAGGGATATAGGGGTTGGATTAATATGATAGATGGTTTATTGGATTAGTGCAGGATATTACAACTAGGGGGATACAGGGATTGGATTAATAGGCTACATGGTTTATTGGATTAGTGCAGGATATTACAACTAGAGGGATATAGGGGTTGGATTAATATGATAGATGGTTTATTGGATTAGTGCAGGATATTACAACTAGGGGGATACAGGGATTGGATTAATAGGCTACATGGTTTATTGGATTAGTGCAGGATATTTCAACCAGGGGGATATAGGGGTTGGATTAATAGGATAGATGGTTTATTGGATTAGTGCGGGATATTTCAACCAGGGGGATATAGGGGTTGGATTAATAGGATAGATGGTTTATTGGATTAGTACCTGTATGCTCCATAAACCCTCTACATAATATACAATAGATTATTTTTGTATTTTATTTTTACTTTTTAACTGGTTATGATTTGTAATTATTTGTAATTATTTGTAATAAGAAAAGGGATTTGCCCTTAAGAGAAGCACAAGAGGGCCTAGGAACTTATGTTGTCTGAGCGAAGTGTAAGAATATATACAATAAATGACGTAGAGAGTGTACAAAGAAATTTCACTTCGTATATAAGTTCGATAAAACATCTACACTATTGGGAGCGTTTAAGAGCACTGAATCTGTACTCACTGGAACGTAGAAGAGAACGTTACCTAATAATATACACGTTGAAAATCGCAGAGGGTTTAGTACCAAACCTACATACTCCGATAGTCATGAAATTCAGTGATAGGAGAGGCTGGGAATGCAAAATCCCCCGGATGAATAACAGGGGTGCTATGGGCTCTCTGCGAGAGGGCTGGTTATCACACAGAGGCCCACGTCTCTTCAACAAACTCCCACGGCGAGTAAGAGACATGAGGGACATCTCGTTAGACAACTTCAAGAGAGCCCTAGATGTCGAACTGCAAAAAGTGCCAGACGAGCCCATCCTCGCAAGGGAGCGAGCTGTCGTTTCAAACAGTCTACTGCACCAAATCACCACCCATAACGAGGGGCGTCGCGCTCCTTGGTGCCGCTAGAAGAGTGGCGAACACATCAAAAGGAAGGAACCGGATATTGGGTGTGAGTGGTTCCCTACATGTGTAAACCAATGACCCATAAAACTAATCACAGGAACTCCTGGCCTAATTTTATCAATACCTTTATCCTCGCGACACACTTGGCTTTATAGATTTGTGTTACATACAGAATTAGAGATTAAAGGACATATTTACAAAGAAGTAATCCCGTATTATATTTACAAAGAAGTAATCCCGTATTATATTTACAAAGAAGTAATCCCGTATTATATTTACAAAGAAGTAATCCCGTATTATATTTACAAAGAAGTAATCCCGTATTATATTTTTCATAAAACTTGTATTCTTCCTGTATGTAATATCGGTCACACTAGGATAATTTATTTGATTACAGTTTTCCTTCAAAATATCCAAATAACAAAGGAATATATTAATGTGTAATATGCATAGAGATATATAATAGCTGTTAATGGGAGGAAATACCCCCCCCCCCCCTCTCTCTCTCTTGGCAGTAATATTTATGGTCGGTACGTGATCAGCTTGGGGGAGGCTTAAGGGGAGATTTCCACTTGCGGGATTTTTTTCTGAACCCCTTTCTCCCTCATTTTTAGCCACATTGCTTTTGAAATTTTAAGACGTTCACCCCATTTATGTCCACTTTAAAGACGTTTCATGCTATTTGGTAGTCAATTTTTTCCTGGCGAGCGATAGCGAGCCTGTAACTTAAAGGAACCGGTCTCTGGCCGGGATATTTTTTACCGAAAAATGTGCAAATTGATCTTGAAATGGGGTCTAGGGGGCCTAATTTTAAGCTTGATGTAGGTCTAGGGGACAAACTAAAAATCCTCCCCTTAATATTGATAGTCGTGGTCACAAACGTGTGGACAATTTTCTGCGACGCCATTATGACACACTAGCGGATTATAATGATGAACTGCTTAATTCACACTCATTCAATGACTGGGATTCACTAGTTAATGCTCGCCATCTTGTTTATATATCATTATGTGGTGTTAAAGTATTCCTGGCCCTAACTGTACCTGTAGGGAGGAAGGAAAAGATGAAGGGAGAGAGTGAGAGTGAGTGGTTATGGAAGAGGGTAAATTATGTGGAACAGTATGTATATAAGTATGTGGAACAGTATGTATATAATTATGTGGAACAGTATGTATATAATTATGTGGAACAGTATGTATATAATTATGTGGAACAGTATGTATATAATTATGTGGAACAGTATGTATATAATTATGTGGAACAGTATGTATATAATTATGTGGAACAGTATGTATATAATTATGTGGAACAGTATGTATATAATTATGTGGAACAGTATGTATATAATTATGTGGAACAGTATGTATATAATTATGTGGAACAGTATGTATATAATTCACATGCGAACAATGACCTAAACTTAATAAATTGTGTCTAACTCCAAAGAATACAATATGGTTGAAGGGTCACTTGAACACGGCTCGGAGAGGCAGGCTAGTTATATGACAACTCCGATCTCATTAGTTATATAATTGGAATTTTAGAGAGGCGCACTTCAGTGGTGTTGAGATGGTTGTAGTGGAGGGAGGGAAGGGATTGGAGAAGACAGGTTGATTGTTTAGTGAGATATATTGGGAGATATAATTTTTGTGGTGAGAAGAAAGGTGATGGGGAGGGTAAAGCGCAGTTGGTGGTGGAGAGTTGAAGGTGGTGAAGAGGGGTGCAGGTTTATGAAGGGAAAGAAAAGTTTGCCATCTGTAAAATATAAATGGATAGAAAAGGTGTGAAGCATTGAATACTAAGTTATAAGTTCTATATAATGCTGTGGGTGAGAAGGGTTTATATATTGTGATAATGGTAGAAAGGTGTTGTGATATGATTGTTATTGGGGTGAAAGTGTGTTGCAGATGGTATAATTGGTGGTGGTGGTGGTGGAAGGGTTGTAGGGAGATGCTGGAGATGATAATTGTTGTGATGGTGAACATACAATGTCATGTTAGTGGTGGTGGACGAGGTTTGTTGAGGACAAAAAGTTAGCGATATAATTGTGATGGTGCAGATACAATATGATTTTATTGGTGGTGGTGTTTGAGGGCGAGGCGTAGTTGGTGGTGGAGGAGGAGGAGGAGGAGGGTTGTAGGTTTAAAGGGGGATGGAGAAGGCTGCGAATGCGAGATGAGGAGGTGCAGCCCGTCCACTGTAACATGAGAGAGAGAGGCCGAGGTAGAGTATACATTACTTTATTAATTATGTCCAGTATAAACATAAATAATAACTGCGGTACTGATACTATTCATTCAGAACACTTTATGTTCTATTTCACACCAAGTATCATCAATAAATCAGGAGAGAGAGAGAGAGAGAGAGAGAGAGAGAGAGAGAGAGAGAGAGAGAGAGAGAGAGAGAGAGAGAGAGAGAGAGAGCGAGCTAATAAAATAGTAGATGGATGTAGTGAATCTAGAAACTGAAGGGTGGGACAGTCTGGCGGGGAAATAATAATAACTAGTTAAGATTGTAGATTGATGCAGCGAACAGAGGAAACTGAAGAGGGGAACAGTTAGGCATGGACAAATTATAGATTGATGCAGCTATTAGTACAGAACAAAAGATGAAAGGTTGCGTGCGAAGAAGATAAAAGACAGGAAGAGAAAACCCCTGCTCATGTTACCTGGACCCTCTTCACAAGTGTGCCTGTATGACTGTGTGTGCGTTATTCACACCTGGACAACATCCTCTGTTCTCTTCTTCCTCATTCGTCAAGGTTAGCCTACCGGAACTGGTGAGGGATGTATGTCTGTCTGTCGATTTGCCTTTGTGTGTGTGTGTGTGTGTGTCCTTTCGTATACGTGTGTACCTCTTATATACGTATTTGTAAATATATTTCAGTTATGTTAGGTATTTTGGTTTTACTGATTTTGTGTTTATCATGACCTACAGTACTTATAGTCCCTTCATTATAGGTAGGACAATACTCTTGACCACTAGTCTATAATTCGTGAACTAAACTGTATATAATTTTCTGTTTGAAATTGGACTGGTGTATTCATGTCTCTGGGATGACTAAACCAAAGGTTATAGACTGTAGCTCTGTGTTTGGGTCTTTATTATACTTCCGGTCCGTATCGATTGTACTTCCGTGGTTACTTCCGGAAATAGTCTAGATTGTGTGTGTGAGAGGGGGGGTGGGGGGGTAGTAGAGATTCCTTAATAATAGAAGCGTTGTACAGTCACAGTCTAAAGTCGTTTCCTACCTGCATAATGTCAACAGTTTGATCTCTACAGTGCAGTCATAAACCATTACATGCAAGACATGTTTGGTGTGATTCAGGAAGTTGTTTTAAGCTAACAGAGAAACATAATTATGAAGATCTGAAGGTTGACCATAGTTTTTGTCCATGGATGTACAGTCAGGGGCGAGGGTTTGTTTATATTGGGCCCACATAGTTGTCACATTTAGTACGTCGCATATGAACCTTGTCTCTTGACATTCAACAGTGTAATGTTCGTGCCGGTAAATTTTATATAGGATAGTACCGGTACTAGCTTAAGACTGCCTAGTTATTTGAAGTATGGACAAGTTATTACGTTGTAAGTAATAGCTGTTAATTAAATCAAAGATCATAAGCTTCCGTACTTAGTGTCCTAACTGACTGCCTCAGAGTAACATTTATGACGTCTTCTTGATGTCCAACTTAGGAACTCGTTCCAACGGTTCGCAGAGCACGTCATAACGAAGTTAAAATGAACGATTACTTTCTGGGTATGGATAAGTTGTGACGGATATAAGTAATTAAGTTATGACGTCATAAATTGTATTACTCTTAGCACGTCATAATGACAGCATCCGGACCCGGGATTCTTGGAACTTTGAATAAGTACGTTGTAATTTTCCTACAATCATGGTGCACTTGCAAATTGTCAAGGTTAATTGCACACACGATCATGATCGTATACATGGCCACTTATTGGCTTACCGTCATAGTGTAGGATCAAATAGGCTTGTCAGTAATACAAATGTAGCTGTTCGTATACCGGATCAAATATATACTGTATAGTTCACTAAATTCGGGTGGAATAAGATTTATTTTAAGTTTGACTAATATATAGTTTTCAGTTATGAGCATTGATATGATTAAAACTTAATTAACTTGCTTATTGATTAGTTTGTTTTTCTTACCCTAATTGTAAGGTTTTATTCTATACATAAATCATATTATTATTAGCGCATGAATAATAATGTTCATAGCGAAAGTAATTGTAAGGTTTTATTCTATACATAAATCATATTATTATTAGCGCATGAATAATAATGTTCATAGCGAAAGTAATTGTAAGGTTTTATTCTATACATAAATCATATAATTATTAGCGCATGAATAATAATGTTCATAGCGAAAGTAATTGTAAGGTTTTATTCTATACATAAATCATATTATTATTAGCGCATGAATAATAATGTTCATAGCGAAAGTAAGTCCGCGTACGCTACAGAGCCTATGGAGTGCAAAATTCCCTTGAAAGGCTGGTGACGTGTGTTTTAACTTATATATAGGTCCGGAAGTTTATGCTTGGAGTCCATACTGCTGGTTCTGACCTCACTCTCCCTTATGGCTATATTTATACTGTATATTCACTCATCGATGGTCACTTTTATCAGCTCCAATCACGCCATTCACCTCCATGTTACGTTCATTGTGGGGTGGGGGTGGGGGAGGTTGTGGGTGTTATTGTGATGTGTCAATGGGTGTTTTGATGTGGGCGTTTGGTCTGAATTTTACTTTTATGTATAATATAACAGGTGGTGGCGTGGGTGTATGTGTATGGAACATTGGTGGGGGTGTCGGTGTGGATATTGGAAAGGCTTAGATGTCTGGTAGATATGTATGATAAATGGTGTGGTTATTGTGGAGAGACTTTATAGGGGTATAGGTAGCGCCTACGAACTCTACAATAATCTGGACCCCTTAACTTCTAATAACTCAAAACTAATGTAAGTAATTGGGCTGACATTTCTATCATTTGGAAAGAGTCCACCAGGAAATAGGTGTGGAAATTTACAGCCCGTTTGCTCAAGGTCCTTTCGAGTTACGAAGTGGTCAGAGATCTAGATAATTGTCAAGTTCGTTGGCGCTACCTATAGTATGTGTATACAAATGGTGTGGATTGGTGTGGGTGTTGGTGGATTGGTGTGGGTGTTTAGAGGTTTTATAGGTGTGGGTATTGAGACGAAGGCTTAGATGTGGGGTGTACATGTGTGTACAAATGGAATGGGTGTGTGGGTGTTGGGGAGAGGCTTTCTAGGTGTGAAGTGGAACTAGGTAAAATGCGTAAACTGAAGCGATGTGCGCGAGTTTATTTGTAGGTTAGTGTGCTTTGCGTTTGTTTATATAGCATGAGTGCTTGCGTGTGTGGATAGCATTGTTCTAATTGGTGAAATGAACTGCCTAGCCTACATACTGCGAGCATCATTGGTCTAGATTACTTGTCCTTATTGTTGTGTCTCAACTTTTGTGGTATGTTGCTTAGAAAATGAGTGTGTGAGAGAAGTGAATTTGTGATTGAAAGTGAGTGTGAGAGAAAGTGAGTGTGAGAGAGAAAGTGAGTTTATGATTGAAAGTGAGTTTTTTATTGAGAGCGAGTTTTGTGTGAATATAAATCCGAAGTACAGGTAAGTTAAGATAATAAACAAAGGAGGACCTAACTGCTGGCTGGTCAAATTGGCTGTAACTGTATTTGTGTGACTGTACCTGAGCCTGATATCTGTGTGTGTTAAAGCAGGGTGTGAACATGTAGGTAGACAGTGTCTGCTGCAGTAATGCCCCTTTGACCCCGTTTACAATATTTATATATATATCTCCATTGTTTTAGTCTCCCGGCCCACTCTGCAGGTGCATTTGACGATCCGCACCAGTATTTATTTTGACACACACACGAACTCTCTCTCTCTCTCTCTCTCTCTCTCTCTCTCTCTCTCTCTCTCTCTCTCTCTCTCTCTCTCTCTCTCTCTCGCTCTCTCTATCTCTCTCTCTCTCTCTCTCTCTCTCTCTCTCTCTCTCTCTCTCTCTCTCTCTCTCTCTCTCTCTCTCTCTCTCTCTCTCTCTCTCTCTCTCTCTCTCTCTCTCTGTCGAAATACACCGATTATTACACACACACACACACACACACACGGATATTTAGTATTAGTGTTGTTGTTGTTTTATAAAGTTGGTTAGTTTGTTTCTTGGGCGTGGGTATCTAATGGGAGCTACTTCAGACCTCGTTTCGGGTGTCGTGCTCTCTTTCCCAATCCTTCTCCTGTTCTCGATTTATGGGCGGTCGGTCTTGCTCTATATTGTTTATATACCCATTGTTTTCCTCCTGACACTCGCAGATATTTAGTAGTAGTATGGTTTGATAAAGGTTGACGAGGGTTTATTGTTCTTGCGTCTCTTAAGGGGAGGTATTTAGTTTGATCCCTAGACCTCCATCAAGCTTAAAATTACACCCCCTTGAGTCCCTTTCAAGATAAATTTGTACATTTTTCGGTAGAAAAATGTCCCGGCCGAAGGCCGGTTCCTCTTAAATTACAGGCTCGCTATCGCTCGCCAGGATAAAATCGACACCTGAATTGCACGAAAGGTCTTAATGTGGGGTGAAAGTTATTAAAATCGCTAAACTAATGGGGCAAACGTTTTATAATATCAAAAGCAATGGGGCTAAACATGAGGGAGAAAGGGGTCAAGAAAAAAATCCCTCAAGTGGAAATCTGCCCTTAATGTGAGCTACTTCAGACCTGGTTTTGAGTGTCCTTCTCTCTTTCTCATGGCCTCCTTTCTTGCTCATTGGCTCTAATGTAACTAGACTATAATTATGTATGTTTTGTTCTCTCCATTCTGTTCTCTCTGCCCCTTATCTTTGTTATGTATAGTACCTATTGTATGTATCTTTGTTATGTATAGTACCTATTGTATGTATCTTTGTTATGTATAGTACCTATTGTATGTATCTTTGTTATGTATAGTACCTATTGTATGTATCTTTCGATGCGTTTCGCCCCTCCGGCTTTCCTCGAATTTCTCTTGCACAACACTTCGGTGTTTCAAGAATTGGCCCCTTTGCATACCTGACCGCAACCCTTTTCTTGTAGCAGTTGTGAGGACAGTGCTGGGGAATACCGATCTGGTTGGTTATGTAATAAGTGTTGCCTCGGGTTATTGTCTTATGACATCTGCCCATTGCTGACTCAGTGGCTTCTGTTCCACTCATATCCCTAGTAGAGGGAAGATCAAGTTTTTAACTTTTGTCTTAGTGGTACTGGTGATTTACTTTTGTCTTAGTGGTACTGGTGATTTACTTTTGTCTTAGTGGTACTGGTGATTTACTTTTGTCTTAGTGGTACTGGTGATTTACTTTTGTCTTAGTGGTACTGGTGATTTAACTTTTGTCTTAGTGGTACTGGTGATTTACTTTTGTCTTAGTGGTACTGGTAATTTACTTTTGTCTTAGTGGTACTGGTGATTTACTTTTGTCTTAGTGGTACTGGTGATTTACTTTTGTCTTAGTGGTACTGGTGATTTACTTTTGTCTTAGTGGTGGTACTGGTGATTTACTTTTGTCTTAGTGGTACTGGTGATTTACTTTGTCTTAGTGGTACTGGTGATTACTTTTGTCTTAGTGGTACTGGTGATTTACTTTTGTCTTAGTGGTACTGGTGATTTACTTTTGTCTTAGTGGTACTGGTGATTTACTTACACAGTTGAACAAATAGTGTCAGGTTAGCTAGAAAATTAAATGAACAAATTTAAACGGGTAGGTTTATATAAATACAACAATTGTGTAGTTGTAGATGCCCACTTGCGCCTGCCTGCGATGGACGCAGGGGTATAAATCAGCGTAAAGCCGGTATCACACGACAGCTTTTATAGTCAACATTCGATGATTCAAAACATTTCTGGCAACATTTCTGAAATATTTTGCACTGGTATCGGAAACTTAGACTTGCTAGATGAATTTGGGTGACCGACATATTTTAAATGTTGACCTCATAAGCTGCCAGACCAGTGTTGAGGATAAATGTTGAGTGAAAAAGCGCTCGTGTGATACCGCCTTAAGGGTGATCTTGGTGAAGACACCATACGTACAGGTATTAGGGTCGGGAATATCATTACCGTATATAAGGGAGAAAGAAATACAAGCATAGTATTGGTGAAAGAACAGGACATACGGGTAAGAGTACCTGGTTGTAGAGGACACTAATGAAGGGAGAGATTAAGCGATCATAGTATTGGCGAAAAGGACAAGGTAGTAGTAAGAGTAGAGAGGATATTAATGGAGGTGAGCGGGACAGAGAACAAACTTAGAATTGACGACAGGGCAGGGCAGTGGTCAAAGTGGAGAGCATATTTATAAATGGCAGAAAGAGCGAGTGAGCAAGCAAGGATGAAACGCGGGACATGTTGAGAGTAAGAGTGGAAAGTATAATAATAGAGGGAGAGCATATTGATAAAGGAGAGAGAAAGCATATTAATACAGGAGAGAGAAAGCATATTAATAAAGGAGAGAGAAAGCATATTAGTAAAGGAGAGAGAAAGCATTTTAATAGCGGAGAGAGAAAGCATATAAATTAAGGAGAGAAAGAAAGCAAATACTATAGGAGAGGAGAGAAAGCATATTAATTAAGGAGAGAGAGAAAGCATATACTATAGGAGAGGAGAGAAAGCATATTAATTAAGGAGAGGGAGAAAGCATATACTATAGGAGAGGAGAGAAAGCATATACTATAGGATAGGAGAGAAAGCATATCAGTAAAGGAGAAAGCATATTAGTAAAGGAGAGAGAAAGCATATTAATAACGGATAGAGAAAGCATATACCGGTATATAAAGGAGAGAAAGATTTTTTTTTATAAAGGAGACAGCGAACACACATTAATAAAGGAGATGGGTCGCATATTGTGAAGGGTGAAAGCACAGGACCTAAGGGTAAGAGTGTCTGGGATATAAATAAAGGAGGCACCTAGGCTAGTAGGGTGGATGGAAGAAGGGGATGGCACTGGGCAAGGTGCCACCTGGCTCTCCTTACCGTATACAGTATGTGTGTAGGTGCGTACATGGGTCGGGGTTATTTGCGAATCTAAATTGATCAGGTATGTGTGTATTAGGTTTGTCTATAGTTGTCTAGGATAGTGTGGCGTTTTATTTGGGAGTATTAATCTAGTGTGTTCTGTTATTTGAGTGTAAATTGATCGTGCATGTGTGTATTAACCCTCTCACGTCTTTGACGCAATTTTAAGCCTATTAGGGATACTTTAAAGCCTTTGTTACTATCAGGGGTATTTAGAAACCTTTAGTTTAGTTACTTCAACCTCTGCAGTTGTCTTTGAGTTAGCTGTGGGCAGAAAACTAATTTTGGAGAGGTAATTATAAGAGTGAGAGAACTCTATTTATTATTGCTAATCTGGCAACCTCTGCATCATATGGTAGTGAGAGGGTTAAGTTTGCTTATAGCCTAGTTGTATTTATGATAGTGTTAGGGTTTTATTTGGTAGTATAAATCTATTGTTGAATAAGTTTCTTGTTTATGGATGGCTGCAGTATTGTGTGCGTGTCTATCAAATGGCACCTTTTTGGGAGTATAAATAAATAGTGTATGTGTCGAGTATCGTATGTTGGTTGAATAGTATTGTTTGTACGGTACTTGTATTTGTAACAAGCATATAAAACAAACTACAAACTGGATAGACAGGCAGGCATAGAGACTTCTTGAGATAATGACAGCAAAGACAGTCATGGAGGCAGATATAGGTAGCAAAAAAACAGACAGGCAGTGAGGCAGAGATAGGGAAAGCAAACATACAGGCAGACAGTGAGGCAGAGATAGAGGTAGCAAACATACAAACATACAGGGAGGCAGAGATAGGTAGCAAACATACAGGCAGATAGGGAGGCAGAAATAGAAGGAAGACAGGCAGTCAAGATGGGATAGGGAGACCTGTACAAACAGTCAGGTGAAGTGCAGGTGTTCTCTAGAAATGGTAAAATATACGTGTGTGTGTGTGTGTGTGTGTGTGTGAGAGCGATAAAAATATATACGTGTGTGTGTGAGCGATAAAAATATAAGTGTGTGTGAGCGATAAAAATATAAGTGTGTGTGTGTGTGTGAGCGATACAAATATATACGTGTGTGTGTGAGCGATAAAAATATAAGTGTGTGTGTGTGTGTGTGTGTGTGTGTGTGTGTGAGCGATACAAATATATACGTGTGTGTGTGTGAGCGATAAAAATATATACGTGTGTGTGTGAGCGATAAAAATAATCTCGGTTATATGTCTAGGGATAGTGAGGCATATAAAACAAACTAGGTATAACAAATGCCTCTGAAATATACAGTAGTTCCCTTGCATCTTCAAAACGTGTATATTTGTTTTTATTAAAAAGTATAGTGCCTTTCTCCGTGTGGCCTTGACTCTTCCAACCCGGGATATCGATCGTTGGAATCACGTTACGGGGCTTCACTTCACTTTTGGCATGTTGGCGTATTTTTCGTGCGAGTGCCTGTCTGTGTGTTCGTGCTTGTGTGGGTTCCTGTGTGTGTGTTTTATGGTCTGTGCTTGACTATGTGTTAGGTTCTGTGTCTGTATGTACTACATACATACATACAATGGTTTAAAGTCATATTTCCATTACATTTGTAACGGCTCAGACGGGATTGCCTTTCAGTAGATGGAGTGTACTGTAGTACAATAAAGTCCCGCCACAACACTGCCCCACCAAGTCATCACTGTGGCTGATGTTGGTATAGTGCTAACTGTGAATCAGGAAGACTCAACAGAGTTCCCCTGCAGCACTTGCACCTGCAGTATCTGCAACCACACCAGCCTTAACAGTGTTTCAAAAAGACAGCACCACAACAAGACTACTGTATATTGGGCAATTTGGACTATAGAACAATAAATTCCTGCCCCAACACTGTTGCCGACACAGGTGTGGTGTCAAACAGCGCCCAGGTAAGACTCCATACACTGTGGCACCTATCCGCACCCCACCAGCCTCGGCAGTGCCATACCAAGACAGTGAGTGCTAAGCTAGACTTTATTGAATAGTAATGGCTGTTGGTCCACAAGTCTATCGCCATCCCCCCCAATTAGTCGCCTTGTACGACACGCATTAGGATGCGTGAGGCATATTCTTTTGTTCCTCCACCCTTAGATGAAGGCCCCATTACCCCCTGGGGGGGGGGGGGGGATTTTTGTTCGGATGTATCTACGCTTGTTAATGTTGTATTGTTTATGATTTGATTGCACAATGCTGCTGTCACACGATGTTCACTAATGTTGGGATTACCACACCTATTATAAATCACACACACACACACACACACTTATAGGTCTTCCTGTTACATCCCGATATTTTTTATATTTTTTATTTGCTCATAAAGTTCAACATTTTAGGATGCGAGGCCTCCAAGGTTGGCCAGTTTTTTTCTTTTGGCTTAAATATTGAATAATTTTGTTTTATTCGATAGAGTTTGCGTAATTTTTCACACGCTCCCCATATACTGTAGTGAAGAAACACTTTTTCTGTATACTATATCTAACGCGCGGGCGGGCGGGCGGGCGGGCGCGCGCACGCACGCACGCACGCACGCACGCACGCACACACACACACACACACACACACACACACACACACACACACACACACACACACACACACACACACACACACACACACACACACACACACACACACACACACACACACACACACACACACGCACGCACACACGCACACACGCACGCACGCACGCACGCACACACACACACACACACACACGTCATTAAATTGAAGTGTTCTACGTTGAATATATCTGGCTCAAGTATAAACCAATCTCTTGGTATTCCAGAAACCATCGATTCCATATTACATCGTGAGTGATATCCAATGTCACTTCTCTATAAAGCAGTTGCATCACTCAACTCTGCTGTGGAAATTTAGAGAGAGAGAGAGAACTAGTACCGATATTAATCCTATGGCTACTAGACTTGAAAAGGAAAAAATGCAACAACAGATTTATTGCCTGTACGTAATAGAATATTCTTGTATTTTTTTTCAAAAATACAAGAAGTCTGGTATTGTTGCACAAAATGTATATTCGATGTAGGTCTAAACCTCTTGCAGTTTTGACTAATCTAAATAAAAACAAATACTGTAGCTAGACAAAAAGGGAAACAAAAAAGCTCTACTGACCATTTTCGCCCTCCCTAACCTTCTTAATTGATGGTCCGAACAGTAGCTCCTTAGAATATAATTAGATCACCTACAGTGGGGTCCTTTGGGGATAGTAACTGACCAGTGAGTGGGAAAAACTGGATATCCTTTAAATTGATAGGATTTGAAAGTATATAAACGTGTTTTTGTTTAAGTACTATCGTCCCTTATATGCTATTAATTGAGAAAATAATGGAATATTACAAAATTACAGGCTGGTACGAAAATCCTGTTAAATATATTGTATGTTTATATTTATGTAACCAGTAGTTAAGAATTCATATTTATGATTGCAATAATGGTTATTATTATTAAAATGTTATAGACTTTGTCACTTGTACTTTGTTTTCGGTAGCGAGATATTTTAAGGTGTTTGGTTAATTATAGCTGCAGGTGTTTGTGTAACTGTTTTGGGTGGGAACATATGTTTGGCTTGGCTTTTTTGCTGACTATGAAAAGGGTTGTCTGGTTATGTTTATCTAGGTGTTTTGCGTTTGTGGTTGTGTTTACATTAGTGTTGTGGGGTTTGCTTTTCAGTTTGGATGTGTGTATATAAGTTTGTGTGGTAAATGTGATTTAGTTTATTGTTGGAATAGTATTAATGGGTGGTGATGGAATTTATGGGGAGGGGGGGGGGGGGTTCTGGGGGTATTATCTGGAAGGGGGGGTCTAGGGGTATTATCTGGAAGGGGGGGTCTAGGGGTATTATCTGGAAGGGGGGGTCTAGGGGTATTTATCTGGAAGGGGGGGTCTAGGGGTATTATCTGGAAGGGGGGGTCTAGGGTATTTATCTGGAAGGGGGGTCTAGGGGTATTATCTGGAAGGGGGGGTCTAGGGGTATTATCTGGAAGGGGGGGTCTTGGGGTATTTATCTGGAAGGGGGATCTTGGGGTATTTATCTGGAAGGGGGATCTTGGGGTATTTATCTGGAAGGGGGATCTTGGGGTATTTATCTGGAAGGGGGGGTCTTGGGGTATTTATCTTGAAGGGGGGTCTAGGGGTATTTATCTTGAAGGGGGGGTCTAGGGGTATTTATCTTGAAGGGGGATCTTGGGGTATTATCTGGAAGGGGGGGTCTAGGGGTATTATCTGGAAGGGGGGGTCTAGGGGTATTATCTGGAAGGGGGGGTCTAGGGGTATTATCTGGAAGGGGGGGGTCTAGGGGTATTATCTGGAAGGGGGGGGTCTAGGGGTATTATCTGGAAGGGGGGGTCTAGGGGTATTATCTGGAAGGGGGGGTCTAGGGGTATTATCTGGAAGGGGGGGTCTAGGGGTATTTTTTTATTGAACTTGGAAGTCTAGGGAGGAGACTAAAAATACTAGATAAATATAACCTGAAAACCCTTAATGTAGTGCAGTGCAGTTGTGTTGTGATAGTGTATGGGGAGGAATGTTGGTGGGTAGCCTGGCAGCCGTCCCAACACAAGTAACGTACACACGGATACATCACACATACACGCACACACACGCATACATACATGCCCTACTATCACACACACATCACATGCACACACCAAGGACTTAAGCATAATTATGTAAGTCTTACATGTACAGTCAACTCGTTCAATCCGAAGTGTCTCGGAATAATAGTTAGGCTTATTGGAAGCTTAAAAGTTATGTATACAATAAATTCGTAAAATGGAAAGTGGATGAATATAGAAATGTACAAGCGATACGGTACGGATTCCTACAGCTATCTGAACAAAATAATAATTGCATATCCTAACTACATTTTCTGAGACTGGATTAAACGAGTTTACCATCTATTATATTAAGATTCCTATTACCGGTACTCTTCTTTACCCTCTAATGTTAAGGAGATTTTTTATAGTATGTATATATTTATGTGTTTAGTCTCCTCCCTAGTCTTCAATCAAGCTTTATAAACATACCCAACAAGACCTCCCCCTTTTTGAGATAAGTTGTGCGTTTTCGAGCATTATAGGTGCATTTTTAACTTTGTCAAAATGTGGACAGTCATCACCCCTGTTGTAGCTTCTCCTGACTTGGTCCTAGGTTGGTATACAATATGGCCTTGTACACAGAGAGGGTTGGGGGTGGGGAGGGGTACGGTCTTTGACACTCTTGGCTCCATTGTTAAATTAATAGGTTACTAGTGACGTTGGTTTGTTATGGCTTTAACTATTTATCCTGTAGTATTATGTTCTCCGTAGGCTACACCTTCGATCATATTCGGTATCTACATTATATGGGTTTTATTTACGACAGTGTTTACTTGTTGGAACTCCCATCGAAATTCATATTAGTTTTATTTCTCTACGCACAGATTGAAAATGTCACAACTTTTGTCCCTTTGGTTTTATAGCTTTTTAGTGATCGTGTATCCAATGCAGCTTTATTAGTGCATTACACCTGTTTTATTATATGCGTGTATATATATATATTACTTTTGGTATTTTATTTCTTCTAATTTTCTCATATCTTTCCGTGAATATCTTTGGTTTCGTCCCATAGACATTTGTTCAAACCTACCTTTGTTATAACTTCCGTAGGAATGTTCTTAGCAGTACAGTTATTTATGTAGGAGTTTTCTTAGCATTATCATTATATACGTAGGAATGTTGTTAGCGGTACCGTTACAAGCATCCAGGACTGACAATGTACGGTACACAAAAGGCCCACCATTACTGACCTTGAAGTGCATATGGGGAAAAACTACAAGTCCATAATTTTTGCCCGTTGGTGGTTGTGTGAAGGTCGCCAACAAACCACCACCACCAGGCGCCGGGGTGTCTCAAGGGGTGGGTTGGAAGACATTAAAATTTCGTCTTTTGGTGTGTGTGTGTGTGTGTGCGTGTGCGTGCGTGCGTGCGTGCGTGAGAGAGAGAGAGATTGCATAAGGGGGATATGTGAGGTGTGTACATACTGAACGTAGGGTATATTGTGGGGATGTTTGGGGATTTGTGTGAGGGAATTGGAACTTTAGGACATTAAAGAGTGTCTGCATTATACAGTATATTTGGGGATAAGGGAAATGGTGGCGGTAGAAGGGAGTTGACAAGAGTTTGAGTTTGTTTTATTTATATTTAGGTGTTTGTCTTCGGGGGTAGGGGGTACGTAAACAACAAGTCAGTGGTGG
Source organism: Paralithodes platypus (assembly GCA_032716605.1). Lineage (NCBI taxonomy): Eukaryota > Metazoa > Arthropoda > Malacostraca > Decapoda > Lithodidae > Paralithodes > Paralithodes platypus. The sequence continues at coordinate 56,059,112 of CM064488.1, forward strand.
TAATGATAGGGGAATACGTAGGTGATCTGTCTAGGGTAGTGGTATAAGGGCACGTGGTGATCTGTAGGGTAGTGGTATAAGGGCACGTGGTGATCTGTCTAGGGTAGTAGTATAAGGGCACGTGATGATCTGTCTAGGGTAGTAGTATAAGGGCACGTGGTGATCTGTCTAGGGTAGTAGTATAAGGGCACATGGTGATCAGTCTAGGGTAGTAGTATAAGGGCACGTGGTGATCAGTCTAGGGTAGTAGTATAAGGGCACGTGGTGATCTGTCTAGGGTAGTAGTATAAGGGCACGTGGTGATCAGTCTAGGGTAGTAGTATAAGGGCACGTGGTGATCAGTCTAGGGTAGTAGTAGTATAAGGGCACGTGGTGATCTGTCTAGGGTAGTAGTATAAGGGCACGTGGTGATCTGTCTAGGGTAGTAGTATAAGGGAACGTGGTGATCTGTCTAGGGTAGTAGTATAAGGGCACGTGATGATCAGTCTAGGGTAGTAGTATAAGGGCACGTGGTGATCAGTCTAGGGTAGTAGTATAAGGGCACGTGGTGATCTTTCTAGGGTAGTAGTATAAGGGCACGTGGTGATCAGTCTAGGGTAGTAGTATAAGGGCACGTGGTGATCAGTCTAGGGTAGTAGTATAAGGGCACGTGGTGATCAGTCTAGGGTAGTAGTATAAGGGCACGTGGTGATCAGTCTAGGGTAGTAGTATAAGGGCACGTGGTGATCAGTCTAGGGTAGTAGTATAAGGACACGTGGTGATCAGTCTAGGGTAGTAGTATTAGGGCACGTGGTGATCAGTCTAGGGTAGTATAAGGGCACGTGGTGATCAGTCTAGGGTAGTAGTATAAGGGCACGTGGTGATCAGTCTAGGGTAGTAGTATAAGGGCACGTGGTGATCAGTCTAGGGTAGTAGTATAAGGGCACGTGGTGATCAGTCTAGGGTAGTAGTATAAGGGCACGTGGTGATCAGTAAGGGTAGTAGTATAAGGGCACGTGGTGATCAGTCTAGGGTAGTAGTATTAGGGCACGTGGTGATCAGTCTAGGGTAGTAGTATAAGGGCACGTGGTGATCAGTCTAGGGTAGTAGTATAAGGGCACGTGGTGATCAGTCTAGGGTAGTAGTATAAGGGCACGTGGTGATCAGTCTAGGGTAGTAGTATTAGGGCACGTGGTCAAGCCTGTCAAATTAAATGGTCCCTTTACTCAATTAGCCATACCTGTATCTGTCCGCAAGAGGCTAACCCCATACAAGTGCCTTATGTTGGAAGGTAAAGGACGGGCAATAAGAGAGGTGTTGAATTGGTAATGATAATATAAATGGTTGTAGAGTAATAGTTTCTTTAAGAGAAAATCAGCAAGGTGTACTGTATATTAATGAATATATCATTAATTAATCATTAATGTAAGTCACTTCATTATTATCGGTTTCCTTAAAGGTTATAAAAGGGGTGATGCCATTTGTTATAGACAAAATAGTGACATTGGGATATTTATTATTGCAAATAATATACACATTAGGTACAGTAAGTCAATGTTAGTGTGGTTGTCTGGGGTGCAAGAAACCTGTCAACTGTTGCCTCCATGTTTGTGCTAACCTGTGACCTGTCCTTAACCCTTTACACAATGATGGTCTACGTACAGTCGTGCTCAGGAATTTAGGAACACTATTTGGTGGAACATTTCTGAGACTATCGAAAAATCATTTTGAATAATCTAGTAGAGCCACTTCATCTTGGTGTAGATTTTCGTCTAGTTTTCCCTAGTCAATGATCGTTGTCTTGTTTTTATCGTCAAGAGATGTATACCTTACCACGACTGTGCAAGGGTAAACGCTTGATGGCACCATAGGAACCCCAATATTATTGTAATGGTAATTTACTGGTGTGGCTGAAACTATGGAAATGTGAAAACATCTTGGAACTGTTTGTGTAGATTATTATGGAATTTCACGCCGTTTGCAGACGACCATTTTCCCTGTGTGTTCTTAAATAGTTACGGAGTAGTTCAATTGTATATATTTCGTAATATATGCCACAGCCGTAGTAGTAGTAGAAATGAGAGTTGGTATCAATGTATGGGATATACAGTATATATAATAGAAGTACGGTAGTATTAATATGTAATAATTTTGATGGTATTTTAGTGGCAGTAGTGTTGAGGAAATCTGTATCTGTGAACCTTGGTTAGTACAACTGTTCACGTGTCAGTGTTAGGAAGCCTTAATACTGTGGCCTCCAATACCTGTGACAGACTTACCTTCTTGTTATATAGGCCTTAACCCATTCACCACTGTCGACCCATTGTTCACTCTATTCTGGCTATTGTTAGACGATTTCACTCGGCTTTAGAAGGATATTATCTAAATTTGCCTCCCGAATCGCACAATGCCTTCCTAATCTGGGAATTTGTTTTACCAATGATGCCCAGTAGATAAGGAAGAAAGGTACCATCGAATACTGGCAACGATTTGTATACTTAAACAAATGATGTTAAAGGTTTTACTAGACTCGGGAAGAGCCTCTTAAAACCCCTAAGTTGAAGGATATGTGCATAAATCTTCTATCTCTTCAATGTACGTTATTAACCCTTTCTGTACCGGCGACGTCTTCTTTATTGTATTTTTGCTTTTATTAGCCGATGTAATCAGTTTAAAAAGGGACTCAAGCAACTAACAGGCTTCGAACTATCACACTTAACCCTTTTGACTGCCACAGATCCTTTTTAAACTGCAGAAAATTGACAAAATATAGCTAGCATTGAATGAAAAAGACGTCGCCGGTACAGAAGGGGTTAATGGTATTGCCACATGGTTATACTCCACATTGGAAGTTGCAAATAGTTCTATCTCTGATAGGGCCTACTTAAGTTAAACTAAATTATCTGAAGATAACTAAATAAACAGTTGTCTAATGGAGTTATTGCTACTAATGGTTGGATAGTTATGAGGACCTATTAAAAGTAAGGCAGGTTTATAATTTACAGCTAGACAAAAATATGGACACAGTAAATAAGACGAACACTAACCATTTTACTTTCATATTATTTACCTTTCAAGTACTTTCGTATATCCTTTTTATTGAATATGACACGATAATAAAGGCGAGAGAGAGAGAGAGAGAGAGAGCGAGAGAGACCCCCCCCCCCTAAGAAAAAGTAAACGAGAATACAATGAGAATCTCAGAACTAATCTATTTGCAATCTCATAATTTTTTATTTTCTCCCAAGCTATATAACTATAAACTCCAGTTTTCATTTCCGTGCGAGGCTCATGGCTAGCGCACCAACTTCCGTATTTGTTGAAGAATATATTGGTGGTGTTCGTTCGTGTTTTAGTTAGTTTGTTAGTGTGTGTTGGAGACCCTTTAGTAGGAGATGGCCTTTTTTTTGTTTTTCTTTGCACGCGCCATTTTGGTGCCTCGATTATGAAACGTAGTTTTATTTATTTGTTTTTCCTGCAGCATGTATATCTAAAGAATAAACTATAGCCTATCCTGTATATGTATTGTGGAATGTTTGTTATGGGCATGTAGATGGAGTGTAAAGAGAGTATAATATGACCAGTGGCACCAAGATGGCGGTGGTTGGCCGATCTGTTGCTACTAGTGTGGGTGTGTGTGTGGGAGGGAGTGCGCCCCTTTATGCAGCTTGGTTTATACTGCACAGCGTATGCAAGTCCAGTTTAGGCCAATGGGTGACATGGCTCTTCTAAATTATCTGCATGTTCTGTTTCTTCAGTTAATTCTCATATCCATGCAGAATGTCGGTCTCTTGTCACTTCCTGCCACCATTGTTTTGATTGCGCAGTTCCTGGTGTTTACATCTTCACAGCCAGCCCAGGAGAGTGGCGAACATAACCTTAGGTGACCTTAGGTAGGCTAGTAGTCGCGTCTTGCTTGCCTCACCTATTTCACTTGAGCTTTATTAAAGTACTATTTTAATAAGTCTTCGTTTTCATTATTTTACTTTAATTTGCATTGCTTAACGAGGAGCAGCGCGCTCCTCGGTGCCACTGAAAACGACCATAGGTACCGTAGGAGGGGGTATTATATTTTGCTTCATTGCCACCTTGCATTTGTTCTCGTCAATTACTTTGTCATCTCGATCTTGGTTTATTATATCTTGTGTTTGCGGTTAGCAATGTGTGTGCGCGCGTATGTTCCCTTGTTTACATCTTCAGAGCCATGCCAGTGGTCGCGTTTTGCATGGATCTGCTGTTTACTCCTGGCTCTTAAGAGTTTGTTTGGCCAGGCTCAGATGGCGCTCGTCTCGGCTGCTTGGTCACGGAAGAAATGGTCCCTGGAGTGAGTGAGTGGTTGGATTGGATGTTTGGATTTCGGTGCATTGGTTGGTTGGATTGGGTTAGTGTGTGGTTGGATTGGATGCATTGGTTAGGTAAGATGATTGGGATAGGTCGGCTGGTTTTAAGATGGATTGTGAGTAAAATGTGGTTAGTAAGGCGAATGTTTAGTTCATGGTTGGTGATGGGGTGTAGGTAAAATTGTAGGCTAAGCGTGGTCAAAGCATTTATTTATTTATTTATTTGTTTGTTTGCTTGGTTGGTTGGTTGGTCAGATTTTAATGCAAGTTAAAAAGTAAAATTATATTTGAGTGATCTAGGTAGGTCGGATTTAATAAGTTGGAAAGTAGGATAGTGTTTGATAGTAGGTTCCCTGAATTGGTTTGGCTACGAGTATACAGTATAGTGTTGCGTGGGTGGGAATAGCTATGATATACAGTATAGTGTTGCGTGGGTGGGAATAGCTATGATATACAGTATAGTGTTGCGTGGGTGGGAATAGCTATGATATTGCTTATTATGTTCTCTCCACTAACCAACTTTACTCCTAAACTCGATTAATGAAATGAACAAACACATATGGCAGTCCGGGGATTCGAACCCAGGACGCTCACCCCGAAAATCAACACACTTATGCATTGCACCACGAAGACAGGTAAATGACAGGGAATGATGTTATGTAACTGGTGACAAAAATCTATATATTGATGCTGTGTTGTGAGGTTACATGTGGCGAGGATATAATGTGTAGGTTAGATGTTGACATGTGGTGAGGTAGGATATATCCAGTATGGCCTATAATATACCTCAGTCGTGCTTGGGGTAGGGTGTGGCTGTTTGGTTGTTTTGGTGGAACTAATACATGGTTGATTGTGGTGGGATGGGTGTAGTTCTAGTTAGTTTGGGTATCCCTAGGGTGTGATAGATGGTTGATATTAGTATTGTTGATGGTGTAATGATGTTTGACAGGTCTTAATACGGAATCCCTTCTACGTAATTAATAAAGGACTTGATACTTTGCCTTTGTAATTAAGAACATTATCAAATCCTAATTCCATGTCGATTATCCTGTATTCGTTCTCTTATTTATTCAAATAAAAATAACCAAATTATCAGAGTTTTAGCACCTGATGATTCTTGTGTGACGTGATATTGTGGAAGGTGTCTAGTGTAGTTTAGGAATATACTTATAGTGGCTGTGTTTATTTAAACTAGGCAAGGAAGGTGCATTAAATGTTTGGAGTTTGTAAGGGTGTATAGGTCAGATTGGGAGGAGTGGGCTGGCCTGCCTTATATGGCTCTACGGTCTGGGTTTGGGAAGTGTCTGGCTGTCTACTATCTGTTCGTGTGTGTGTGTGTGTGTGTGTATTGTGTTAGTTTGCATGTCTGTTGGGGTCATATTAGATGTGAACTTGTTAATGATTGTGTTCGCTTCTCATTGCTGTCTTCATCCTCGTCACCATCCTGTGTTATCCTAGATAGTGTAGGTGTTTCACGCTGTTTAGTATGGAGTCCCAGCCCAGAAGGTACGATCAGGTTAGACCATTAATTCCCCTTCATCCGGGAACTTATGACGTGTGAAAGTGTAAGGTCGTTTGTTTGTGTAAAATAGTGTTGACGGGCCTCCATTGTTGACGAAGAGTGTACTGAAGCGAACAATGGTGGTGGTGCTAAGTGGTTATAGTGATGATTTGGAGGGACAGTCACGCTTCAAGTTGCGGTACCGGTACTTAAAAGAATATTCACTAACACATGGAGAACAAAAACACACGCACCCCCCCCCCCTCACACACACACATGCATCCCCCCCCCCTCTCTCACACACACACACACACACACACACACTCTCTCGTTTGTTTATTATCAAGGAGAGAGAGAGGGGGGGGGGGGCTGCATGTCGTGACCCAGTATAGATTTTCCGATAAGGGTCAGAAATATGTTAATATCGATGTGGGTCTTTAGTTAAATGACCCCTGGCCTATCAAATAACACACACACACACACACATACACACACACACACACACACACACACACACACACACACACAACACAACACACACACACACACACACACACACACACACACACACACACACACACACACACACACACACACACACACACACACACACACACACACACACACACACACACACACACACACACGGGACCTTTAAACATTGTCCGCAGATAATTATAATGTGTCGTCTTCCCGTAACCATGAACCTGTAATTGACCACTTGCGAGGTTTGGTCTATGTAATGCGGAAGTTGGAGCCGTAGACAACGTTTTGTCAGTTTATGCTGGCTATCATTAGACGATTTTATACAATGTAGGATGGATCTGTGAGAATTATAAGGGCAAAATCTATTTCTTAACCCTTTCTGTACAGGCGACGTCTTTATTATTTTATTTTATCTATATTTGGACGATTTTGTGCAATTTATGAAGGATCTGTGGTGGTAACGGGTGTTGAGTGAGATAGTTCGAAGCCTGTTAATTGCTGGAGGCCCTTTTAAAGCTGAATAGAATCCACTAATAGTAGCCAGAATGAAGGGAAAAGGACGTCGCCGGTATAGAAGGGGTTAACCCTCTTGACTTCCGTATAACATAACTAATATGAATATAATCGTCTAATAACTCAGACAACACAAAATATGAGAGTCATCGTATCCATTAAGGGTTGATAAATCTATGACATTTTGTGTGTACTATGATTGTTTGTTTGTTTTTAGGACCCCCTTCTCCCTCATGTTTAGCCCCATTAGTATAGATATTTTAAGCGTTCCCGATATGTTTTATACCTACTGTACACAGCCAATGTTTACCAAAGCCTGACGAGCATATTTTTCCTGTTATATCCAGGATCGTTGTAGCTGGAAAATTTCCCAAGACTATTTTATTCAGAGATTTTTAGCCACACAATCGACAGTCAAGTCACGTCCTCACAACATTTAACTGTAGTTCATGTTTACCTTTATGGTAGTAAGAAATTGTCTATCATTACCCGAACATGGGTATGATATGCATATTTGTTTTAGGGGTGGGACTGGTAGGTCTATATACACTACAGTGTCTGTGTTAATATAGCCTACTCAATTATCAATTTTGTATATATGTATGTACTCAGGCCCATTCCCCATTTTTCCTTTTTTTCTGGGGGTGGCCGACTCGAGACAGAGCCCGAATAGGGACAACACAACAGAAAACAATGAACACACGAACAATTTTACAGAAATATATTACTAGGTTGAACGGTACTGTGTTCTTTGTAAATATATGTAAACTAGAATAGGAAGTTACAATGAACTATACCTTGTATAGTTATTACTTAAGAGTTTTCGTACAGATCAAGATGTTGTATTGTTCAAAGCGGATATATACCTGACTTGATAACCTAATGACCCCCTGCTGGTAAGAACTGTTCCACCCCTTGATGATTATGGTGCGTTTTTAGCTGATTACGGCTACCATTAGACGATTTTATTCAGCTAAGGAAATATATGTTTGAGCATTATAGTTGGTTTTGACCCTTCAGATTCCTAGTGGTCCTTCCTAAGATGCGTAAAATCGTCTAATGTTAGGTAGAATGCGAATATGAAAGGTGTCCCTCATATTCTGAAGGAGTTAAGGGCCTCCAAGCCACTCTTACCATTGCTCAACAACCAATCAACCAAGCGGAGGGAAAAACATGTTACGGATCATAAAATAGACGTAGTCGAAAGGCCCGACGCTTCCTTTATTGTGGCATAATTGGGTCCTTTAATGGCCTCGTGATATTTAGGAACATAATTACCTTTAAAAATAGTGAATGGCGTCACCCGGATCTATTCACGTTTAATTAATGTATTCACGGGAATTTTATTGGTGGTTGCTGAAACTCTTGAGCGATAAAAAGAGTAGATATGGGTTATCAGAAATTATCATGCATTAGCGGTGAAAATATGCTGAATTAGCAATTTGTATGGCTTATCAGTGGTGTGGGATGGTGGTACGGGTGCTATTATGAATACTATGAAATATATGTGTGTGTATTAATGACATGAAATATATGTGTGTGTATTAATGAACACTTTGGCGCGGGGGGGGGCGGGGGGGGGGGGGGGGGGATATTTAGTCTGTCCTGTTCAGTATAGAGCCTAACTAGAAGTTAGCGACGGAGTTTATTTAATACTATCTATGCGGTTAGGGTAGGAGCATTAAGCATAATTCTATAACTTGTATTTACTCTCTCTTTGCTCTCAACGAATGCCTTCGCAGATGCGCTCTAATCCTCTAACTTCTCGCCTCTCTAGCTCTCTCAATCTCTTCATCATCTCGTCGACAATATCAGCCCACCCTCTCTCTGCTCTCTCTCGGTACATCGTCCCATAAATATCTCATCGTGCAAATCCCTCACGCTCATCCTCTCTTCAAAGACAGCATCTCAAACAATCTCTCTCAACAAATCATCTTACCCAGCGATCTCCTCATATGCATCTCTCCACCTCATCTCTACTCTAACTACAATCCCTCCTGCCATCTTCAAAGATCACTCGTCTCATCGCCTCTCTCCATTCTAATCGGTATCAATCATCCATCATCTCTCTCGTCGACTATTAATTATCACCTACACTTTAATATCGTAATGGTGGGTATAATATAAGTATTAAGTACACCTTCCATTTACATAATTGTCATGGCCGAGTCGGGAATACAGAATGTGTGTACCCTCCCTCTCGCCTGAAAAGTAATCCTATATAACCTTTGTACTTATTAACTAAATGGTAATACTAACTGATTGGATCTTTAGCTGTGTGGGTGGGGTGGTCAAGTGTGTGATCTTTGGGCCCTTATTTAGATATTTATTATAGGAATGCATTTGAGATTATTTATACAATACTTTTAATATAGTGTTGTAGTACGACAATTAGTGTGTTTAGGGACTAGTACTTATTATAGTATTTTTGTTATTCAAATTGATTATTTATTTCCTATACAAGTGGGGCGCCCTGAATAGGGGGGGCTAGCCTTGGAACGGTGCCTCCCATTTAGGATTTCGTGAGACAATACTGCATGCAGGTGTGGACTTGCAGCTTAGCTCTTTAAAATGTTGTACTGGTATGCTTTTATGTTTTGCTATTTTTATAAATATTCGAACTACTTGAGTTTTACTAATGTACCATGTTTTCTCTTCTAGGTAAGTTTGGGTCCATGGCACTATACTACTGACAGAATTTTGGTCTGAGGGTGGTGGAGTATTCCAAAATGATTAGATTAAAAGTACTCAGTGTATAGGTGATGATAGGTACACTGAAAACAAAATCCTATAATTTTGAGGTGTGTGTGTGTGTGTGGGTCTGGTGGGGGTGATTAGAGATGCGGTGGTAGAGAGTAGAGAGAGAGAGAGGGGACAGAGTGGAGAGTGGGGGTGGGGAGGTGGGGGGGGCGAGGACGACGAGGAGAGAGTAGAGGGGAGGCGGTGATGAGTACAGTAGGAAGAGTTAGTAGAGAGACTTATACACTACGTAGTATAGTGGTGGTGGGAGAAAGTGCAGGTGACAGGTGTTATGGTGAATTTCCTCACTAGTGGTGATCCCTCTCACCACCCTCAACACCACCACTACTACGGTACCTCTGCCATCACTCACCAATCCGTAACTGTCACCCTCACTCACCACAATTATCACTGCAACACCAACAGTCAAATTCAACATCATACTACACACATTAACATCATTCACCATCCACATACCATGTCCGCCATCACATGGCAACGACCAAACCCAACTTCAACCATCCACGAGTATACAGTCCACTACACGGCATCCACACATGCTAACACCCACTATAATCCACTCAGCCACATTCAGTCACTGCAACACCAACCGTCAACCACATTTAACTTCAACATCATACTACACACAACATCAGCATTCACCACGACTACCATTCCCCTCACTACACCACCACTACACCATTCACACTGCTAAACCCACTGCACCACCACTTCACACTACTACGCCAAACATTAACTATCATATGCCACCATTAACAAGTCAATCAAACTAGTTCTTTGGGATTTCCAGAGCCGTAAATTTGTCCAGTTCAATGGATGCTGCATAATGTTAAGCTGATGTCAAGAGGGCTTTTTCCGTCAGTTTTCAGTGAGCAAGTCTGTTCTCGCAATATTTCAGGGCTCTGTGCAATGGGATCTGACAGTTTAGACTTGGTAGATTGCTAATTGGCTAAATTCTGACGAAGGCTTTTTGAAGCTGCCAAACTATAATTGCCTGAATAAAATTGATTGAAAATGTCCTCGTGTGACATTGCTTAATGTTATTACAAAAGGATTACTCTGCCTCGCTTTCTATCATACCGACACGGTTTACAGTCGAATTATGCATAAATTATATGGAATAATATTTGTATATGCAATTGTGTTTGCAGCTACTATATCAATTATTTAACTGTTATTGTGCCAAATCTACCTCCTTCCAAGTTCCAAGAGATTAAGGGTTTGGCGCGCGTAGGACCCTTGGCTCTCCGCACACTAATTATATACCGGTACCCAATACTATTGGATAAATTATTTATTTTTTATTGAATTTAGTCTCTTGCGACAACTAATGCGAATGCAATAAGTCAAGTGTGTGTGTGTGTGTGTTTGTGTTTGTGTTTGAATGTTGGAATGATGTATGTAAGAAGTGAAGAGGTGTCCATATTAAGTTAGTGTTTATGGTATTGGAGCTCCACATGGGGGGGGGGGGGGAGGCGTACTACAGTCCGCCTTTTCATTCAGCTTGTTCAGCTGTCTGGGAGGGATAACAGTAACAGTCCCGGGAGGGGAGGGGATGGAGGGGGGGGGGGGGGGGTTACCCATTAATATCAACCAGGTAGGAGAGGAGAGGAAAGGAAATCGGGAAGAAATAATAAGAGGATTTAAGGGGTGTTTTCTGGCCCCTTCTCCCTCATTTTTTAGCACCAAAGAAGGAGATTGAGAAGCGAGGAAATTAAGAGGAACGATAAATACTAATGAACGAATTACTGTAATACAGGTAATGCTTTTGTTTTAAAGAAGTCTTTGGCCAAACTCGATAGAC
>CM064488.1:56070594-56229561 GCA_032716605.1 Paralithodes platypus
AAATATACAACTAATGGAAGCTAATGAAACGTGAAACAACAAAGACGAGAAGAAAGGAGAATTGTATCAAATGTTGCAAATGATGGAACAGACACTACAAAGACTAACCGAAAATATATTTATAGACTGAAATATATCGTGAAACTGGAAGCAGGAGAAAGACGGATAAAGGAGATAAAAGCAGAATATAAGACTGTAAAGACAGGAGGGCGAATATGGGACATTTTAATTGAATAGCGACAGAGTGGAAGAGTGAGTGTGGGTGTGGAGGTGTTCGGGGGAGTGGATGTGCGAGATAGAGAGATGTGGGTGAGAATGTTATAACAACATGAAAAATCGATAACAAATGGTATACAACCAGCAAGGGGATGAAGGTGAGTGGGCAGCAAATAGGTCAAATTAAATAGTGATAGACTGTGAGAGTTTGGCATCAGTGTGTGTGAGAGAGGGTGGAGGGGATGAAGCACGGAAGCACAAAACGACACTTGAATTAATCTGAAACTGCGGGTGGTGTTATAATAAAAGCGACAGATAACAGGGGGCGTCGCGCTCCTTGGTTGCCGCTAGAAGAGTGGCGAACACATCAAAAGGTATCAAAGAGAGGGGTTGAAGATGAAGTGCGTCTCAGAGCTCCTAGTGTATTGTTCCTCCCCAGGGATCATGGAGAGGGAGTCACTGCAAGAATTTACCTTTCTACAATTCGAGGACGCCTTTTCACTACTCTGGCTATCCTTATGCGATTTTTCAGACTTTTAAGGCTCTCTAGGAATCAAATGGGTCAAGTCCATTAATTAACCCTTTGAATCCCAACATTTCTACGGTACTCCGACTGCATAAAATAGTCTGCTATCGCGCTAAATAAAAGGAGGCTAGCATGTCAAACCGGGAAGATATGATGTTTATACTGGTATTAATATAAAGGATACAAGAATAGTAGCATAGATTTTTTTTTTTTTTTTTTTTCCTACTTGACAAAATTTGCTTTGTTTTGTCCACTTCCACAAAGATATAAATAGGCATGTACCGCATAACTTTAACTTTGCATCTATCATCAGAAGGGACTATTTTGGGACTGCTTTTGAACCCTCGCTTGCCAGATTAGAAGGAACAGATTGAACATTGAATATCGGTAGACGAGAGAGAGACAGAACAAAAAATATAACTATTATAAACGCCATAATTATGAGGAGGGGCACATTGTTTCGCATGGAGGTTCATGAGGCCAATGCCAAACGTCAGTAAAGTGCTCCTCCTCATATGGTGTTTATATGCATTGTCAACTGTTCCGAGTATATAATTATGATAAATAACCTGCTGTCCTTTCCATTATCAATATTACTCTTTAGTCCTTCCAAGCGTCTTTTCCACCTACTTCCCCTTATTACGAGTTTACGGTATGATGTTTTCCACCTACTTCCCCTTATTACGAGTTTACGGTATGATGTTTTCCACCTACTTCCCCTTATTACGAGTTTACGGTATGATGTTTTCCACCTACTTCCCCTTATTACGAGTTTACGGTATGATGTTTTCCACCTACTTCCCCTTATTACGAGTTTACGGTATGATGTTTTCCACCTACTTTCCCTTATTACGAGTTTACGGTATGATGTTTTCCACCTACTTTCCCTTATTACGAGTTTACGGTATGATGTTTTCCACCTACTTTCCCTTATTACGAGTTTACGGTATGATGTTTTCCACCTACTTTCCCTTATTACGAGTTTACGGTATGATGTTTTCCACCTACTTCCCCTTATTACGAGTTTACGGTATGATGTTTTCCTTCCCTTTCTAGTATATTAAATTGTTCACTTCCTTATTTGCTATCAGTGTTTCTTGCTTTGTATCTGTTCCTCATTTTGACGACATTTTTACTTTCCCAAACCCTAATTTCTTTGTATCTCTCTCTCTCTCTCTCTCTCTCTCTCTCTCTCTCTCTCTCTCTCTCTCTCTCTCTCTCTCTCTCTCTCTCTCTCTCTCTCTCTCTCTCTCTCTCTCTCTCTCTCTATCTATCTCTCTCTCTCTCTCTCTCTCTCTCTCTCTCTCTCTCTCTCTCTCTCTCTCTCTCTCTCTCTCTCTCTCTCTCTCTCTCTCTCTCTCCCCCCACCTTGAATATGGTGTGCAGTTCTGGTCACCTTATCTGATCAAGGACATTGTAAGACTCGAGTCAGTACAGCGTAGAGCGACGAAGATGATACCCTCATTAAGAAATAAACCATATGAAGAAAGACTTAAACGATTGAACCTGTTCTCATTAAAAAAGAGGAGGTTGAGGGGTCAGCTTATTGAGTGCTTTAAGATACTAAAAGGTTTCGACAAAGTCGATGTAAATGCACTATTCACATTAAACAATACTAATCAAACTCGCGGAAATGGAATGAAATTAAAAACCAAAAAGGCAAACCTAGATGTCACAAAGAGTTTCTGATACAGTGTGGCGACAGAGTGGAATAAACTACCAGCGAGAGTGGTGGAGAGCGACACAATAAACGCCTTCAAGGGAAGGCTTGACCTCTATCTGCAGAGGGCTGGGGTGATATGAATGAAAAAAAAAAAAAAAAAAAAAAAAAAAAAAAAAAAAAAAATGTATGTATATGTATGTATGTGCACTGTACAGTATGTATATATATACTGTATATATATGTGTGTATGTATGTATGTGTCTTGTATGTGTATATGTATATATATATATGTATATGTATGTATGTGTATGTGTGTATGTGTATATATGCATATATGCATATTATAGTTTGTAAGGCCAGACTGCCTAGTAAGGACCTTGAGGTCTGTGTGGTCTGTGTATCTATGTAGCTCTATGTAGCTCTCTCTCTCTCTCTCTCTCTCTCTCTCTCATAATGTATTTGTGTTCCCATTATGTTCCTCTTCCCACAACCATTTCCGTAATCCCATATTCCAGGAACTCCCCACCTTGGCCATCTTGCTCTCTCCTAGGGTTAACTCGCGGTCATCCTATTCTTGTTTGTTTATTTCTTGATGAGTCCATTATAATTTGTTAAATGTATTTATGTTTTGGTTCTTCATGTCGCTGTTGTCGTATTGCATTATCTCGTTTATCCCTGGACTCTATTATCGTTCTTTCTGGTACGCTATTCCAAAGTGCTGGTTCTTTGTTGATGGCTACTTCATTATACTGTATTAGTTATCCTCAACACTCTTGTACTCATGTGTGCTACCAGTACATCAGGACCTATTACCCACGTGCGTACCAGAAGTACACCCTTGAGACCCTTCACAACTACCACCACCACTAGTACCACACTACTAGCACTAACCAGTATCACACTACCATTCATTACTATCAGGAGCTGGTTTTAGGTTTAAACTTTCTAACTATTACACTATCTAGCCATTTAAACTATACAACCTAGCGTTTAAATACCGTATCACCAGCATTAACATTATAACAATCATTAAATCCTTGCACCAGTGATACCAAAATAATATACCACCACCATCCTAATTATAACGGTACCACTATAATCAACCACCGCCACTATTTCCCTTGATAACAATAGCACTCTTGAATAACCACACACACACACACACACACACACACACACGCACACACGCACACGCACACGCACACACACACATCTACACACACACCTACACACCTTAGTTAGCCAGTGTGTGCTCTCCTTTGAACCCAGCCGAGTTACGCAACCTTTATTTGATTAGTCTGAGAGAGACTGGCAGGTGTGGAGGAAAGGAAGGCAGGGCAGGGCTGGGTATTAGTGAGCTGGGCCTATACTTAGGCCTTGTAATTGGGGTTGGGTGTGAGAAGGATCTGCCTTGTGTGGGTCAATCGGCTTCCTGCAGACTCCTATTTTCTTATGTTCTTATATATTGATACATGGGTTTGTTTTATTTTTGTATCAGTAATTGCAAAAATGGTATGAGGTAGTATAGGATTGAATGCGTGGTAAACTATTTAATTCGTCAAACACATTACAACACGATATTTGTCCATGGGTGCTCGAGTTGCATGTTGCAAAGCTCGCTGCAGTTCGCTGGGGACTTATCTCATAACTCATTGCCAAGTGTGTATGCGTGGGTGTAAGGGATTGTTTTGGGGAGGGGGAGGGTTTATGTGTATTATATGTGTGGGTTTATTAGTGTGTTTTGGGGAGGGGGAGGGTTTATGTGTATTATATGTGTGGGTTTATTAGTGTGTTTTGGGGAGGGGGAGGGTTTATGTGTATTATATGTGTGGGTTTATTAGTTTATTATGTATGTGTGGAAGCTGGTGATTGTTGGGGTTGAGGTATTTGTGTGTTGGGTGCGTATGTGTAGGCTATGTGGTTTGTTATTGCTGTGTGTGTGATCGGATGTGTGTTATGTGTGAGTGAATGGCCTAGTGTGTGTGTGTGTGTGTGTGACTGAAGCTTGTATACCGGTATGTATGGGGTTTGTTATTGATGTGTGTGTGATCGGTTGTATGTTATGTGTGAGTGAATGGCCTAGTGTGTGTGTGTGTGTGTGTGTGTGTGTGTGACTGAAGCTTGTATACCGGTATGTATGGGGTTTGTTATTGATGTGTGTGTGATCGGTTGTATGTTATGTGTGAGTGAATGGCCTAGTGTGTGTATTACTGAGGCTCGTATATGTAAATTATGTATGGGGTTTGTTATTGATGTGTGTGTGTTTTTAGTGTGTGACTGAGGTTCGTATGTGTATGGGGTTTGTTATTGCTGTGTGTGTGATCGGTTGTGAGTTTTATGTGTGAGTGATTGGCTTAGTGTGTGTGACAGGTGCGTATGTGTATCGGGTTTGTTATTGATATGTGTGAGACTGGATGTGTGTTATGTGTGAGTGAATGACCTAGTGTGTGTGTGTAACTGAGGGTCGTTTTGGGTAGGTAATCTGTGCAGCTCTTCGTGTGTGTGGATAATTAGCTCCAAATTACAGGCCATATTGATGTGACGCAGATTACGCCCCACTGCCACGCTCAGGCCACTATTACAACTTTAAAATAGCGCCATAATGTTGAAATATACAGTAGTAGGAGAGAGTGAGAGAGAAACTACCAAGGTGTAAATAGCGCCATAATGTTGAAATATACAGTAGTAGGAGAGAGTGAGAGAGAAACTACCAAGGTGTAAATAGCGCCATAATGTTGAAATATACAGTAGTAGGAGAGAGTGAGAGAGAAACTACCAAGGTGTAAATAGCGCCATAATGTTGAAATATACAGTAGTAGGAGAGAGTGAGAGAGAAACTACCAAGGTGTAAATAGCGCCATAATGTTGAAATATACAGTAGTAGGAGAGAGTGAGAGAGAAACTACCAAGGTGTAATAGTCTTAGATGTACGGGTAGTAAAGAGTGTGTTCATCGATTGTATATTAATTAGCCACCAAGCCACAACATAAAAGGACGAGAGAGAGTGTGTGTGTGTGTGTGTGTGTGTGTGTGTGTGTGTGTGTGTGTGAGAGAGAGAGAGTGAGTACCCCTTATGAAATAGTCCTGTTGATTGTTGAAGGGAAGAAACGTGATATGTGTAGCACGTGTAGAGAGACATATAAGCCTATAGCCTGTGTGACACTACTGCTGTCACACTACAGTTATCACCCACTGGTCTGGCAGCTTATGAGCTACGGTAAGCTTTCCCGGTAATGCTGTCATGTAAAAGTTAGTCTATATTCAGTATAGTTTCCGATATTGGTACAAAATAACCCATGGAATGTTGCCATAATACTGGTGAACATCGAACATTGACGATAGAAGCACTTATGTGATGATTGTCTAACGTACGGGGGTTTGGGTTTTTGTGCCTGTCATTATTTATTCCTAAGTTGAATTGTTTTTATAATATCGATATATATTATATACTGTATATTTTGTGTTGAATGGATGTGTTTGTAAATATGTATCGGGTTGTTCGGATGTTGGATTGTTTTTTGTATGCATTATTATGTTGGGTTTCATGAACAATTTAATGCATTATTATGTTGGGTTTCATGAACAATTTAATGCATTATTATGTTGGGTTTCATGAACAATTTAATGCATTATTATGTTGGGTTTCATGAACAATTTAATGCATTATTATGTTGGGTTTCATGAACAATTTAATGCATTATTATGTTGGGTTTCATGAACAATTTAATGCATTATTATGTTGGGTTTCATGAACAATTTAATGCATTATTATGTTGGGTTTCATGAACAATTTAATGCATTATTATGTTGGGTTTCATGAACAATTTAATGCATTATTATGTTGGGTTTCATGAACAATTTAATGCATTATTATGTTGGGTTTCATGAACAATTTAATGCATTATTATGTTGGGTTTCATGAACAATTTAATGCATTATTATGTTGGGTTTCATGAACAATTTAATGCATTATTATGTTGGGTTTCATGAAAAATGTATTTAGTTTGTTTTAAATGTAAGTGCGCTCATGGGTGTGAGTATATTGGATTTCTAAATTGGTTTGTGTACGCGTCTTAAATGGGTGTGTGCGAGATATTAAAGGTGCTAGAGAGAGAGAGAGAGAGAGAGATTATTACAATCAAATACACATATTGCAATATGTGTTTGAACAGTATATGGTTACGTTAAAAGTTGCAAATATTGAGTAAATTTATAATGTAATGGAATATGAATATATTAGATATATAAAAATTAAGTGTTTAATGCAAGATACATAAAAAGAGAGAGAGAGATGGAGATGGAGGGGGGGGTTGACGGAGGAGAGGTAAGAGAGCACCTTGGAGGTGTTTATAACCGAGCCTATGTGGTGGGGTCATGTAAGGTCACACAACAACTTACATAACACAGATAGATAGATAGATAGGTAGGGAGGGAGTTGTGGTGTGCGTGCTGGATGATTATCGTTTCTGAAGCCCGTTATATCTGGTATAATGTAGGATACCTGTCACAATGATAGGCAAGGACTGACTATTAGTACTAATAACTTTAATAATCATATTACAATAATTGTGATGCTTATATTGTGTATCGTAATGCTGTGCTATTACTACTGATTATGTCGATAACATTTGATATTAATAGACAAAACTCACTAGTTACAATACTTGAGAATTATACTTAGGACAGTTGACAATTAATATATACCCCATATGAGGAGAAGCACTTTGACAACGTTTCATATGGCCTGATGAAATGATATGCGAAACGTTGTCAATAGTGCTCCTCCTCATATTGGTGTTTGTAGTCCTATGGTAATAAGCCCATAACCATAACTTACTGGTAATTTTAATACTGTATAGTGTAGTTCCTGGTGTGTTGTTGTTGTTGTTTGGCTTCTGTGAATGTCATTAGTCCGTGTTTGTCCTGCTGCCTCTCTCTTTGGACCTTCTCTTGTCTTCCTTTACACATCTTCCTTCTTGTATATTGAGTTTCCTCTTCCTGTTCTCTTCTTCCACTGTATATTCATTTTCCTATTTCTATGATCTTCCTTCTTTATTCCTTTACTTCCTATTATCTTCTCCCTTGTACACAGGTATTCCTTCATGTCTTCCTATACTTTATTCCTTCATGTCTTCCTATACTTTATTCCTTCATGTCTTCCTATATTTTTCTTCCTTATTATCCTATCTCATCTTTCTTCCTGCTTTCTTGTCTCTCCCCTTCCTTATTGCTGCTTTTCTCCTTCCCTAGTTTCTCCTCACCAACCTTGACCGTGACGGGAAGCAATGGCAGTGAGTGAGGGGGGGGGATGTAAGGTATAGGACGCAATTCACACAGGGGAGGTGGGAAGGGGGCAAAGGAGGGGGAGGGGTGGGAGAGAAGAGGGGGGGGGGGAACAGATCGATGGCCTCCTTACCCTTCAGTTAATAGGCCTCCCATCTTTTCTCCCCTTCCTTCCTACCGTAGGCCTTCCTCACCCCTCCCTCTCCTTCCTCCTCATCTTCATAGGCGTACTTGGCTGACCTTCACCTACAAGTCTACCTTTTTTTTTGTATCTATAAATGGTTCTGGAACAGGACCAATATACTGTACTGTATATACATTATCTGCTCTTGATTAACAGCAAAGCCAATTAACCCTCAACATACTGTACCTTTACCATATCACCAGCACTGCACTATCAACACCTTACCACACCTCCCACCAGCTCCACCACCACATACCCCCACCTTACTTTACCCACACCACCAACACCTTACCACACCTCCCACCACCACCACATACCCCCACCTTACTTTACCCACACCACCACCTTACCATGCCTCCTCCTTTCTCCCCCCCCCCCTCCCCCCTAAAATTGTACCCACACCAGCAACCCCCTCCTCTCTCTCTCTCTCTCTCTCTCTCTCTCTCTCTCTCTCTCTCTCTCTCTCTCTCTCTCTCTCTCTCTCTCTCTCTCTCTCTCTCTCTCTCTCTCTCTCATAGTTATAGTTATGTTCCTGAATATTTATACTTACGTGAAACCACTGAGTGAATCAAGATTTGTTGGTAAATTTGATTGTGAACTTGGACCATTCTTGTCTGATTTACAATTTAATGAAGCATATCAACTTTTATTTTTGAATTTTGATCCCAAATCAATGAAAATTGTAGTGATGAAACAACCTAAATTAAGTGACTAAGTGAGGAATACCAGCACAGTACTGTGTTGGCAGGATGAAGACCAACATAGTTTTCCAATATATTTTGATCCCTGTAAGTGGATTAAATACTGAACTCTGACACCAGCACCAGCCCGTGAACCTGTGTGGGGTTGTGACGTCTCTACCTGTCTTATATAATGTTGGTCACACTCACTTACTGCCTAGCCCTCCTCACTCGCTCAAAGGACTCCTTTTATGTTTAGAGTGAGTGCGAGAGGATATACTGGTATACTGTTACTGTATACGATATTAATTAATATTGAAAACGGTAATAACAAATGATAAGTGAGAGGATATACTGGTATACTGTTACTGTAAACGATATTAATTAATATTGAAAACGGTAATAACAAATGATAAGTGAGAGGATACTATCTTTAAAAGTATTACTGTAATTGTTATCCCTACACTCAAAATTTGTAGTTGGTTTCATTCAGTATAGTGTTTACTCGTGGCTTTCTATCATAGTATAATAATCATGTCTGTATCCTATGCAGTTATGTCCCTCGTACTCCCCACTGTCTGTTTATTTATATATTTTGTTTTGTTGATTCCTGTGTACTGCACCATCCTTTGATCTGACGTCCCTTTGACTTTGATCTTTAACCTCACCCGCGTTATGCCCTCCCTCTCTCCTCTTTTCTCTCTTGATTCTCCCTTTTGCTATCCCACCATTACAATTTTCTACACCTTCCTCTTCCTCCTGACGGTCACTCATTTTCTTTTCTCTCCCTCTTCAACATTCCACCTTTTTCCATCCATTCCTACCTTCTCTCTCTTCCTCTTCCTGTTCCTACCTTCTCTCACTGTTTTCTATTCCTCCCTGTACTTACCGCCTCTCTCCCTTTCGTATTCCTCCCTGTTGCTACCTACTCTCTTCCTCTTTCTCCCTGTTCTTACTTACTCTCCCTTTTCCTACCTCCTTTCTCACTTCCTCTTCCTACCTTCTCATCTCCTCTCTCACTTCCTCATTCTATTTCCCTTCCTCATATTCTCCATGCTTTCTTCTCAGTTTCTCCTCCCTTATCTATTATCCTCTCATTTTCCCCTCTCCATCTTTCCCCCTTCCTCCACCCCCCAGGATCAATATGTAGCCACCCCGTTCCTCCCCCCTCCCCCTGCCTCCTTGTATGGGCCTATCTCTCTCACCCCCTGCCCCTCCTCCACCCTAGCCTTTTAGTCAATACTCTCAAGGTTACGGCTTCTCTACTTTTATCCTTGTTTGGGGTCATGTTCGTGTTTTATATAATGTTCTCCAGCTTGGTATCAGCTGGCTTTTTGTTGTCTTGTGTTCTGTGTTTGTCCTTTACCTTCAACTTGTTTTAGTTTATAGTTGTTTGGTGGATCATGTTTGTTATGGATATGCTGTACTGCTCTTAATCTTATTTCTGTTTACTCTGTAGTGTCTGTTTAGTTGTTGTTGTTGTTGTTTTTCCCCAAGCTGCCTGGCCGAACAGCCCCAAGGCCCCGAGCAAGGCCATAACCGAGCGCCCCCACAGAACCCTCCCTGCCGACCACAATAAAGCCTGGGTGACCGAAGCCACTCCATGGCGGGGAGCTGAGGAGGGTGCGGAAACGCCCGGGAAACCAAAGCCCCACCCAGGGCCCTGTGCCCCTCAGCAATTATGAAGAGAAAGTTGAGGGGCAAAGGAAAGATGTGACGCTTTGGCTTCCAATCTTGGTAGATTAGGAGGTCAATCCACGCAAGAGACGCCGTCACTTGAGATCTAGAAAATATATAAGTAAAAGGAACAGTCGGAGTAAGCTATGGGTATGGCAGAGATCGCTCAGTTCTCACTCTGATAGACCAGCCCATCACCACATCACTAGAACCCAATCCTCTCAGCATCAGCTAGGAAAGGCCCTAGAAAGCCGCCTTTGGCGGGGGGATACCTCCCCTATTTCAACCCTTTTCGGGGTTGGGCACCCGCCCTTAGTAACACCCCGTTCTTAACATTAATCATCAACTACAAACCCCAATGTACTTGAATAAACTAATGAAAGCATATGGTCCTCCCGGGATTAGAACTCGGGACACCACACCCAGAACATAGCACCTAAACAATTACACCACCAACACATGTCTGTTTAGTTTCTCCATATTTTACCTCCTGTATTTTTGGTTTATTGCTGTTTGGGAGGTCATGTTTGTTAGTGATATACTGTACTGCTCAAGTAGGCTTTATATATATATTTGTTTTCCAGTTTACTTATGGCATCTTGTGAGCCTAGCCTTTTAGTCAATACTTACAAGGTTACAGCTTGTTTGTTTTAACTTTGGTTGAGTGTTCGGGTTTGTTACTGGTAGATAGGTTTGTTACTGATTGTGTATTCTCCAGTTTATTTTCAGTATATTTTGTTGGTACCTTGTATTCTGAGTTTTGTGGTCTTTTACATCCATTTCATTTGGTTTATCATTACAAAGTCGTGTTTGTTTTAAGTTACCTGTAGCAGGTTGAACTCTTCCCCCCCTGCTCTTGCATGTTTGTCAATACTGTACATTGAAGGGTTCCATTTATTTTGTTTGTTTATTGCTGTTTGGGGGACTGCTTTAGTGCTCAACCTTATTTTAACTTTACTTGATGCCTTGTGTCTTGAGTTATACCTCCAGCAGGGTAAGGAGAGGAGCAGCTATCTCTCTGGTCAATACTTTCTAGGTTACGGATGGTTTTGTTTTTGAGATATGTTTTTGTCATATTTGTTACCTCTATATTGATGTTAACTATACATTTAATTTGCCTAATGGTGTCTTACGTTTGAATTCTACCCGTTAATCCGCTCTGGTAATAGCTCTTTATCCATCCGTACGGCAGTATCTCTTAATTTTCATATTTTAATCCATAGGATTATATTTGACAGAATAATCTTCCATATTTGTCTTTATATTTTGAAAGGAATCCCTGTACTGTACTCTTATTGTCTCATGCTAAATTTACATTATCCATAATATTCTCATTATCGTCCTTGTATTGAAGGAATTTTCCCTGTAATTATTATCCCAGTAATTTGTGTTTGGGTGCGTGGTTCCTTGATTGTCCTATGATATTGATCTGGCCAGTGAGCCGCAGTAATGAACCCCGGTGATTGATCAGACCACCGCTATTTACATCCCAGATTAACCCCAGCAGCTGATTAACCTCGTATATTGCCAGGTAGAGGCCTGCAGGATACAGTGCCCAGGCAACTTTTTCAAGGGCACCTATTTTGGAGACTCGAGCCCAGCCTAAATACTTTCTACATTTATGATTAGGTGGAGGAAAGTTTGACATTTTTCAAAATAGGAATGTGTATTGGAAGGAAGTATTATCACCTAATCATTATAATTGGCTTTTGGACTATTGTACATTGATTAACCCGTCCAGCCCCGGCTAGTTTTGTAATATTTGTTCACCAGAACCCGGCCGGTTTTCAAAAAATGGTTTTATTCCAGAAACAATAGCGAATGGGTTAGGAATGAAGGAAAAACCAAGAAAAAACGCTCAAAAAGCTTAAAGAATGGTCCTACAGAGCCCCCGAAAATGTATTTTACAAGAGTAAAAAAATGAAGGCAATTACCCCAAAAAAACAGGTTATTGCGCGCTCACGTGCACGCACATGGACTTTGAGAGTTTTCAACCATCGGCACGGTTGCGTGGGATACGTACACAGTTCCCATACAAATCTGAGCCCTCTTGAGTGGCTACACCTGAGGTTATGGTCGGCGCAATTAGGGTGACGCGCCAGGCGCGTCTCTGGGGCTGTGCGTTACATACATCGCCGACGCATCAGGCGCGTCGCTGGGGCTGTACGGGTTAAAGGTAATTCTAACAATACAGTAGAAAAGCATTCTACATGGACTTCTCGTATCCATATTTTATACCTTGCCAAGCCTGACTCAAAACGAGAGGCTGTCATAGTCTCCACATGCATAAGCAGATTGTGCAACAGACCATTAAAGGCTGAATGTGATTATATTTAAAATGATGTGCAATATTTTATTTGACATGTTCTGATTTGACATTTTGGAAGTCTACTAACTTGAATGTTTTGCATAATTATGACATTGTGTGTGTGTGTATGGTATGCTATACTATGTATGTTGTTGGTTGGTTTGTCCTAGTTAATTTACAATGTTTATTATATTTATATTTACCACCCAGCATTTCTAATTAGCATTGTACTGGTTGATCAGGTTGATATTTCCCGTTCATTTTTCCTAATGTTCCCATTCCTTGTTCCTCAGGCGATATCCACGGTCAGTACTACGACCTGCTGCGACTGTTCGAGTATGGAGGGTTCCCACCGGAGTCCAACTACCTCTTCCTGGGTGACTACGTGGATCGTGGCAAGCAGTCCCTGGAAACCATCTGCCTCCTCCTGGCATACAAGATCAAGTACCCAGAGAACTTCTTCCTGCTCAGGGGAAACCACGAATGCGCCTCCATCAACAGAATCTACGGCTTCTACGATGAGTGTGAGTAGCGACAAATGAGTATAGGATCAGATGAAAATAGGAGGCTCTAATCTCTGATCTCTAATCAGGTCATACAAAGTTTGATAAGTTTAAATATGATTAAATCTATTAGAATAATAATGTAAGGCATTTAAAGTCTTATCATATGTGCGCCTGCTTCTATGGTAACTGAGTAGAATAGTATGTACCTCACTCATTTAATTAAACTTCACAATTCCTGAAGCCCCTGGCATTTTGTATGGGTATCATATTCCTTTATCTGACACCTGTTAATATTCCAAAAGCTGAGGTAAATTAAAATTTAAAACTTGCAGAACCAACAAACCAAAGCAGGAACCGCACAATATATAAACTTGCAGAACCAACAAACCAAAGCAGGAACCGCACAATATATAAACTTGCAGAACCAACAAAACCAAAGCAGGAACCGCACAATATATAAACTTGCAGAACCAACAAACCAAAGCAGGAACCGCACAATATATAAACTTGCAGAACCAACAAACCAAAGCAGGAACCGCACAATATATAAACTTGCAGAACCAACAAACCAAAGCAGGAACCGCACAATATATAAACTTCTCAAAATCACTGGAAATAACATATTGAAGATTTAGCAAAATCTTCTGAATTAAAAAAACGCAACCTCTTAGAATGTACATCACTTTAACCCTCTCACCACGGAAGGGCTCTTGAACGCCCATAAAAAAGCATATAACAGGTACCCGGATGGTCTCTTGAACGCCCAGTGGTTGAAAGCCTGTGCGCTTCGTGTGCGAGGCGTCGGTCCGACGCATGTAAACAACAGCCGGCTGGACCGTCGCCCCGCATCTCCGGCCACAAGAAGGAGAGCGTCGCTTGTTCGTGTGTGCCTGTATGTTGTTGTTAAGTATCGAAAAGTGGTGTAAAGTGGCTGTTTTGGCCATAAAGTTATCTCCAATGAAATCATCATCACAGCTCAACCAGTTGACTTAGAGAGCTCTACTTAATGCCATTCTACAGGTAAATAACACAGCTACGCTTGGGGATGCGCGGGAATGCGGGAAGCAGTCTGATTAACGAATATACGGTAGCCTAGCCTAGACGTTTTTCGGCCAAAACACCCGGGTTTCGAGGAATATATATATAATACATAGCCGGGGCTGGAGGGTTAAGAGCAAGTATGTGTGTTTCCAAAAACAATATCCGACTTAGACTCCCCTCGATCTTGGAGATGATTCCAAGAATTCCACAAAAATCTTGGCAAAACTTGGTATTTGGTACAGAATTCTAACTCTTACACAGGCTTCTTTTCCCTGGTTATTGGAGCTCCAGTACTTTTTCAGATGGGTTTTGCCTGATATACCGAAAGAGCAATAACATGGGCAAAAAATATTTAGGATAAAATGCAACACAAAAAGATCCCTACCTGTTGCTGGGGTGCAGTATTAAATTCCCCGAACATCCATATACTGAATCTTTGGCTTTGACTCTGAAGTTATTATAATTGTTATGACAGTTTTTACGTACACAATCTCTACCCGAACAAAATTGTTAACTACGTAGGTTTATTGGTTGTATTTGTAAATTTGTGTATAAACCTTCTATGCTTGGATATTGTATAGCCTAATCCAACAAATTGCATTACTCATTCAGCTAATATTAACTTATTAAATGGGTTATCTAGGCAAGTTAGTGGAGACATTAGAGCTGATCAAGCTTTGCAGATTGTTGTGAGGTGTAAATTTACTGGTGCTCTTATGATGTACAGCCACATGTTATTAAAAATTACTATGTTAACCCTTTCACGCTTATGACGCAATTTTGAGCCTATTGGGGATACTTTAAAGCTATTGTTGCCATCAGGGGTATTTAGAAACCTTTAGTTTAGATACTTCAACCTCTGCAGTTGTCTTTGCGTTAACTGTGGGCAGAAAACTAATTTTGGAGAGTTAATTATAAGAGTGAGAGAACTCTATTTCTTATTGCTAATCTGGCAACCTCACGTCATAAAAGCGTGAAATAGTTCAGAGCTACAGGTTTTTATGTGGAAAATGGAAGTTTATTTATTCTGTAACTTATTTCAATTTTTATATCCAGAATTTATATCAAGGAACTTAAAATTAAGTTATTTACCTCTTAAGTGAGATATAGTAGATGAAGCGAGTTACTGTTGTACCTAGACCATACATTTTGTCTTACCTAAACAGATGGTCAAGTATTAACCCCTTATTGGCGGCGCTCGACTTAAGTCGTGCACCAATTTGCAGCTAGTTAGGAGCATTATTAAGGCTTGTAAAGGGTTAAAATCAAGTGCAAATGGCCGGGAGCACAGTGGGCAGACAGCCGACTCCCAGTGCTTACCGCCGCCCATTAACTCATGTTCCCATGCAATTCAATGAGGAAAAATTCCAATTAATACGGTACGGAGACAATAATGGTGTTAAAGAAATTACAAATTACTTAACAGAATCTAATCACATAATTTAAAATGTAAAACTTGCAAACTAAACAAACCAAAATGGGACAAGGACAATATAAAGTCAAATTAAATTATCAAAATCGCTATGTGGAAACAACGCTTACTAAAATGAAAATTATTAAATAAAAGAACACAATCCACCACATAGGGTGTACATTACTACATGAGCAAGTTAATCTGTTTCCCAAGCAAACTAATCGCACATATAACAACGCACTATCGTCACGTTAAAGGAAGTAGTCAAGTTTGGGAATAGAACGGAAAGACAGTGTGAAAGACCTTGGGGTATTAATGTCTGAAAATATGGGTTTCAAAGTACATAACCAGGTCAAAGTGGCGGCTGCGAAACGTCTTAACGCGTTGGATTCTGCGTACTTTTAAAACACGCGGTGAATTGCCTATGATAACGCTCTTCAAATCTCTAGTGCTACCGCGGCTTGAATACTGTAGCGTATTAACATCCCCATACAAAGCAGGTGAAATAAATGACGTAGAGAGTGTACAAAGAAATTTCACTTCGCATATAAGTTCGATAAAACATCTACACTATTGGGAGCGTTTAAGAGCACTGAATCTGTACTCACTGGAACGTAGAAGAGAACGTTACCTAATAATATACACGTGAAAAATCGCAGAGGGTTTAGTACCAAACCTACATACTCCGATAGTCATGAAATTCAGTGATAGGAGAGGCTGGGAATGCGAAATCCCCCGGATGAATAACAGGGGTGCTATGGGCTCTCTGCGAGAGGGCTGGTTATCACACAGAGGCCCACGTCTCTTCAACAAACTCCCACGGCGAGTAAGAGACATGAGGGACATCTCGTTAGACAACTTCAAGAGAGCCCTAGATGTCGAACTGCAAAAAGTGCCAGACGAGCCCATCCTCGCAAGGGAGCGAGCTGTCGCTTCAAACAGTCTACTGCACCAAATCACCACCCATAACGAGGGGCGTCGCGCTCCTTGGTGCCGCTAGAAGAGTGGCGAACACATCAAAAGGTAAGGTATTCCTGTGTTCTCGAGAGGCCGGCAGTGTAGCCAGTAGTGAGCATAGCTGGGAAAAATATACCGATATATGCTAAACTCCCATGTTCGTGGCATCACTGCAAGAGAACCACGAGTGCTACGTAGCTCGTTCTGGTCTCATTTTGAAGCTTTTAGTGCCTATTTTTTTTGCTAAATAATGTTTTTTTCATGCAGATGCTTGATTTATCATGCAGGAGGGCCTGAATATGCCCAAATGAGCCCAAAACACCCCGCTAGACAAGCGTTAAAACTGCCCTAGTCCCTAATAAACATAACTTGAGAGAAGGATAGTCAAGCAGTAGGCTCTTTTCCTTTACCTCATCATCTTGGATACAAATTTATCTCTCCAAAGTTTTTTTTAGTTTTATATACTTGGTAGTCAATATTTGCAAGTTTTACATTATAATTTTGTAAGTACGTACTGGTATCCATTACTTTCTCATCCTAACATTATTACTTGTGCTTCCACCACGGTATCTATTATATTCTCATGCTAACATTATTACTTATGCTCTCACTCAATGTGACAAAACATACTAATGATTTTCTGTTTCCCAACAGGCAAGCGAAGGTATAACATCAAATTGTGGAAGACGTTCACAGACTGCTTCAATTGTCTACCTGTGGCGGCCATTGTTGACGAGAAGATCTTCTGCTGCCACGGAGGTCTGAGCCCGGACCTGCAGAGTATGGAGCAGATCAGGCGTATCATGAGGCCCACAGACGTACCAGATCAGGGACTACTTTGTGATCTATTGTGGTCTGATCCAGATAAGGTGTGGCTTGTTCAGCATTTGTACTACTGTATACGGTCAAAAGGAAGGTTACCAAAAACCTGGCTCATAAACTAATTTGGTCACTTACCCCTTTTGCCCTCATGTGTTTTAAATATCCATAACCTAGTACTACTGTATATGTGTTTTAAATAGCCTTAACCTAGTACTATTTATTATAGACTTAAGTTACCTTCTCTCTAGATTTTGCATAAAGATATTGTTCAAGTTTTATTATATATAACCAGTGGTTGTACAGCCATCATTCTGGTGTTATTGGAAAGGTCTATTCCTCTACTTTCAGTGATATAATTGAATTACGTTCTAGATTTTGTTTATACATGAAAATGTGCAGGGAATGAAGGTAATTTTAGTCCAAAAAAAACATATGGTACAGTGCAAGCCAAGCAATTGTCATATGACAATTTCCGCAGTAATTGTGTTAATATATTTTGCCATAAACTAAATTTTATCCACTTCCCGCAGGACACAATGGGCTGGGGAGAAAACGACAGAGGTGTGTCCTTCACCTTCGGAGCAGAAGTTGTGGCCAAGTTCCTCCACAAACACGACTTTGACCTCATATGTCGAGCTCATCAGGTACTGTTATTATACCTACACTTTGTACAACACCTTAAATATATTTTGACAAGATTAGATATATTTAATTTAATTTAAAAGTCAACATTGCTGTTTTTTTATCATTTAACATACAAAAGACAAGTTTACCATTTACCTAGATTACTCAATTGTGGATTATTTGACTTTGGTAGCTATTGTAATGTAAAATTATAAATTTGTTTACAGTAGAGGCATTTACAATACATTACCAGTTACTGCAAAAAAGGTATAGGAAGGATCACCACTTGACCAGCGTCTGCTTAAGCCC
This sequence comes from Paralithodes platypus, assembly GCA_032716605.1. Classification (NCBI taxonomy): domain Eukaryota; kingdom Metazoa; phylum Arthropoda; class Malacostraca; order Decapoda; family Lithodidae; genus Paralithodes; species Paralithodes platypus. Next base: position 56,088,805 of record CM064488.1, read on the forward strand.
TTCACTACTATAACTATGTTAGTGTAAAGTATCCCAACATTGCACTCTATACTGTTACTTTCATTAATCGAGTTTAGGAGTAAAGTTGGTTGGTGGAGAGAACATAATAAACCAACATCAGTACTATGCAGGGTATTGGAATCTGATATATTCCAACACTAACACTACATGTGTGACACAACCTTATAATACCAGTTCTATACATCTAATACTCTCATTTTTTTTACAGGTTGTTGAAGATGGTTATGAATTCTTCGCTAAGAGGCAACTGGTAACACTTTTCTCTGCCCCCAACTACTGTGGAGAGTTTGACAACGCTGGCGCCATGATGTCCGTTGACGAGACACTTATGTGCTCATTCCAGATACTTAAGGTCAGTCCAGGCAGCTTTAACAGCTAGTTATAGTTAATGCGGAGGCACACAACCAAGTTTATTGGCTATTTGTATCGGAGTCTGGAATCCACTAAAAGTCGTCATATTATATTGATGGATTTCTGTTGAGTATGGCTGTCTCTCGAGTGGGACAACCCCAAGTATGGGGTATGTTCCTTAGTATATACATACGGTACATGCTTACATTAAATTGGATTGTACAGGATTATAAGATAAAATTGTCATAATGAAAGCCAAAATTGTCCTATAGTAGACTTTATTTTTGTATGACTTTGGCTCGGATACATCTGCAGCTAAAGTGCTTGTGTGACGCCAGCTTTAGAAGAATAAGGAGCAGTTGGTATATTAATTACAGACTTTCATGAATCTTCTGGAATGGAAATGGAAGCATTGATTGAGAAGTGGTGTAGTGGATGAAGAGAAGTACTTTTGAGGCTATGTTTAAAAAAAAAAGGATGAAGACTGAATGCTAAGAAAGATGCGTAGAAATCAAGTGGGAGAAAAGCTAGTACCAGAAGACTATATATTATATTTGAAAAGAAAGTGGAGTAGTTCCTTGGATAATTTTACTTTGGTTTAAGTGCTACAGTAGTTCCCTAGATAATGTTATTCCAGGGGGAAAGTAAAGCAAGAGCCTGGTTTTTGGTATGAGGCAGGAGTTTGCATGGTGAGGTGGATCTGTAATGCCACAGAGTTGAGAGAATAGGTATCGGTTACGTGGTACATAATGGGACTGCGATGGTTTAGGCGTTTAGCCATGTATGTATGGAGATAATGGGTAAGGAGGGCTGGGTGAAGTGTGGAATTGGTCAGATTGATGCCATTCACTAGACTGAGGAAGACTTGACAAGGTTCTGAAAAGGATCTCAAGTTTAGGAGGGTTGACAGGGACACTGCAGGGAACCCTGCAGCAAGGAGTGTGTCCATTAGGTAACGAAGGCATACCTCGTACAAAACATGGAACTGCCTTTCAACTTATGCCAATACTGAACAGTAGCTAGCCAATCGTTAAACTGGTTGATATAGCATAATTAGTGCAGTATATGAACATTCTCCTGTCTTTTCTTTCAGTATATTAAATTTTATCTTTCCTTCTCCAGCCGGCGGACAAGAAGAAGTTCCCATACGGAGGGTTGAACACTGGCCGACCCGTCACGCCCCCCAGAGGAGCGGCTAACCAGAAAAACAAGAAGAAATAATGCGGTGTAGTGGGCAACCCTGCTTCACTACCACCACCACCACACCCTCCTCGCTGCCACACCCCCCCCTCGCCACCCATCCTTCGCTCACCCCCTCTAAAGACAGGGTCACATATACTATCTGTCTGGCAAATTTCAATCGGTGATGTTTTTCTACCAAGATTATTGTATTTTGCATTGGTGTCTGCCATTAGATTGAAGTTGATATTTAGGTGACTGAATTCATAAGGGTGGGGGGCTAGGAATCCTGCCCTTGTAAAATTCACCTACTAGACGAGACAGAGAAAGGGGCGAGGGAATGCGTAAGTGGTCCCGGACCCTAACTTTGAACTTTAAATGTTGTCTCTGTTCGGTCTCTTGTTTAGAGTCGGCCACTCCCCCACTATGGGACGGGTCTGAATAAATACATACATACAAAAATAAATTTTTAGCAGCTGCCAGACCAGAATTGCCTAGAAAAGGCTGATCTGATGTTAGCCTTAAGGCTGAGTCACAAAGAAATTTATTTGCCATTTTTGCTAGCCATTACCGAAACAGGTTATCAATTTTTATCCTGTTGCTGTCTGATTTTGGTTGCTGGGTTTATGCACAAGTCATCAATCATGGTAGCAGCTTGTTACTGGAGTGGATGATTCAAAGTTTGTGCGGAATGACGCTAACCAAAATAGTTCGGTGTCTAGTAAAATATGTCCGAACAGGATGCCAAGATTTGTTCTATTCTATCTACCTCCAGATGGTTTTATTAAGTTTAGAGAGATCTGTCATAGTTTGAGAATTAATTGATAACTTGATGTTTCCTAAGCTGAATAGTGATCTGGCCGTTGCATTTGTATAGTAAACCAAGGCGTCCTGGCTATTATAGATGGCTGAGGCAAACAGGCACTTCTCACTACTGTATTTTAGTTTTGACATTTTTGCAATTACTGTATGTAATTGCAGGTTTATTATATTTTGATAACATTATCTGGTTTTACTCTAGATGACGATACCAATGCAAATGGCAAACCTACTAGGAAATCTTGCTCATTGAAAAATGCTAGGAAGAATAGATTATGTGAGTTTGCTTCAAGGACAGAAACTGAAGCCCGTTATCACACCCATCACTTTGTCCTCCAACTTTCTTTGGCACTTCTGGTCTGGCAGTTAATAAAGTTAGATAATAATTCAACCACATAAAATATATAATCTATATTTATTTTAGCTTCAGAAACCAGTGCAAAAGATTCCATTAATGTTGCCAGAAAAATGTTCCGTGGAATATTGTTGATAAACGGTTTGGTGTGATACCCCCTTTAGTTGCAGCCCAAGGCAACCGATTGTGCTGCCTCGAACGTCACATATACTATTGTATTTATATTGACTATGATAGCCCCAAGTGTGTGTAGTAGGTATGCAAGTGGCTCAAAGATGAAACTTTATTTTTCTCATATGGAATGAATTGGAATTTCAGTCCTGATAGAAGTTGAATAGGTTTTTAGCAATGCCCGAGAAATTTGTGTCCCTTTATTTTTTATTTATATATTTATTGTGTTAATGAGAAGATCAATTTAAATTTTCCAGCAACTGTGATTATACAAGTGTTGTTTTTTATTTGGGAGCGAGTTCTACAAATTTTGGTTATTGTTAATTTTTTTATATAGTAATGTGGGAGAGATTTTGACTTGCATTAATATATATTTCAGTGTGTAAATAGCCATGATATTTAATCTCATATAAGCATTTACCATTGTTCTTGTATAAACTGGTAGGGCCCAAAGACTGACTACCGAGAAAGAGCGCGCGAGAGGCACCCTCCCACTCAAGGACATTTTTTCAGTCTGTGTTTTGGGGCTTGCTCCTACAAAACAAATTAGGGTGTCCAATGTACTGTTATATTAGTGATTTTTATATTCTAAATTCAGTTAAAAATACTTTTATTTGTCTTTGGTGAATGATCAGAAGAATCCTAAAACTTTCCCTAATAAACAGTTTTGATTGTAAACAAGTGTTTGTATATACAATAACGAAATTTTTTTGAGAAACTGTCCGTGAGTGTCTGGGCTGCCGCTGTGTAGGTTCATGTACAAATGTCCAGTTGCCGTAGTAGCAGGAGAAGCAGGAGCATCTGGCGGTGATTATTAAGCACACTTCCGCCGCCCCCTCACACACACACCGCATCAATAACCCAATGTACTGACGGGATACAGTTAATTTCCTCTTGGTTTGGTACAGGTAAAAGTCAAGTGGTCTGGTTAAGTCTCGATTAATAAGAGATGAACAAAATGCCTGACGATGGGATAAGAGGTCGATATAATAGTAAAATGCGGTGTTTTAAAGTCTCAAACAATAATATGAGATGATGGAAAAGCCTGGTGAGAGGTAGTTCCGTCGTCTTAGAATGCTTCATTTTGATGATAGTGCAGGGAGGAAAACCCTTAGTCTTCATGAAGTATTTTGATATTACTGAACCAGTCAGTGTTTGCTCAATTGGATGTAGTACAACCTTGGATTTTACTTGATCTACCTAAAGGGTATAGAAATTATTGCTCCTGACTGTACCGGATATTGAGGGAGCTAGGGTCAAAAGCTGGGTGTGGTGAGGCTGCGAGAGTGTACCTGATTATCACCCATCATGGCTTTTGCTGTCGCTTTGTAATCGTCCGGACGCGAGCCAAGACTTCCTGCCAGTGATACGTCAGGAGCCCAACCCCACAGATTATCATGGCATAGGAGGCAACATAGACCTTCACCTCACAACCCCGCAACCTGCCACCTCTCTCTCTTTTACGGCCACAGTCTTAGCCCTTCTAGTACCATATCTTCTGTTATGGCTACCATTAGATCATTTTATTTAGCTTAGGATTACTAGAGGTTTTTTCTATGCTGAATAAAATAGTCCAAAGATAACCAGGATAAAACATAAGGTGTTGTTATCTTGAAAGGAAGGGACTATGGCCCCTAGTGTATCAGGAACAAGATGTTTGAAAGAGGAAAGCAGATATATTTGGTAATTGAGTAATCCTCTTTGTAAACATATATGTATTTAACTGCCTAGCAGTTTATATAGTTATTTTGTTGTGGTGATAAGTATGATACATACTGCTATCTAGATGGATGTTAGTCTTTAGCCAGTTTGATACAAGTTGGCTTAGTTGGGTGTAGTTTGAAGGGGATATATAGGGCCATGGTCTTAAACAGTGCGGAGGGGATTGCTCTCCCTGTCCTGGTGTTAATTTCCTCGTGAGATGGAGAGCGTTTGCTTCTTCCTGTTTATGACTGACCAATCGAGGTGGCAGTGTTGCTTGTTGCGGGTTTCCATGACACAGACGACTTAACATGGCAGGCAAGTCCGCAGATCATCACTGAAGGAGGCACTCACTTTAACACTTTCAGTATCCTAATTATGGCTACTATTAGATGGTTTTGTTAAATTTGGAAAGTAGAGTTCTTTCCCAAACTAAGTAAAGCCGTATACTGCTAGCCAGAATGAAATGTAAAAAGTGTGGTGGTACTGAGGGGGTTAACAATGGCCCACTCGGCACTAGTTCACTTTTATTACCATGAAGCATTGTATAGGTTGTTCTAGTGACTAGTGCCAATATGTGAACATCCTATCCTTGCCATATATAATGAGTGGTGCGTTGGTAAAATGAGAGCCGCCTTCACTTCCCATAATTCACATCCAATAACATAACGGGGGAAATTTGGATAATCTTCATTACATTACTGAAATGTTACTTCATCAGATATGATTAGTTAATGTAATAGCAATTGACTAGATTTGACATAATGCTGTTAATTTGTATTTATGGTAAACCTTTAGTGCTATTCAGTCCCAACAAGAAAATTGGCGAGTGTTCTGCTTAACTACGTCAGCTGTTACTGTAATTTTGTTTAATATGCTCTAGTTAAGTATTATTGTTCATTTTTATTTTGTAATTATTCTTCTACCACTATCCTCTTTGCTGATGAATATTATGCACTTAGTATTGTTAAGTTGGCAGCCAGTGACACGCCGCCGGGGATGGTCACTTGAGACATACTTTTGGTGGATCTAGCTTACAGTACTGGTCAATAACACACGGCACATCTCTTACACCAAATGATTCAAGCACTTAAGATGATGCGTTTTGAAAATATTTGACGGACCTCAAAGATATTGAGTGCGCTTAATTAGTTAATGCTCACTGTCCCATGTGTATTGTTTGGTATAGTGTACCATGAATACCCGACCCCAACTGTACGAGGTTGAAGCAAATCTACACGGTTACCTGCAATACAAAATTTTCTAACAATTTGTTGGAATTTTGGAATTTTTTAGTTGCTTGAAGATTATGATTTGCTTCAGTGTGGAAAAGTTCTCTTCTCAATTACCTATAAATTTGAACAGGAAGAAGGAATTTCTTAGTATTTCCCTCTATTAGATAAGTTTCTTGGATTTATTGAGGCTACTAGATGATTTTACTTGTTTAGAAAGATCTCTCAACCTGACAGGTGTTCTCCAAGTTGAATAAAATAGTCTGTAGATAGCTTGAATATAACCATTAGAATCCTCTAATTGAAGGGTATGGATAATATCAGCAATCTGGCAAAATTTAGTCCGTTGTGACGACCTCCGGATCTGGCTGCACTCAAGGCATCACTCCTCACTTCTCTTGTTTTGCAGGAAATGTAAATTACACATAATTATTTTGCAATAATAATCATCCTCTTCTGGTTCAGCAACTTGGTCGTGTAGCTCTTCCACAATTGCCAGATTGTGACCATGATTTATTTTTCATTGAAGAGCTAAAGACCGCATAATTTGTAAGTTATGAACATCACTAGGTCCTATAACCAAATGGTCCACAAACCATAGGAAAATAAAAAAAAAATGAAAAGAATGTGCATTGTTATTTTCCACTAATCATAATGTTTAGTATAAGGTATAAGATTCTATTTATTAAAATTTACAAATTTCAAAACAAACTTTTCAAATGGTACATGATAATGATGATTGATGCAGTTTTTAACTGTGCACTCCCGATTGACAGGGCTAGGATGTGCCCTTGTTACAGGGACCTTTCTGGACATTTGCCACGAATCGCCAGACCTGAGCATCCAAACTCCTGACGTTTACCAATGACACAGGGTTGGGATCGATCAGCAGTCAGACTCGCTACTTCTCGTGCCACGGCCCGCGGCCTCTTGCTTACCAGAACCCCTTGATTATGAGCGATTAATCTTGGCCATCAAAAGCAACATCCTGAAGTTAGATTACCATTGCCATATAGTTGACAAGGGGCAGGGGGCTAGGAATCCTCCCCTTATAAAATTCTCCTACCTAACGAAACTGAGACGGGCGAGGGAACGCGAAAGTGGTCCCGGTCCCTGAGAATAGGAACTTTAAATATTGTTTCTGTTCGGGCTCTGTCTCGTGTCGGCCACCCTCGGCAATGGGGTATGGGCCTGAGTATATACATCCTAGATGCATATAGTTGACTTGAGCTTGGTGGTCTTTCTTAACACAAGGACTTCAACAGTCCTTCAGGAAGTACAGTATTTCAATGTGTAAATAAAACTCTAAGTACCATGCCAGTGCTGGGAAATGTCTTAAAATTGGGTGAAACATAGATAGTGGCATCTCTCCATACCATGTTCTCTACTCTAACAGGGATCTGCCTTGCTTAGGCCAATCGGCTTTCTGCAGACTCCCATGTTCTTATGTACTCCCCCACCCCCTCCCTCCCTCAACTTTACCTTTTATTTTGCACAGGTTCTAGCAGTTCATGGGTTAAACTGCAATCCAAAGGGGTCTGGTGGAATTAAATTGGCTTAAACGTGAAGCATATTTGAACTCTGACATAAAATTGTTTCCTCAACAGGGTTCCACTACATGAGTGTGGGAAGACCTCTGGTTTGGGCGCAAGAGTGAAATGTTCTGAGTAGGTTTACGGCAGGGTTGTTATGTCATCCCCAGCTATGGGGTATGTGCCAGAGTATATATAGTACATTATAGCAGTCTTATCTTTAGCCAGATGCCTCAGTCCCTGAGGGGATGGTTACAAATGGAGTAATCTCTATTATCCGTCTTATAGGGGCCAAAGCTGTGACTGATAATGCACAAAGACGGATGCGGTGATGGTTATTATAATTTAAAACTTTTAAAATAAACAAACCAAAACTTGGACGACACAAATAAATGACAAAGAACTAATCAAAATCGCTGTGGAAATACTATTGGTTGCACATTCGTCCAGACACCCCTAAAGTACCCATTTCCCCCCAAATACAACAAATAAATACATGTTATGAGGAGAATACTTATTAATACATACTGTATTATGACAGATTATTTGCCACACAGACTTTATTTGAAATATTGTAAAAATAGGAATGAATGGAGAATGCTAGTGAATCGATGAGTGAACACATTTTTTTAAATGGGGTATGTGCTTAAGTATGTAGTATATACTGTATAGACTAGCTTAACTCGTAGTCATATTTCCGCGGCTTTCGTCCGACACGGTAGGCACGCTTGACTGACTTTTGTTCTGTTTTGATGGTCCCGGGCATTCAATTCCTTCATCATTACTGCCAGGCCCACCGTCCTTTTCACTGAATGCACTAAAGGCCTTAATAAACGCGAGAGATAAGAGGTTCGGGCACAGAAAAGATTATACAGATGGTTTTCCACCACAATGGCAGGTGGACTGTGACCGGCTGGCTTGTGTCGTCATAAAAGATGGCGTCGGCATCTTGCGCAAGTGACTATCGGATGTCTGATTCACTCTGATTGTGTCTAAACTGCAAATACCTTGACAATGGCAGATTCTTGGAGTTCAGTTAACTTCAGTTTGTGTTTGTTTATGTTTTATAGTTTGATGTAGAGTCTTATTTTTTAGCTCTCTTTGTGTTTCAACTGGAATATTTGTGCGCGAACTTGGAATTTGGGAATATTTGGGGTATGGCGCTGGATATGAATTTCATTATTCATCGTGAAGACGGATTGTGATGTAGACGAACATGTTATTAAACTGTCTTTGTGGTGCGATGCATAAGGTGTTGATTTTCGGTGTGAGCGTCCTGGGTTCGAATCCACGGACTGCCACATGTGTTTGTAAATGTCATTAATCGATTTTAGGAGTAGAGTTGGTTGTTGGAAGGAACATAATAATTGACGTTTGATAATGGAGAGATTGCTGTACAGTGTACATGCCTCCAAGCGGCTCTGTTCTGTATGATAACACTACAGTTTAATAGTTGACATTCCATGCATGGTGTTTATTTGAGGGTACAATCAACACAATTTATTATACAAAGTTTTATTCGTCTCGATAAAAAAATACATATTTATATCAATGCTATATAATAATATGCCTCCAGACAATGGTAAGAAAGAAAGAGCTTGACACATTACACTACAACAACCAGTACAGTAGAGTACTGTGACTGGACTGCACCCTGTAAGTTAACATGCAGGACCAACACTATACCAGCAGGTGCCTAATATAGTGTGGTTCATTTTATATGGCTTCGTTCTCATCACAAGGCAATTGAACACTTCACATTAAGGTGCTTTGGCCTACTGCAATTGCTAAACAAGACTCATTGGTCATATTTTTATAAAAATATTTTGCTTTGAAGGTATGATACATCAAAAGTTTAAACAAATATATATATAAAGTGTGTGTGTGTATAGGCCTAATGGATTTCGTCAACCAAATTCAACTTGTCTTTAAGTGTTAGGCTGGATTACATGATCAATTTAAAAAAAACATTTAGAAGCTTCTGCATCCAGCAAGTTATCATATGTAACTATTTAGCTCTTGCGATCTTAGTTAAATGTATGTTTTTAATATTTATCCTTCAATACCACGCTTCAAAACTACTTTTGATCCCTCCTTAAATACGGCGGCGGTGTGTCTGTGGTGTTGGTTCTTCAGGGTGCAGCATATAGCGGTGCCGGCTTGTAGGAAGGGTCGGGGTACTTGGGGGCGTAGCTTTTGGCAGGTGGGTATGTGGCTTCACCTTCATAGCGGACCTGGAAAGAGTAATGGAGGTAAGATAACAATTGTTTTAGCTTAATTTATGATAATGACTTATTTGCCTCACTGGTCATTCCCCAGTACTATACCCCACACCAGCTAAATTGACATTTGTCACCTTCATGCTTAGAGCACTTCCCGGGACAAAGCCTCAAAAAGGGCATGTCTTGTGGAATCCTGGGAAGTTTTTAGAAAGTATTGTAGGTTGTGTGCTGTAGGCTAAGCTACTTAATACAAATTAGTGGTATGGGGCCAAGGGCAGAAGCATTTGTAAAAAGCTATGTCTGCCGCCTGCGACTGCTTAACCCTTTCGTTGTGGGTGACGTTCTGGAACGTCCTGGCATGTTACAGCAATTTCCAGACTTTAAAAGCCTGTAAAAACCGTAAAAATCGAGTGTCAGTGGGCGGGAGCGTGAGGGGCCCACCTCCGACCCTCAGAGCAGCGAGCGACTCATTGAGGTTGACTGTGTCTCGCGCGGGTCTCTCTCTGTGTCTCACAACAGTGTAGCCAAGCGAGCGAGTGCTACCAAATAGCGGGTTTCTCGCGTTTCACTGGCACCACTGCAGGTGAACCAGACCACGTACGGGGCCCGTTCTGGTCTCATTTTGAAGCTATTTTAGCCTAGTTTTCGGCAGAAGACACTTAATTTAATGCAGATGCTTGATTTATCATTCAGGAGTGGCTGAATATGCCCTAAATAGCCCAAACATAACCGCAGCCAATGGGTTAAGCTGGTATCACACGAGAGTTTTTATAGTCAGCATTCGATAATCAAAAAAATTCTGGTAACATTTCTGGTATATTTTGCTCTGGTATCGGAAACTAGACTGATGATAGAGCAATTTAGATGAATGAAACACTTTAAATGTTGACCTTATAAGCTGCTAGACCAGTGTTGAGAGAAAAAGCGCTCGTGTGATACCGGCCTTAGACTTAGGAGTTGTTGCAGAACAAGATGGTATGGAAGAAAATTAATTGATAGTTAATGTGGTGTTCATAAATTATGCAGAGCTCGAATTGTAGGCCTAGATAAAGTTTAGTTATATTTATTATTATTTTATTTATTTTTAAATGAAGGGGACGGAAGGCAGGTTGCCTGTAACGAGTGTCTCACTCAAAGCCAAAAGAGTGACAGAGCCAAATTCAAGGGACATTGGCGTCAAAATGCCTGGACACGCGAAGTCATAGGATGAAGAAAAGGGTATGATAAAAATGTAAAGTAATTAGGATGAAATATAGGCTATAGGCGAATATCAAATACAGTATACACATCTGGTAAATGACCGGTTGTGGCACTGAGATTGCCACACATATTTACAACTAAAAGGCATAGGGTTCGATTTCCAGGCAAGAATAGACCTCCTCAACCGTCGCACCCACACACCCGATGCATCTTCATTTAACAGCATTATATTCGTGGCAACATAAGATCATGTGGTCACAATCCAAACTTGAATCATATGGTATAAAGACAATGAGTCTGAAGTCCTTATGCTAGCCTATTATAGGTTATTTTATTGTCGTACGCGTAGGCCTATACTGTAGCTTGTTTGCCTTCTTCCAAATATAAAAACAAAGCTTTGCTTTAGCAAAAATATCAAATCGGTTTCAAGTCAGTATATATTAATTACTAATAAAGAAGCTAAATAATAATTTGATGGGACGAAAGAAAACTAATAACGCTAAAGAAAACGAAGCGTTACGTTTTCTTTTACGCGGGAACTCGACAGACGACAGAAGAGACGTCGGGTGATCCAGCGGGAAGACATTATTCTATATTAGTGATAAATGGGGAGGTTATAGCCAATATTTCGAGTCTGACAATGACCTAGAATCAACATAGCAAGCTGCCGTGCACATACATCAGCCAGAAGACGTGCAGAACCAAGGTAATTTGATAACATTTAGTACATGAGGCAATACCTGTCTTGGAAACTTCGATTGTTTACTTTTTAACCACTCGGTAGGCTATGTCAGGATCCTACAATGGCCATCATTTTAATCTATATTCCTATCAGAGGACCAGAGTGGAGTCTTTTTAATACATACAAATAAGTAGGCTAATATGAAGTTTTTATTATCCATTCTTCAATTTCAAAAGACGCTTTGGCCTACGCTATAGGCCTAGCCTAACCCAAACTCATCTGCGGGGGGAATTATTATTGTTATTATACTGTTATATAGGCCTATATTACAGTATATTATTTATTAGTAAATTATATTTTATTTATTTATTGTTGTAGGCTATAGGCTAGGCCTATTCCGGTTATTTAGAAGACATTTTAAAGGTTAGCTTAGTTAGATATAACGACATGTGGGGAGTGTATCCAAACTTAACCAATTTTCGATAGGCCTATGTTAAAAATAATAGTATGCTAATCATACCATACGCCAACCTGTCTTGATAATTCAGTTCCACCAACCATGTTTTTTTTAGTAGTAGGCCTAGTTAAGGGATGAGGTCACGAGGAACAGAACCTTTTTACCCTGTCATAGACCTAGTTTACTGTTAGGCGATCAGAACAGAGGCAAGGGGTGTGTGGAGATTGCCCAGCCGAGAATCTAACTCGGTCCTCCCGGTTAGAATAAGTGGGAATAGGTCTTTAGTTTTAGTTTTTGTAATAAGCTAATAGCGTAGCGCGTAACAACAGCCTACATGCTTACCAAATAAACTTTGCAATGGATAGCCTAATCCTGTTGTCTTTACAGCCAGTTAATTTGCTTATATTTAATTGCATTCTCGATAATATCGAGAATGCAATTAAATATATTATAGCCTAATGGGAAGAATATTCACGCTGAAGTCTAAATTGTAATCCAAGATCTACCTGTAGCCTATGTGAAGCCACTTGGAATAATTGAGTGTAACAATAATTGAGCCAATAACATGCATTAATATTATATCCCTAGAATCCTAGATGATTCAGTATATACTTGACATTAACCCCTTCTTTATCGGCGACGTCTTTTTATTTTTTCTATCTATATTTAGACGATTTTGTTCAGTTTAAGAAGGATCTGTGGTACTGAAAATAATTAAGTGAGATAGTTCGAAGCCTGTTTGTTGCTGGAAGCCCTTTTAAAACTGAATATAAGCGTCTAATAGACTATAGCAGCCAGAATAAAGTTAAAAGAACGGCATCGGTACAGAAAGGGTTAAAGGTTCAAATAATTGAATGGGTGTAGTCTTATTAATGTTCACTGCTTAACTATGAAGTAATATAGGCCTACCGTACTCCCTAGCTTACGGTCGGGTAAATTATCATATGGTAATTTTTTCAAGTGCAAATTGTAATACTAGGCCTATACATACAAGTGGTAAGCTACGTGGCATACTTTAGTCTTTATATCATATATTATTTACGGTAATGTATAATGCCCATAAAATAAGATAAACGAAAAAAAAAACAAAAAAAAAACACAGTTATGGTATGGTTGCCTGCCTGTAGGATGCTAGGAATAGCCCTTCAAAATGACAGCAATAATTGCTGGCAAATTTTAGAGTCCTGTGTGTCAAAATCTCATGGCACTTGGAGATTGAAGGTGGCGCGAAAAAGGATACTAGAGATCTGAGGTAGTGTAGGCTAGTATGAAGTTTGCTGGTTATTTAAGAATATAGGCTAGCTTAAAACGATTCGCTCTTGGATGAGAGCCTGACAGATTCCAGAGTTGGAGTATGCTGACAATTATGAGCCATCTAAACTATTAACAACCAGTAAAGGAGGGAGTTGTGCACTGAGACAGTTATCGAGAACAGTGTTGCTTATAAACTCGTTATCAGGAAGAGAGTGATGTAACATTGTAGTGAGTGGAAAGAGGGGAAAGTAATAAGTTGAAATAAAGAGGATGTTTTGGAGATAAACCTCAATTTGGTGACAACCATCAATTGCTTCCCATCATCCAAAGAGACAAACAGAAGGACAGGGACAGAAGCACCTGTACATTAAGCAATGTAACTATGTGTATTAGACTGTACCGTAGCAATGTAGCCCTTGTAGTGGTCTGCGGTGTAGGAGACGATCTGTGTACGACCATCGGGCAGCAAGACCCTGTACTCCCCCGTCACAGTGTTACCGTCAGAGTTCTCGCTGTGGCCATAGTCGTTCCCAGTGTAGGTGTCCTTCACGCCGTACCCAAAGTCGTACGGCATGCCCTTAACATCACGTGCAAAAAAAAAAAAATATATATATATATATACCGTATATATATATATATATATATATATATATATATATATATATATATATATATATATATATATATATATATATATATATATATACCGGTATATATATATATATATATTTACGTGTGAGAAATACATGAATAACTGAATATAAACATTAGGTGGGTAGGCTATACTATAGAGTCTAGACTCTAGTTACCTACAGTATGTAGGCCTATGAGACATGTAGGCCTACTAAATTAATGTAGGCTACTGTATGCAAAATTGACGTTATACATTATTTAAGTATGTATATGTTAAGTCAAACTAAGTAGATGCAATAGGCAAATATGAAGTATGCAAAATTGAACCAAATTAGGTGTAAACAAATAGATAAATACCCGTCCACATTACATAGCTATTATAAACAAATATTTTATTGATAGGATTTGAACAAATATTGCTAAAGGAGATATTGATGTTATAAGTTAATTGGTAATGCAAAATTTCGGACCACTTAGGAAAAATTATAAAGCTACAATCAGGCAAGAGTTAAGGAAAGAAAAGATAATATTGCGTGAAACTAAAGTCAGGTTGCAGAATGGGCAACTAGGTCATTTGGTAAGTGGCTGAAAGATTTTAAATGTTAAACCATGAACAAGGAAGGGTGGAAAGTAAATTTATTTACGAAATTTTATAGCCAAATCTGTTGCTAACTATGAACACTTAGCAATATTATGACGCAGAGACATACCATTATTAGCTCCTTATTTTAGTTTATATTAAGGATCGACAAATTTGTTACTAAGGATTAAATTTGCCGCCAGTTGAAATATAACCGATTTTGACAAAAACAAGTCCCATCTTTTTAGTCTTAAATATTGTATATGTAAAGTTAAAAATATGGTTTACGGTTCTTATATATTTGGAAGTGATACATTGGTCAGCACAGTGTCATTTGATGTTAATTGTCTTGTTTTCCTTCTCATATTCATTCAAGATCTAAATTTTCTAAAAACATAATTGGTGAGGTTTGACCCCCTGCCGTAAACCTTGGTGTTCTTACCTTGTGTTCAACCGGGTGTGAGTAGGAGGGGGCTGGGTGACCGTAGGCAGGGGGATGGGGCTTGGGGGCATATGCAGGCTTGGGGGCATATGCAGGCTTAGGGGCATAGGAAGGGATGGGGGCATATGCAGGCTTAGGGGCATAAGCAGGCTTAGGGGCATACGTAGGGCTGGGGGCATAGGCAGGCTTAGGGGCATAGGTAGGGCTGGGGACATATGCAGGCTTAGGGGCATAGGTAGGGCTGGGGGCATATGCAGGCTTAGGGGCATATGCAGGCTTAGGGGCATACGTAGGGCTGGGGGCATATGCAGGCTTAGGGGCATAGGCAGGCTTAGGGGCATAGGTAGGGCTGGGGGCATATGCAGGCTTAGGGGCATATGCAGGCTTAGGGGCATATGCAGGCTTAGGGGCATAGGTAGGGCTGGGAGCGTAAGTCGGACTAGGAGCATAAGTAGGGCTGGGAGCATAGGTTGGACTGGGGGCATATGTAGGCTTAGGAGCATATGTAGGCTTAGGAGCATAGGCAGGTTTGGGGGCATAGGCTGGTCTGGGAGTATAGGCAGGAGGGCCATACTCAGGGGGGTGGGGCCCATATTTGGGGGGGTGGGGTCCGTATGTCGGGGGGTGGTGTGGGGGGATGTAAGCTGGGTGGTAGAGCTGGGGGCTGTAGGCGGGAGGGGCAGGGTAAGAATAGCCAGGGTGGGCGGGTTTACCACTTACCACGCCCAGTAATACGCCCAACACGACCACCAACACCTGGAACGTAGATATTACTTGTTTAAATATTATATTGTTTCAAACTAGCAATTGGGGTGGGAGGGCTTGATTAATATAGCTGATATATCTACCATTTGGAAAAAGTCTACCAGCACTTGTTGCTGGCAGCTTTGCCTTTTGTCTTCTTCATCCACATAGAAAACAATGTGTGGAAATTCACAGCCCGTTTGTTTGAGCTTTACCTTAGTTACAAGAGGCTATTGGTCACATGAATAATTATAAACACCATATGAGGCGGAGCACTTTATTGACAACGTTTCGCAGTAGCTTCTTCAGGTCACTAACAGACGCTAGGTCCTTGGACGCCTTAAGTGTCCGTTATGACACAATATATCGGTCACATATTAGACTTGTTGTAATGGGTAAACTACTGTATATATATATATATATTTTTTTTTTTTTATTATTATTATTTTTTTTTTACTTTATCTTATTTGTTTCACTAAATGTACAAGGATTTTGGTACCTCCTGAGTACCCCAGCCAAGTCTCCTCTCCAGAGTCCCAAAGGTTTGGAGGCTAACTGGTTATAAACAGACAAACAAACATATACTTAACAATTTTATAATTATAATGAAGGTGAGTGTGATCTCCTGCCCATCTGTAAGATTATGGACCACATGTTTCTAGGAACGTATAATCGGAGTTTTTTCCTTCAAAACACATTCGAGTCTCCTTCTAAGTACCGCAATGCATAATGTATAACAAATTATATTACATATGCCTCTATTTGATTTTCTGTGAATGATAAACAAACTATTCCAACTTTCTATATTATGCTTCCCAAATCAAGAATATATTTAGTATAAGTGTTTGTAATTACTAACATTAAATATGTTTGGAAAATGGGGTCAATGTTTATTATTTTCGGCAGTTCTCACTTCTCGCGAAAGTTTGCTTTTCTGGAGTATTATTTCTATTAGTTCCTTCATTCTAACTATTTCTATTAGTTCCTTCATTCTAACTATTTCTATTAGTTCCTTCATTCTAACTATTTCTATTAGTTCCTTCATTCTAACTATTTCTATTAGTTCCTTCATTCTAACTATTTCTATTAGTTCCTTCATTCTAACTATTTCTTTCTCGCATACTAGAATAGCAGATATATTTAGGAATGTATAGTCGATATTAGGTAATTATATTATGTAATAGATTAATGTTATATTTGTTGATTTAATTAATTGAGTTTAGATGTGAAGTTGGTTGGTGTAAAAAACATAATGTTATATGTCATTCTAGAAACTTATTTGAAGGAAGGGAGGAAGGAAAATGAATGATTGGTGTAGGGGTATAGCCTATGGGGTGCCTTATATACTGTATGTGTTGCTACGATACCTTAGTGTGGGCCATACTGCTACTGGTTGAGAGTTGTGAATGAAGGGAAGGAAGGAGAAGGACTGGATGATGTAGAGGTGTAGGTGGGGCCTTATATATGTTGCTGCACCACCCACCTCCTTCTCTCCCTAAGATGGTACCGCCCATATTGGGGGGGGGGGGGGCCTGTAGGGAGGAGGTAGGAGGTATTATTATATTATTTCCACCAACCATCTTCACTTCTAAGCTCAATTACTGGAATCAACAAATACATGCGGCACTCCAAGGACTCGAACCTAGGATACTCACACCGAAATTCCGCGCACGTTTGCAAAGGATAATTAAAGTGTCCATGATAATATACCCTTATAGAGGTAGGGTATTTGTATATTGGTAATAATAAACGCATTTAATATACAGATAGAAAGGTAAATCACTATTAAGGGGGGTCACCGTTTTTTTTTTATCTTTCTCTCCTTTTCTCTCTTTCCCTGGCTTGTATCCATTCGGCCCCATTCAGTCAACTGTTTTAAGACGTTTATCCCCATCCAGGTGTCGATTTCGTCCTGGCGAGCGATAGCGATCCAGCATTGTATGGAGAAATCCGGCTTCGCTGGAGAAATTTTTCTATCGAAAAATTTACAGATTTAGCTTGCTATCTAAACAAACATGTATATATGCTGGCTCGCTACCGCTCGCCAGGAAAATATTGACACCTGGATGGGGGTAAACGTCTTAAAACAGTAGGCTGAATGGGGCCGAATGGATACAAGCCAAAGAGAGAGGGAGAGAACGAGAACAAAGCGAGGTGGGCTCCCTTAACATACTCAAATTAGTGTATATACCTTTGTTATATCTTTGTGTTTTACAGTGTAGGCCGTAGGGGTGTACAGAAATATGGAATCATGAATAAGGAGTTTCAATATGGACGACTATGAAAGACAACTCACTATTATAGATAAGACATTAGGCCTAACTTGGCATATATTGAAACTGTTATATATAATATAATATTGCTGAATTATATCAGGAACACACATTAAATAATGGCCCACTTCGTAACATGAATAACAAAGCCGTTAAAGGAGGTAGCCTACACAGAATATAACGTTATAGAAAATATTGAAACTGACAGAACAAAAGTAGTATTAGAGAAAGTTGTGGATGTAAGTTATCAAAAGTTAGATATTATAGCCTACAGGTATAACTTAGATGTAATAAACCGAGAGTTATGGTACAAACAACAGGATACTTGATGAACAAAAGGATAATGCAGATATAACTATAGTCCATTCATTATTGGTAGAACAACAATCTTCATCACTAACCTGTATAACTAAAAATACACTAGAATAATCGAGCTAATATTACTACCATTTGGGAAGGTTCAGCCAGGGAATAGGTGTGGAAAATTACAACCCATTTTCTCTTGCCCTTTATGAGTTACAGAGGTTAGGGGTCATGATTGCTAGCCTACTTATAATGAATGGACTATAGTTATAATAATATTTAGGTACCACTTTTCAAAACTGTTAAGGGGAGGCATTTAGTTTGTTCCCTAGACCTCCGTCAAGCTTACAATTACACCCCCTTGACCCTCTTTCAAGATAAATTTTTACATTTTTCAATAGAAAAATTTCCCGGCCAAAGGCCGTTTCCTCTTTAATTACAGGCTCGCTATCCCTTGCCAGGAAAAAATCGACTCCTAAATGGCACGAAAAGTCTTAAAATTTACAGAAATGGGGCAAAACTTCTTAAAATCGCCAAACTGATGAGGCGAACGTCTTAAACAGGAATGGGGCTAAACATGAGGGAGAAAGGGGTCAAGAAAAAAAATCAAATGGAAATCTCTCGAGATACCAGTGTGATAGGTATAGCAAAATGTGAATTGAGAGGCGGAAGAAGTTTAATATATATATATATATATATATATATATATATATAAGAGAGAGAGAGAGAGAGAGAGAGAGAGAGAGAGAGAGAGAGAGAGAGAGAGAGAGAGAGAAGAAAGTTATTTGATAGACGAAGCAAATTTAGTAAAGTCAGATACAACAGCTGATCGATAGAAATGTAGTGAAGTGATAATCTTTTACTTGTCATGCCCTCTCTCCATCTTCTGAACTTGGCCCCTTCACCAAGATGACGTACTTTTCATCAAATTATGGTTACCATCAGACGACTTTCTTTAGCTTATAATATACCCCAGGACTCGAGGGGGAAATAAGATCTCAATAAACCCACTGAATAACACAGGTCGTTCGTCAACTGCATAAAATCGTGTAATTTTAGACAGAATCAACGGTAATATGGCGTCATCGTGCTGAAGGGGTTAAATAAATAAACAGATAATGACAGTAGAAGACAGTATGGCCGAGACACTTAGACTGGTGGTGAAGAGTATTGAGTAACTACCAGTCTCTTTGACCTTCTAAGCTATTGTTTATTGTTAGACATCTTTGCTGCGTATCTGTCTCTGCTAAATATATTGTAGGGTTTCCATATTACTATTGATTTGCTACCGGTACCGATATCCTGTTTCAACTAACATTAGTGTATGCTGGTTCCCTTTACTATTTCCTGTTTCAACTAACATTAGTGTATGCTGGTTCCCTTTACTATTTCCTGTTTCAACTAACATTAGTGTATGCTGGTTCCCTTTACTATTTCCTGTTTCAACTAACATTAGTGTATGCTGGTTTCCTTTAATATTTCCTGTTTCAACTAACATTAGTGTATGCTGGTTTCCTTTACTATTTTCTTTTAATCATTTCTATTTTTATCCCTCTTCTAATTTTCCTTTGTATGTCTGCAATTCCTCTATTTTTATAATTATCTCAATTAAATTTTGACTATAACTCTCTTGTTTATTTTTTCGTTGTGTCAACTGGATACCATTGGGTTTAGGTGTCAAGTGGGTCACATTGTCATCAGAGAGTTTAGTAAGTATGCTCTTAACATGGCCTAAGTATATCCATCCATGTAGTATGCTCTTAACATGGCCTAAGTATATCCATCCATGTAGTATGCTCTTAACATGGCCTAAGTATATCCATCCATGTAATCTTTAGTTATTGTATTTTTTACGGCGAAAAGCTCGTTTTCTGAATTTCGGCATCATAATGGTTGTTTTAAATAATGTTAGCTTATGTTATTTTATCCCAGGTTATGTTTTAGGAATTATTAGTTTAGGTTACGTTATGTTACACTAGGTTTTGTTTTGATTAATTTTAGTTTGCTATACGTTGTTAGATAAGGCTTAGCTTAGGTTAGGTAACATAAGCAAAACATAATTATTTCAGAAATTCAGCTAAGTTTGGTTCAGTTATTGATTTACATTAGGTTGGGTAAAGAAGTGAAGTGGCAATGTTTCATGATGCTGAAAAATTATGTAAAAAAAAGTCTGGTTCTGAAAATTTGATGTCAAACTTTAGAGTGCCTGACTTTCTGAGGCTGAACTTTCGTGCATTTGAAGGAACATAAACTATTAGAAAATACGATTATGTAAACAATCATGAACAAATATTTACTACCAACCACGAGACACAATTTCCTAAATTAGTATTAGCCTCTATTATTAATCTGAATTGAATATATATATATATATATATATATATATATATATATATATATATATATATATATATATATATACAGTATATAAATATTTATTTACAAAATTGAATATATATACAGTATATACAGGTATATACAGTATATAAATCTTTATTTACAAAATTCATCAGTTTTTCTTGAATGTTGTGAACAGTTTTGTTGTGGGATCTTCAAGTAAGATGTTTTACCCTTGTCATACAGTGGATTTGCAAAACGTTTATGGCGTTGTAGACCAACCTAGTGATCATATCTGTGCAGTTGACACAGTCAGTTTTGTGTTATGACTACTGTGTAAATCTTTAGCGAACATAAAGACAGCTATTTGGACGTGCAACTGACAGACCGACAATTAAACAGAAGCTTCAAACTATTAAATATAGATTACTGAGAACGACAAAGTTTATCATTATCATTGTGCATCACTCAGTCCATCATCACTCTAGTTAACCAAACCGTCTATCCTTTTAACCACTGAGTTCCCTGACACCACCACCACCATTACCACAATGTTCATCTTCACCACCTCTCTCCTTCACCACACCTTCTTCACCACTCTTTACATTCAATACATTCAATCGTCACCACACCTTCACCACACTCTTTACATTCAATACATTCAATCGTCACCACACCTTCACCACCTCTCTCCTTCACCACACTCTTTACATTCAATTCATTCAATCGTCACCACACCTTCACCACCTCTCTCCTTCACCACACCTTCTTCACCATACTCTTTACATTCAATACATTCAATCGTCACCACACCTTCACCACCTCTCTCCTTCACCACACCTTCTTCACCACACTCTTTACATTCAATCGTCACCACACCTTCACCACCTCTCTCCTTCACCACACCTTCTTCACCACACTCTTTACATTCAATACATTCAATCGTCACCACACCTTCACCACCTCTTTCCTTCACCACACCTTCTTCACCACACTCTTTACATTCAA
This sequence comes from Paralithodes platypus, assembly GCA_032716605.1. Taxonomy (NCBI): domain Eukaryota; kingdom Metazoa; phylum Arthropoda; class Malacostraca; order Decapoda; family Lithodidae; genus Paralithodes; species Paralithodes platypus. The sequence goes on from CM064488.1 coordinate 56,110,301, forward strand.
TACATTCAATCGTCACCACACCTTCACCACCTCTCTCCTTCACCACACCTTCTTCACCACACTCTTTACATTCAATACATTCAATTGTCACCACACCTTCACCACACCTTCTTCACCAAACTCTTTACATTCAATACATTCAATTGTCACCACACCTTCTTCACCACACTCTTTACATTCAATACATTCAATCGTCACCACACCTTCACCACACCTTCTTCACCACACTCTTTACATTCAATACATTCAATTGTCACCACACCTTCACCACCTTTCCTTCACCACACTCTTTACATTCAATACATTCAATCGTCACCACACCTTCACCACCTCTCTCCTTCACCACACCTTCTTCACCATACTCTTTACATTCAATACATTCAATCGTCACCACACCTTCACCACCTCTCTCCTTCACCACACCTTCACCACACTCTCTTTACATTCAATACATTCCATCGTCACCACACCTTCACCACCTCTCACCTTCACCACACTCTTTAACTCACCATACCTTCACCATTTGCTCTTTACTCTCAATATATTCCATCGTCACCACACCTTCTTTAACTCACCTCGCCGATCCTCACCACACTCTTTATTGTCACCACTCTTCACCACACCTTCCCCAGTCTGCATAACACCTTTCACCATACTCAGTTCAAGCCTTCTCTTTTCACCACACCCTCTCCTGTTCACATCTTTACATCATCTCTCCGCACTTCGCCCTCTTCACCACACTCTCCCTAAACTCACTACACCACCTCCTCTTCACCACACCCTCTCTAAACTCACTACACCACCTCCTCTTCACCACACCCTCTCTAAACTCACTACACCACCTCCTCTTCACCACACTCTCCCTAAACTCACTACACCACCTCCTCTTCACCACACCCTCTCTAAACTCACTACACCACCTCCTCTTCACCACACCCTCTCTAAACTCACTACACCACCACCTCTTCACCACACCCTCTCTAAACTCACTACACCACCTCCTCTTCACCACACTCTCCCTAAACTCACTACACCACCTCCTCTTCACCACACCCTCTCTAAACTCACTACACCACCTCCTCTTCACCACACCCTCTCTAAACTCATTACACACCACCTCCTCTTCACCACACCCCTCTCTAACTCACTACACCACCTCCTCTTCACCACACCCTCTCTAAACTCAGTACACCACCTCCTCTTCACCACACCCTCTCTAAACTCACTACACCACCTCCTCTTCACCACACCCTCTCTAAACTCACTACACCACCTCCTCTTCACCACACCCTCTCTAAACTCACTACACCACCTCCTCTTCACCACACCCTCTCTAAACTCAGTACACCACCTCCTCTTCACCACACCCTCTCTAAACTCACTACACCACCTCCTCTTCACCACACTCTCTAAACTCAGTACACCACCTCCTCCCCACACCACCCTCTAACTCACTACACCACCTCCTCTTCACCACACCCTCTCTAAACTCAGTACACCACCTCCTCTTCACCACACCCTCTCTAAACTCACTACACCACCTCCTCTTCACCACACTCTCCCTAAACTCAGTACACCACCACCTCTTCACCACACCCTCTCTAAACTCACTACACCACCTCCTCTTCACCACACTCTCCCTAAACTCACTACACCACCACCTCTTCACCACACCCTCTCTAAACTCACGCCACCCGCCCTTCACCACACTCCCTAAACTCACTACACCACCACCTCTTCACCACACCCCTCTAAACTCATACACCACCTCCTCTTCAACCCACCCTCTAAAACCACCAACCACCTCCTCTTCACCACACCCTCTCTAAACTCTACACCACCTCCTCTTCACCACACCCTCTCTAAACTCACTACACCACCTCCTCTTCACCACACCCTCTCTAAACTCACTACACCACCTCCTCTTCACCACACCCTCTCTAAACTCACTACACCCCTCCTCTTCAACCACACCCTCTCTAAACCACCCCACCTCCTCACCACACCCTCTCTAAACTCACTACACCACCTCCTCTTCACCACACCCTCTCTAAACTCAGTACACCACCTCCTCTTCACCACACCCTCTAACTACACCACCACCACCCCTCACCACACCACCTCCTCTTCACCACACCCTCTCTAAACCACACACTAGCCCACCACCCCTCCCTAAACTCACACCACCACCTCTTCACCACACCCTCTCTAAAACTACACCACCCTCCTCTTCACCACACTCTCCTCCCTAAACTCACTACACCCACCTCTCTTCACCACACCCTCTCTAAACTCACTACACCACCTCCTCTTCACCACACTCTCCCTAAACTCACTACACCACCACCTCTTCACCACACCCTCTCTAAACTCACTACACCACCTCCTCTTCACCACACTCTCCCTAAACTCACTACACCACCTCCTCTTCATTCACCACACCCTCTCTAAACTCACTACACCACCTCGCCTCTTCACCACACAAACGACGAAATACATACATCTTGGAAGTTATTCGAAACCACTTACCTAAAAGCAGTGCAAGACTGCATACCATCGAAAATACGGCGTCCAGGCCATAATAATAAGCCCAAATGGTGGAATAAAGATATTTCAAACTGCCTGCTTGCTAAAAAAATTGCTAATGATAGATTAAAATCCTCACAAAATGACGAAGAACGGGTGAAATTTGTAGAGCTACGACGCAAAGCCAAAAAGTTAATTAAGCAAAGTAAAAAGACCCTTGAGTTACATATTGCGAATCAAAGTAAAACAAACCCGAAAGAATTCTATAGTTATATCAGAAAGAAAAAAGTAGTTACTTCAACTGTTGGACCGTTAGTCGATGAAAATGGAGAATACACCAAAGACGAAGTACAAATGAGTAATGCCCTCAATACCTTCTTTGCATCAGTTTTTACAACAGAAGACCTCAGTGATATCCCTACACCATCGCCGATTCAGATTGATAATTCAGATGTTCTAAGCAATATCACCGTTACAGAGAGAGAAGTATTGAATTGTTTAGATAAACTCAAGGTAAATAAAACGCCTGGACCTGATACAATCTCGCCTAGAGTTCTAAAGGAAGCTAAGGATGAGCTCTCCAAACCACTGACATTACTATTCAATAATCCTTGCAGTCTGGAACTATGCCTGATCAGTGGAAGATAGCCAACGTAACACCGATATTCAAAAAAGGCAGCAAATCCCTACCCAGTAACTATCGTCCAATTAGCTTAACCTCAGTTGTATGTAAAATGCTAGAAACGGTCATAAGAGACAGACTCGTAAATCACTTAGAGGAAAATAACATACTTAAAGATACTCAACATGGCTTTCGTAAAAAACGTTCCTGTTTAACAAACCTCTTAGACTTCTTCCACGATATCCTCAACCTCTACGATGAGAGTAAAGCTGTAGATATATACCTTGATTTTCAAAAGGCCTTTGACAAAGTTCCCCACAAACGTTTACTGCTAAAACTAAAAGCGCATGGAATACAAGACGGTGTGTTGAAATGGATAGAAAATTGGCTCAGCGACAGAAAGCAAAGAGTAGTCATAAACGGTAAGGCATCTAAATGGACCAATGTAAGTAGCGGGGTACCCCAGGGATCGGTACTAGGACCAATTCTCTTTCTAATTTACATCAACGACATAGATGAGGGTCTCACCTGTACAATCTCAAAATTTGCCGACGATACAAAAATTGCAAATAGCGTACTCTCAAAAGATCAAGTTGACGATATGCAACACAATCTAGATAAATTGTCACATTGGGCCCAAATTTGGCAAATGAGTTTCAATGCGGATAAATGTACATATCGGATACCTAAATGAGAAAGCAAACTATTTGATGAATGGCACTCAGCTTAAGAATGTAAACAGAGAAACCGATCTGGGAGTAACAATATCGAGTAACCTAAAACCGAGTCAACAATGTTCAGAAGTTGTTAAGAAGGCAAACAAAATAATTGGCTTTATAGGCAGATCATTTGAGCATAAATCCAAAGACGTAATCCTAACCCTTTACAATTCCTTAGTCCGCCCTCTTCTGGAATACTGCGTTCAATGCTGGTGCCCTTATTACCAAAAAGACATAAACAAGCTAGAACGAGTTCAACGTAGAGTTACCAAAATGATACCTAGCCTAAAGAACAAACCATACGAAGAGCGTCTTAGAGAATTAAATCTATTTCCTTTAACCCAGCGCAGATTAAGAGGTGACTTAATTCAAGTGTTTCAAAATCATCAAAGGCATCGACAATATGAACTGTAGTAAGTACTTCACTATCGACCAATCTAATTACACGCGGGGAAACGGTTGCAAAATTATTGGTAAATCTTTTAACTCACACGAATCTAAGAATTTCTTCTTCAATCGAGTTGTCAACTTGTGGAATGGGCTTCCCCGAGACGTTATAGACTGCAGCACCGTTGATTCATTTAAATTCCGCCTAGACAAATATCTCGCATCAAACCCGCGACTGACTGCGTTTTTAAATGAATAACTTTATTTTATCCTCCCCTCAGTTACTAACCCATATGTCCCCTACTAACTTCCTAGTCCTGCCACGTTAGTGGCTGGGCAGTAGTTCCTTTTCCAATGTTCCCTTACCCACTCTAAACCACTGTTTGGACACTTGATCCTCAGTGTTTTGGAGGACAAGCAGCCTAGAAGGGTCACTAGATCTGTTGTTGCTTGATTTCCTTTGTACTCCTTTGTACTCCTTTGTACACCCTCTCTAAACTCACTACACCACCTCCTCTTCACCACACTCTCCCTAAACTCACTACACCACCTCCTCTTCACCACACCCTCTCTAAACTCACTACACCACCTCTTCACCACACTCTCCCTAAACTCACTACACCACCTCCTCTTCACCACACCCTCTCTAAACTCACTACACCCCTCCTTATCTTCATCACACCATATCACCCCCTTTTTAACATACTACATCTCTTCACCATACCCTCTCTAAACTCTCGACACCCCCTCCTCTTCATCACACATCATACTCATTTTAACATACACCTCTTCACATCCTCCATCACTACAATCTCGCCTCATCACACCCCCACATCACCACCCCTCCACCTCACCACCTCACCACCCCCCACCTCAGCACACCCACTCCCTCACCCCCCCCCCCCCCTCACCTCACCACACCCTTTCCAATTCTACGCTAAAGGACTGTTCTGCAGCAATGTACCATCTTCCCTTCTCTTCTGTTGAACAAAGTATTTCCTCCGCTACACTTACTTATTACTCTTCAACCCCAGAACAACCACACCCAAGGTAACTATTAATCACACATCGATACCGCGGCCTTCTAAAACTCTTCCTTTCAACAGTTTTACATGTTCTTTCTGTAACACTTCTTTCCTTTTAATAAACCTTTCTTCTCATCAAAGTAACATATTGTTATATATTTATCTGCCTTTCCCCTTTGTATTTTAAGTTTCCTTTTCGATTATATTGCTTCCATCCCTTCCTTCCTTCCTTTCTTTCTCTGTTTCTTTCTTTATTTCTTCATTCCTTCATTCTTTCCTTCACTCCATTCCCTACGTTCTTGTCTTCCTTCTTTTCATCCATTACCCCCTTCCCTCTCTCCATCCATCCATCCACCCCTTCCTTCCTTCACCCTCCTCCATCCATCCATCCACCCCTTCCTTCCTTCACCCTCTTCCATTCATCCCTTTCTTCCTTCACCCTCCTCCATCCATCCTTCCTTTCCTTCGTCCCTCCCTCCATACCCTAACTTCTTTTCATTCCTTACCCCCTCTCTCCATACATCCACCCATACCTTCCTTCACCCTTCTTTCATCTACCCTCTCTCCCTTCCTTCCTTCCTTCGTCTCTCCCTTCCTTCCTCCCTCCTTCCTTCCTTCCTTCCTACCTTCCTTCCCTCCTTCCTTCCTTCCTTCGTTCTTTCCTTCCTTCCTTCCTCCCTCCCTCCCTCCCTTCCTTCCATCCTTCCTTCCTTCCTTCCTTCCTTCCTTCCTTCCTCGCCTTCATACTATACGTTAGCCAAGTGTGTTAGGGATGTGTTGGTCAGTAGTCAACCACCGAGGCTGTAGTGCTGGTTCAGTTGGTGGTACTTGTGGTAGGTTTGGGTGGTTGTTATCGTCTTAGAGGTAGTCGGGTGGTAGCTTTGGTTTGTCACTTATTTATTTCACACATAGGTTAAGTTGATTGTATTTACATCCAGATCCTTTCACTCGACTTCAGTAATGTTTTGAAAGTCTCACTTATGTTAGGAGATATCTATTATTGGCTGCACCGTTTATTTGTATGAGTTAGATAAGATATTTGATCCAGAGCGTAACCTTGATAATATATATTGTACTGTAGATGTTTAGTTCAGTTCAATTCAATTCATTTGGCAGAGCGTACATCAATACCGGTTTTTTGAGGGGCCGTTATTGATGTCCGCTCTGCCAAAGTTCCTCTGGTCCATATATCCACTAAATATGGCTTAGCCATGCATATACATATAAGCATGTGGAAAGAACGTTGTCTATAATTATTCCCTACAAAGTCTAGGACTTCACCATGGTAAAGTTTATGATTATGGCCGTTTGCTGGAATCGGGAGAGTTCTTGTTAAATAGTTACCCTAGATGAGAGTTGATGATTGGTCGCCGTCGTGGGAGGTTCTTCTCTCTTGGGCTCTCGAATCTGCATAGCCTATGTGGGAACAATTTTAGTCAGCTCTGATTGTTATTGCCTGTGTCAGCGGTTGTGCTGCCTTTCCCTTGGCCTCATCCTCTTTGTAGATGTTGTCCAGCTTAGTCTTCATCATCCATCTGAGCTTGTGTCTTCCACACCATTTTGATCTTGGTGAGTTGAGGGTTCTGGCACCCTCAGGGTCAGTGACATAGTTGTGCCTGCTGCCAGGATGGTGCCTTCGTGGTGGTAAGCTCTGGGCCTGACATATCCTCGATTTATTTTGGGCTTCCTCTTGAGGACCCACCCTTTCTGTTGGTACCCCGTGTCTCCGTCTGCCTCTGTAGTTTGTTAGTTACCTCTTCCTCGCCTCTCTTCATCCACTCACCGCTTCATGCTACCGACTGTTACCATCTATCGCCTCACCACTCCATTCCACCTTTCAAGTTCCACAAGTCTTGCTGCCCCAGAGCAACCGGGGTTCCCGGGTTCCCGTTGACTTCGGTCCTACACAATACGTGATCGAGCATATGAAGATTTCTTCGACCGCCCTTCAACTTTACATCAACAAGTTAACCTAAAATACTTTAGTACTGATTTGCATTGGTGTTAGGAACTAGAAGAAAGGTATATCATTTTAGGTGGGTGAATTACCGTATTATATATTTTTGAAGCTGCCAGACCAGAATCCTCGAAAAATAGACTTTGAAAATAATTTTGCTACGCCACCTTTAGCATAATTATACTATACAATATAATATTGTAACCCAGTGGTCACCGGGTTGAAAGGGTTATTGACAGCAGTAGGTGAGAACGAGGATTATGAAACAAATTTTTAGGCTTTTATATTTATTGATATACGTATATAGTCATTAGGATAAATCTTTGGCTCTCATCAGGTTATACAGGCATATACAAGTAAATAAATACATAAATAAATATATGAATATAGAAATAACACGTTGCCCACATGATGTTTTGTGTAGATAAAAAGCGAACACTCAAATAGTCATGCTGATCACAGTCCTGTTTCAAAATTCAGTACAATATGCACAATTTTGACAAAAAATAAAAGAAAAAGGAACACACATATAAATGGATACAATTTACCAGTACTATAAGACCATATAATGTTGATCCCGAAGTTAGAAGAGAAAGGAAATTAGAAAGATACCGTATCTGAAGGCGTTGTCGAAAGTAACTATATCAAATTGATACCCAAGCACATAATGGTATATACTGTATAATTATATTGTGAGACTGGTCACATATCCTGCATACCCAACCATGAACGGTAAACATTATGTGGAGAATAATGTAGAGAGTGATTGTTTAAAGTGAAGGTGATAGTGTAAATGAGGTATACATATTGGATGGAAATGAGAGAAGGTTGTTTTATGAGTACTTTGTAGGTATGTGATGCAATGAGAAGTGTTGAGAGTGAGAGTAAGTAAGAGAGTGAGAATGAGAAGAGAGAGAGAGAGAGATATAGATAGGTGAAGCTTGACTAATGACAGTATGAGGATAGATGTGGTGGTTTACTGGTCACGAGATGGTTCCAGTTTGTTAAATATATATTGTTTAAAGACATTGGTTTGAATGATGATAGGGTTGATTGCTATACTATATATTAGGTTACTCTAACGTCTTATGTAGCTAGAAGTTATGAAATTAAAAACCAAATAGTGGTTAGCAGATCAAAGATACTTGAAGTTTTGAGCTCCTGGATGTTCGGGCGGGTTTCTGGTCGTAATCTTTGAGTGGTTGGGCAATATTATGTGTCGTGAGCTGGGTACGTGTGGCTGGGCGTGATTCTAAGGGCGACTGGGCGTGATCCGAGGTAGGCTGGGCGGGGATTCTGGGCGTGATTCCGAGGGCAACTGTGCTGGTTTCCTGGGCGTGATTTGAGGACGGCTGGGCGTGTTGTTTGGGCGTGGTCGTGGGGTTGACAGCTTTCACTGATACGTCACCTGGAGGGAGGGAGGGAGGGGGTAGGTTGAGTGCATAATATTACAAGGTCACTGTGGCTTACTGCTGTACTTATATTATCTTACTCTCTCTCTCTCTCTCTCTCTCTCTCTATATATATATATATATATATATATATATATATATATATATATATATATATATATATATATATATACCGGTATATATATATATTTATTTATTTATTTTTTATTTTTTTAATAGTATACGGATGTAGTTTAAGAATTGATTTACTATGTTAATACTACATGAAGCTGAAACATTGGTGAGAGAAAGGTTATATTTGTTTTTAGTTAATTAGTGATTTGTGAGTTAGTAGTTTATGAGTATGTCATGATATATTATGTCTCCTTATTATCCCTTTCTCTTCCTGTATAATCCATAAAGGTTCATTAATGACTGTCCTTGGTCGGTAACAAGACCATTCACTACAATAACCCACTTCCTAAATCACCACAGCTAAGGATATCACAACACTCAACTTTCATTATCATCGGGCACAGTCGGGATCAAGGGTAATGTTATGCCTCTACTCTGGGATTAACGGGTTGATGAGCGAAGGCTATGTATTACCTCTTTTACTTTTTTTCCCCTCCTTAGACCTCCACCAAGCTGTGATAAAACACCCCCAAGACTCTCCTTCAAGATAAATTTGTAAATTGTTCGATAGACAAATTTCCCGGCCAAAGGCCGGTTCACCTTAAATAACAGTCTCGCTATCGCTCGCCAGGAACAAATCGACACCTAAATGGCACGAAAAGTCTTAATATTAACAAAGAAATTGGGAGAAAGGTCTTATTAAAATGGGGAGAAAGGTCTTCATTAAAATGGGGAGAAAGGTCTTCATTAAAATCGCCAAACTAATGAGTCTTAACGTCATAACATCTAACAACTAATGGGGCTAAACATGAGAGAGAAAGGGGCCCAGAAAAACAAACCATCCCCCTTAACCCCTTCAGCACAGTGACGCATTTTTATTTTTATTCTGGCTTTAAAGACAAACTATTGTATGCCGTTTTAAAAGTACCGGTACCTGTATTATTCAGGGGGTTTATTTAGATAATATTTACCCCTTGGAATTGCTGAAGGGGTTAAAATACGCAATCGCACTGAAATGGTTAAGTATTAGATGAGGTGGAAGGTATAATAGATGTAATGCATAACCTAATATAATAAACTGATTATAGGCAAGTTTGTAGATTGGTTGCAAGGTTAGGTGATGTATATAATTTAAAGTTCATGATAAAGAGGGTACTAGAACATCATACATAATACTCATGATGGAAAGTATTTATTTATTTTATTTTTATTTATTTTTAATGTATTTATTATATTTATACAAACTGTTAGGTCTTATTAATAGCGTAACTCCTACACCTTATAAAAAAGTTAAAAGATCTGATACAATGTCAGGTATTGTATTACTGTAACTCAAAACCACATAGGCAAAAATATAAATATGCCAGTTAGTTAGTTAGTTATTTAAAATAGGACTTCAGAGGCTATCAACCCTTCTGGATTATTAAGCCAGCACACTGTAAGTCAAGAATAGCGTCAGGACTGGGGACCCTTTACGAGAACTCCAATCCCTTCCAATATACCATTAATCATAAATTCATATTAACTAATAAATAATGATGATAATGTTGTGAAAGGTGCGGTATCAAGTATACAGCTAATCAGGTACTGTATTATAAATCAAACTTGTATGAGACAGAGTTTTAAGGGATTTTTGTATTATTTATTCTTCATTTACCTCTCAGAACAAGCTCTATTCTGTGTTCTGTATTTACTGTAGAGTATCTCTGGTACTCTTCCCTTCAACCCGTTTTCTCTCTTTCTCTTTAACCACTGACTCCTCCAAATTTCACAAGTTTCAGAGGACGTCTAATGTATTCACTTCGGTTTTCAATAATCCGGGCTGGCATGTTTTTGTTAAAGCTCGAGCGAAAGTTTGAGAATTGGGCACTATATTATTGGATCCTATAGTGATATTCGATGAGGCTCAAGGCAGTATTACACATTATTTAATTTTAGTTCCTTCTTTCAGCACTTGAAACTTATCGTGAATTCGTTATTAATTGATTTGATTATTTACGGTAAATACGGGGAAGAGCAAGGTTATGGTCTTCGAAAGGGGCGAAGTCACAGAGTGTGAGGTGAAGCTGAACGGTCAGGCTATGGAGATCGTCAACTCTTTTAAGTATCTGGGCAGTGTGTTGAGTAAAGATGGGACTATGGATGAAGAGGTGCGGGAGAGGGTACAACAGGGGAAGAGGGTTGTAGGAACGCTAAAAGCAGTAACAAGAAATAGGGTGGTCAGTATGGAAGTGAAGAAGTCCTTGCATGACAGTGTGGTAATCCCGACACTGACTTATGGAAGCGAAGCATGGACGTTGGTTGAGAGACTCAGACCAAGAGTGAGAGCAGTGGAAATGAATTACTTAAGGAGTGCGTGCGGAGTTACATGGAGGGATAGACAGACTAATGAGGAAGTAAGAAGGAGGTGTGGTGTGGAGGTAGATGTGCTGGAAAGTGTGAAAAGGAACAACTTGAGATGGTTCGGCCATATGGAACGTATGGAAAGCGAGAGAATGACTAAGAGGGTGTACGAGAGCGAGGTGGAGGGACAGAGGGGGAGAGGTAGACCGAATATGAGGTGGAAGGATGGAGTGAGGAACTACATGAACGAAGGCGGTGCTGGTTGGGGGGAGGGGCGTCGACTGACTGGGGACAGAGGTGCATGGGGGCGGTTCGTTCGTGGCCACCCCTTCGGGGATCACGGCGTCAGGCAATAGATAGATAGATAGATTATTTTAGCAACTTCTTTTAGTCGTAATTGCTTAATTTGTGATGCGAACACTTATATAACTAACTCTTATAGTTCATTATATTAAAAGTGGCTTGTATTTTTTTGCTTTGGCATCGGCAGCTTTTCTGGAGTTAGAATAATATAGGTGACTGAATTATTATAGAAATATGCCTCAGAAGTTGCAAGATCAGAGTTGCAAATTAGAATTACGGATAAAAGTGACTGAGTGAGATCCCCCTATACCACTTAAGGGGATGTGTTTGTTTCCTCAAAAGACCTCCAATAAGCTTTAAAAAAAAACCTGCCCAAGACCCTCCTTCAAGTTAAATTTGTAATTTTTTCGGCAGAAAAATGCCTCGGCCGAAGGCCGGTTTCTTTTAAATTTCAGGCTTGCTATCGCTCGCCAGGAAAAAATGGCATGGTAGGTCTTTAAATTGACAGAAATGGAGCGAAAGTTCTTAACATTTACGGTGCAGGCATATTTCTGTCTATTTCCGCCATATTAGGGCTCATTCAGGCACTCCTGATTGATTAGACAAGTGTCTGAATGAAATTAAATGTATTCAGCCGAAAACTAGAAGAAAATAGCTTCAAAATGACACCAAAACGAGCTTCGTAGCTCATGGGGTTCACCCGCAGCGCTACCATAGACATTCTATAAAATGAGCAATTATCTCTAATGTTTCGCTTTATTTGCCTTTGGCAGCACTGTATATCTTGCGAAACTCTGACTCAGAGCCCTCAGTGCCACGGCCGCCTGGCTAGGAAAAGGACGTGTGGCCTGTCGCGCTCCCGCTCCCTTGCACTCGATTTTACAGGCTTTAAGAGGATTTAAAAGCCTGTAAATTACTGTAAATTGTCATGGCCGTTCGGGAACGTCCCCCACAGGGAAAGGGTAAAAATTGCCAAACTAATGGGGCGAACGTCTTAAAATGTCAAAGACTTACCGTAGCGACGTATCCAGTGTAAGGGTTGGATGTGAACTTAACCACCTGCAGCCGACCATCAGGCAGCAGAACACTATACTCTCCCTGGGTGTCGGTACCGTCAGAGAACTCGATGTGTTTGAAGTCGTTGCCGGACTCGGGGTCACTGATACCCCACCCAAAGTCGTAGGGCATGCCGGGGGGCTGGAGGGGGGGGGGGGGGAAAGAAGGGCATTATTGTACTGTCTTAGTTACCAATAAATATCGCTCTGTAATAACTCTGTCTCGAGTCGGCCATCCTCAAAAAAATATATATATATAAATAAATAAAGAAAACAGAAAAAGGAGAAAACAAGGAAAAATAGGATATGTGCCAGAGTATATAGATAAATAGATAGATAGATAGATGTATACATAGATAGAATATATAACTAAGGTGTAATATAAACAATTAATATTGATAAAATACTTCTACTACTACTATTATACTTAAGACCAAGACTATTTGTTCCAGTAGGGATGTTTATGTTTTGTAGAGTGGTTGTGTAGGTAATCCTTTCATTTATGTGGCTCCAAGAGAGAGAGAGAGAGAGTGTGTGTGTGTGTGTGAGAGTGAGTAGTGTAAATATAATTATTGTAAAGTAAAGGACACAGCAGCTTCCTCAACTTTCGCTAAAAATTTGTCTCTCAAAAATCTAAAACTTTTTATGCAAAACTTCGCTCTTTGAAATGTATACTTTTACCCATTTGCTTTCATGCTGGGAGGAAGGGTACTGAAGGAGGGAGCGTCAGGGCCAGAGAGTGAAGCCAATTTCCTGTGCAGTGTAGGATACTGTTTAAGAATCCCTGTTGTCCATACAGGAGGAGAAAGTAGGAGAGGGGAGAGGGGAGGAGGAGGTAGGAGAGCGGAAAGATGAGGTAAGGGGAAGGGGAGGTAGGAGGTAGGAAAGGGGAAAAGGGGCTGGAGAGGAAAAGAGAAAGGTTGAGAAAGGGGAGGATCGAGAGGAAGTGATAGAGCAAGAGGAGGAGGAGGAGGAGGAGGAAGATAACGAAGAGGAGGATGGAGAGAAGAAGTAGAGAGGGGAGAGAGGAGAGAGGGGGAGGTGGAAGATAACGAAGAGGAGGATGGAGAGAAGAAGTAGAGAGGGGAGAGAGGAGAGAAGGGGAGGTGGAAGATAACGAAGAGGAGGATGGAGAGAAGAAGTAGAGAGGGGAGAGAGGGGGAGGTGGAAGATAACGAAGAGGAGAAGGTGGATGATCTGCCAAGTCCAACTGTCAGTCTGTCAGTCCGCTCAACAATATTTTCGCCATAAATCGAATTATTTCGCTCACATTTTGAATTTGCTTTATTTAGATGTTAAGTTATATTTAGAAGTTGGCGAATTTACTCTGATTATCTTCAAAATAACTGGTGTGTGAATTTATTGTAATGAAAGATGAGAGACACGGAGAAGAACGTCAAGGCAGAGTGAAGCCTAGAGTACACCATACTTCACTGCATCTAATGTATATAATTATCATAATACGGTACTTACTGGTGGTGGGGGAGGAGGAGGAGGAGGTGGTGGTGGTGGAGGTGGAGGTGGTGGTGGTGGTGGAGCGTTATATAGTGTAGTAGGTGGATTATAATGGTATCCTCCTGAAGGGTGGAAGCGATCTCCCCCAACTACCACCACTATAACAGCCACACCCAACACAGCCAACGACACTACCTACACAAGGAAAATATAGTAGGAATGAATTAGTATAGACACTGTAGAAACTCTAGGTACGGCATAGCTCGTAAATCATGGTATTGTACTAAATCTGCGTATGTTTCTGTATTTCAATCCTGACAAAAGCTATTGCCTCTGTGTGTGTGTGTGTGTGTTTAACAATGAAATCTTAAAGTCAGCAGACAGATAGCGCTAGCAGGCTGTTCATTATTGCCATAGCTTCGTACAGATGATTCCTAATACCACACTGCATCACACTAACCAACATTCATACAACTATTTCACGAGCAGGGTCAACCTGCTCAGAGGAGTTTTAAAAAGGTTAGCAAATTTTTTTGGGATGGATGTAGTTACCGGGTGTACCACTACCGACATACAACATAAATCATCTATAAATACTTATAATAAAATAAATACTTATAAATCTATAATACTAGGTTAGGTTAGGTTAGGTTGTTTGGTTAGGGTAATGCATTTTTGTATCCAAAGGCAGTCAAAATAGACGGGAACATGATGGTGAGCGTCCGCGTAGTGTAAACAAGACACCAGGTAACTACATTCTTGTCCAAATTTTCATAACACTTGGTTATTACCGTCATTTATGGATTTTGACGAAATTTGGTCGTTTTTTCCATTGTGTCTGCGTGCACTTCTGCTTAACTTTTTGGAAAAGAGAATACCTCACCCTACATTATCATCTTCGTGTACTTCTCTACAATCATAATTATCAGTGTGGGTCTTGCTCACTACATCGTTATCAGTGTTTACAACGTGCGGTGTATGGTTCCGGCCCTCGCAAAGTTTAATTGTTTTGTTTATCAATCTTATATATTATATGATATCGTAAAAGTTTTAACTTCACTGGCTGGTAAAACATGGTTGTTGATGTCCGTAGAGTTTGCTTGTTACACATATTAACTCTTTCAGTATATTAATAATAATAATGATAATAATATTTATTCAGTTAGCATTTTACAATGTCAGGACGCTATTTTCCATTGTATTGTATTAGACGGTTTTGTAAAGATTTGGAAGAACCTTTAGTAATCAAAGGGGTAAAATACCTTTCATGTATTCCTTTAACCCCCACAGACCCTTCCTAAGCTTAATACAATCGTCTAATAATAGCCAGAATAGAAGGAAATAATACGTCCTGCTATATTGGAGAGAGAGAGAGAGAGAGAGAGAGAGTACGAGAGAGTACTAAGGGTTGACAAGGGTGTAAGGGTGTGTGTAGTGTGTATGTGTGTGTGTGTGTGTGTGTGTGTGTGTGTGTGTGTGTGTGTGTTATCCCCTGTGCTTGCATTTGACTTTGTTTATATAATATTTAATTGTGTGCTTAAGTGTGTGTATGTGTGTTTACAGTTTTGTGTTTTGACAATTACTTTAATTCTCCATAGTCGTAACCGTATATGTATATATTGTTTCATAATTATGTGTGTACGTATTTCATTACTGGTGTCACTATCTGTTCAAAGGACTAATCTAGCGGCAACTGACTGCTTTATTGTCACTCAAGATAACGTGATATTATGCGTAGTGTGTTATTATATAAACTGTCTTGATGGTGTAATGGTTTGAGTGTTTAAGATATGTATGTGGTAACCCAGGTTCGAATCCCGGCTGGAGAAAATGTTTTTATTAATTGTATTGGGTGGTGTTTGGTGTTGTGAGTGAAATTAATTAAATATATTATTATATCCTCAGAAAGTTTACATCAAAATGTTTACATTGTTAAATATTTTATATTTTCCATTCCAGATCAGTTCCCATTGTATCCTTGTTGACCGCTCTGAGTTGCTGATGATAATAACGAAGGTGGTGGAAAGAGGAGTGACGAAGGAGGTAAGTTTATATACAGTCGGCCTAATAAGTGATGTCTCGGCACCAAGTATGTTTTGATCAATAATTGGTATCAGAAATATTTACACGCGATTTTTTCTTTTTGAGTGAGATATACAAACAGGTTCCTACACTTACCCACCCTATTCAACATCTGACAGACATTAATACAGCACAGAGCTAACCAAACGTAATGACAGCTGAGACATGACTTATTAGCACCATCGTACATACAAGTTCTTAGTTTACCACACCATACTAATTATTATGATATATTATTGTATTCCTGTGTTTGGAAGTATTGACACTATTAGTACATGTCCGGTTCCTCCTGAATCGACACCTAAATAACACGAAAGATCTTAAAGTTGATACAGAAATAAGGCGAATGTCAAAACTAATGAGGCTAAACATGAGGGAGAAGGGGGTGCCAGAAACCCCTCCATTAGATATCGTGATACTTGCATAGTATATTCTTTACACCTTCTTTACACCTTCATTAGATATCGTGATACTTGCATAGTATATTCTTTACACCTTCTTTACACCTCCATTAGATATCGTGATACTTGCATAGTATATTCTTTACACCTTCTTTACACCTCCCATTAGATATCGTGATACTTGCATAGTATATTCTTTACACCTTCTCAAAGTCTACAAACGTTTTACCTGGTCATATATTTTATCTTTTACATTCCAGATCAGCTCCTATTGTATTTTCTCTTTTCCATTCCAGATGAGCTGGTATAGTTTCCTTGTTGGCCGTCCAGGGTTGTTGATGATGTTGGTGGAGAGACAGGAAGAACAGACCGTGGATGATGGAGGTTGGTTTATATATAGTTATATATTAGTTTATCACACCAGATATATTATTGTAAGATATTCTACTATATTCCTGTACTATTATAATGTAAAACTTGCAAAATAAACAAACCAAAACGTATACGAACACAGTAAAAAGACAAAATAATTAATCAAAATCGTTATGTGGAAACAACGTTTAAGTAAAATAATAATTTATAAATAAAAGAACACAATCCACCACATAGGGTGTACATTACTACACGAGTAAGTTAATCTGTTTCCCAAGCAAACTAATCGCACACATAACAACGCACTATCGTCACGTTCAAGGAATTAGTCAATTTGGAAGTCGGGGACGTTCTGGTAAATTTGACTAAACTCTGCATGAATAAAGAAACTACAATTAGTGTCAACATGTTCTATTAAAATCAAATTTGCAACCTGACAAGACATTAACAATAGTACAAAATACAAATAGCTCTCACTAACGCTAGTGCTATCGGGTAGGTACCTGTAAGTATAGCATGCCTCAAGTTATAAGTAGTCGATTTTGTATTAGCACTATTCCTATATGCCTTTATTCCTTCACAATCACTCTTCATCGTAGAACCTCTCTTTGACAGATTACCTCTCTCTCGAATTACCTTTTTTAATTGTCAATCCACAATAGTTTTCATTGAAACGATTATACCTTTCCAGTACTTGATATTTAAGTCATTTGTGTTAATGCATTCATAATATGTTCATCAAGGTCTTTGCAGTTGCAAGTTATTCAACGTTGCAGTACAATTCAACCCATATTTTTATCTAGACGTGAACCCTGAGTTGTTTTATCGTTTGAAGACAGAGAAAGGTGTCTTTAACATGATGGCTTCCTTGAATGTATACAGTATACCTTCTAGGTTTTACTATAGCAGGATTTATTTTTATTGCTTCAATAGAGATCAGCTGGTTTATACGGTCCTGCCTTTAGTATTACACTCGATATAGGAATACTTTATTGTTATATTGTAGTTACGTGGTAGTTTGTTTTATAGTAACGATTAATACATAGGTACCTTTATAATGTCGTTTGTGTTGTGTTTTATTTGTACATTTTTGGTTGCTATTATACATCACTATTTTAAACATTATACGCTTGTATTCTTAAACAATGTTTTTCCTTTACAGCACCTGATACCGAATACACTAGCCTTGTAAGGGCCTAGGCCCAGTGGGTTAGTATGAAATAAATGCCTCTTCAACAATCAACGACCTGATACCGAACGAATATAAAACACGGATTAGCATTCCCATTTCTGAAGGTAATGTAATTTTTAAAGTTTTTTTTTTTCTCTTTCTACTAACAGCGCTGCGGAGGGAAAAATATATATTTTTAGATTCAAGCTTCAGAGTATGAAATATATCTTACCTTGATGAGAGCCATGATTGGCTTATCGTAGGAAAGGGAAGAGGAGAATGATACGCCATGATCGGTAGCGGGCCTTTATATACCTCCATGTCCTCAGTAACAACCAACGACAACAGCAACACACACACACACACACACACACACACATTAGTACCAGTCTGTCCTGTAGAAAGCAAATGGTTAGGAATGGCTTTGTTCGCGCATCTTCCCCCGGGCGGTGGTCATTAGGTGGAGTGGGTGAATCGTTTGGTGATGAGGTTGATGGTGAATTAGATAGTTAGAGGAGTATGTCGTGCTGGATTGAGTGATTGGTGATGGTTTATATGGTACATCCATTAAATATATAATGCAAAAATGGACATTGTGTTGGATTGAGTGATTGCTGATGAACAGGTGATACATTTATATGGTGAATAAAATACTGTATGTTATGGAGGGTAGAACGATTGGTGAATAGGACTCGGGTGTCACCATAGTTTCTGAAGTAGAAGTTATATTTTCTGAGGTAATTTTGAGGATATTGTGTCAGCTTTGGTATAAACTGTGTTGGTGGTGTAATGGTTTAGATGCTTATGTTGTGGGTGTGGTGTCCCGAGTTCTAATCCCGGGAGGACCATATGCTTTCATTAGTTTATTCAAGTACATTGGGGGTTGTAATTGATGATTAATGTTAAGAACGGGGCGTTACTTAACATTATGAAGGGGAGTGACGATTTGTTTAATCGGCGTAATTCTAGATCATATATCCGCGGATTAGGCGAATTTTGATGAATGGTGATATTTGGATATGTTAAGGGGAGGTTTATGTGTTTACTTATTATTATTGTTCTTAGTTTCCTCCCAAGATCTCCATCAAGCTTAAAACAATACCCTCAAGACCCCCTTCGAGATAAATGTATGCATTTTTTTCGGTAGAACCGCCTCCTCCCAAAACTTTGCTCTAGTTCGCCAGGAAAAAATCAACATCCAAATGGCACGAAAGGTCTTAAAATCGCCAAACAAATGGGGCAAATGTCGTAAAATCTAAAACATAATTAGGCAGAACATGAGGGAGAAGAGGGTTCAAAGCCTCACTCTCTCCTTATTTTTCTTGTATTACCCTGAAGATGTCTTGAGAGAATAGACGAAAGCTTGGTGTTCCATTGTTTCAATTTTCCTAGTGCTTCATGCTCAAATAAGTTCTGTAGGAACAAGCTCCTAAATATCTGACTAAAATAAATACATTAAAATAAATAAATTTTCATATAAATAAACAAATAAACAAATAAACAAATAAATACATGAATATATAAATAATTCTATCGTCCCGAACTACAATGCCGTTCCCAGATTACTACTGACTGTGAACTGACAATACTCAAATGGATTACGTCAATCCATTCCTTGACAATTAAGTAAATGTATTAAATGGTAGTAATATAACCAGTGCTGCCAACCCTTGCCAAACGATCTTAGCATATATATATACTGTATATATATAATTATATATATATATATATATTATATATATATATTATATATAATAATATATATATATATATATATATATATATATATATATATATATGTATATATATAGTATATATACTGTATATATACTGTATATATATATATAGTTGCCCACATACTGTAGTTATCTTCCTCTCTGTGATCTTATACATAGGAATATAACGCGCATGATTTAATTACGAGTGTAGTTGTTTATTCAGTGCAGTGGTTAACTCGTGATTAGTCAACTATACTGTACAGTAACTTAAAGAAATCACAATCACATTTCATTCATACTAATTTTCATTTCATACTTAAAATCACGACTAGGAGGAACATAACTTATGTGGGCAACTGTACATTCTGTGGAGCGATAGATATAGGTTTCAACTCTATTCTATTATGTGGGTAACTGTACATTCTGTGGAGCGATAGATATAGGTTTCAACTCTATTCTATGCGAATGCAAAAAAAAAAAAAAAAAAAAAAACACACACACACACACTGACACCCCCCCACCACCACCCTGACCACCATTTACCGAGCTACAATAATGACTGTGTGGCTTTTATGTCCGTCTCCAGTCCCCGAGGGATGAGGCTCTCACTGATGGGCCAGCAGCTTTCCATATAACCAGTCAGGGGAATTAATTGTTCCTCATTCTGTTGTTGTGGTTGATCACTTCACTGTGAATTTGTATTTTCTTTTCGTGTGTTCATTGTTTTATGTTGTGTTTTGTGTTGTCCCTGTTCTGGCTCTCTCTTTAGTCCCCCCCCCCCCCCCCTTGAGTATATAGATAGATATATAGATATACTTCTTATTGCGCCATCCCTTCTCTCTCACACATAGGGTAACGATATTAACCCTTAAAAGATTATTACGCAGACTATTTTATACAATTTAGGAAGGATCTGTGGGAAATACAGTATATGGATAAATACCATCTCTATTATCCCTCTGACTCCCATATGCCCTTCATAATCTGAATAAAATAATCATATAATAGCCAGATTAGGAGGAAGTGGCGTTCGGCCGGGACATTATTCTGCCGAAACCATGTACCGTACACATTTATCTCGAAAACATGTACACATTTATCTCGAAACCATGTACACATTTATCTCGAAACCATGTACACATTTATCTCGAAACCATGTACACATTTATCTCGAAACCATGTACACATTTATCTCGAAGGGGGGTCTTGGGTGTGTGTGTGTGTGTGTGTGTGTTAAGCTTGATGGAGGTCTAGGAGCCAAAAAAAAAAAAAAAAAGTCTCTCCTGATTAACCATCTCACTCCCACAATTCTTTCCTTAGCTGAATAAAATCAAATGAATACAAAGGAATACAAGAGAAGGCAAGCAACAACAGACATAATGGTCCTTACTAGGCTGCTTGAAAAATATAATTGCCGTAGCCATCAAGTGAAGGGCTTCAGGTCTTCTACTAATCAATGCAGTTTAATTCAATTCAAAAAGGTTTATTGTTACAAATACAGTAGGTACATGTTGTTTACAAAGAGATGTCAACAATTATCGTCTACTAATAGCCCTAATGAAGGGAAGATAGGTGTCGTGTTTGGAAAGAGTTAACCCTGTTAGGTGCAGGGCGGGTCAATAATAGCCATAATGAGGGGAAGATAGGCGTCGTGTTTGGAAAGAGTTAACCCTGTTAGGTGCAGGGCGGGTCAATGATAGCCATAATGAGGGGAAGATAGGCGTCGTGTTTGGAAAGAGTTAACCCTGTTAGGTTCAGGGCGGGTCAATGATAGCCATAATGAGGGGAAGATAGGCGTCGTGTTTGGAAAGAGTTAACCCTATTAGGTGCAGGGCGGGCCAATGATAGCCATAATGAAGGGAAGATAGGCGTCGTGTTTGGAAAGAGTTAACCCTGTTAGGTGCAGGGCGGGTCAATAATAGCCATAATGAGGGGAAGATAGGCGTCGTGTTTGGAAAGAGTTAACCCTATTAGGTGCAGGGTGGGTCAATGATAGCCATAATGAAGGGAAGATAGGCGTCGTGTTTGGAAAGAGTTAACCCTGTTAGGTGCAGGGTGGGTCAATAATAGCCATAATGAGGGGAAGATAGGCGTCGTGTTTGGAAAGAGTTAACCCTGTTAGGTGCAGGGTGGGTCAATGATAGCCATAATGAAGGGAAGATAGGCGTCGTGTTTGGAAAGAGTTAACCCTGTTAGGTGCAGGGTGGGTCAATGATAGCCATAATGAAGGGAAGATAGGCGTCGTGTTTGGAAAGAGTTAACCCTATTAGGTGCAGGGTGGGTCAATGATAGCCATAATGAAGGGAAGATAGGCGTCGTGTTTGGAAAGAGTTAACCCTGTTAGGTGCAGGGCGGGCCAATTTCGATCCTCCCTTTTTTACTCCATTAGTTTGGATATTTTAAGACGTTTCACCTCATTACTTTGGCGATTATAAGATGCTCCAACCCAATAAGGTGTCGATTTTTCCTGGGCGAGCGATAGCGAGCCTGCAATTTGGGAGAAATCGGCCTTTGGCCGGGCAATTTTTCTACCGAAAAATGTATATATTTAGCTTGAAGGGGGTTTGGGGGACGTTTTTTTTTAGTTTGAAGGGGGTCTGGAGAGGCGTTTTTCCAAGTCTAGGGGGTAAACTAAAAACACATTGTTCTAAATTGTCTAAAACAATTAAAGCCCTCAATAATAATTAAACAAAATACCATAACATCCCCCAATAAGTTGCACCATATAGTGTTAACCCTGTGATGCCCTGAGGTCCTTATAAAACTGAATTACATCTTTTAATGATAGCAGAGTTAATGTTGATATGAGCCAATTACACTGAGAGGGTAAAGTAAACAAACCCTCTCAATCAGGGTTACCTGGTATCAGTGCATTACCACAAGCCCACCGAAACGTCAATAAAATACCCTCATTGTTCCCTGATTAAATAGCACTGTATGAATATTCCCATATTCAAAATATGCTATAGGGGTGCAATGCCTGGTGAGTTATCTGCTCAACAGGTGGCGTTGTGTGTGTGTAAGTGTGAGAGTCCGAGTGTAGGGGGTGAGACAGTGAAGCACGGGAACGAGGTGGCTTCAGAGATGGGGTCGTTTCGGGCCATGAGTGAGCACCGTGCCTCATGTGAAGGCAAGATGGCAGGTGCTCGTTGTACTCTACGTGCTTCACATGTCTCACTCCCTAGACTGGAACAAGACCTCACGGGCTTCACTGTGCATTGTAAAGCGGTGAATGTTAAGGCTCTCAGCCTATGGCCGAGAGGAAGTAAGTTGGAATATAGAAAAAAAAAAAAAAAAAAATTACGTCATATTTGTATTCTCTACGGACCACGCATGCAATTTTATTCAGCTTAGGAAGGACTTAGAAATCAATGTATGTATGTACTCCGGGATTTACCCATTTGTATTTGTTATTCTATTTATTTATTTATTTATTTATATATATATATTTATTTATTATTATTATTAATATTTTAGGGGGGGAGGGGGGCCGACTCGAGACAGAGCCAATGTGACAAATATATTTCCATTACGTTTTGCATACAAGGGATCCACTCTAAATTGAATAACATCATGCCAAGATAGCAAGAATAACATAACAAACGTCAGGTGTGTGTAGGTTATGTATTAATCGCTGTGTGTAGGTTATGTATTAATCGCTGTGTGTAGGTTATGTATTAATCGCTGTGTGTAGGTTATGTATTAATCGCTGTGTGTAGGTTATGTATTAATCGCTGTGTGTAGGTTATGTATTAATCGCTGTGTGTAGGTTATGTATTAATCGCTGTGTGTAGGTTATGTATTAATCGCTGTGTGTAGGTTATGTATTAATCGCTGTGTGTAGGTTATGTATTAATCGCTGTGTGTAGGTTATGTATTAATCGCTGTGTGTAGGTTATGTATTAATCGCTGTGTGTAGGTTATGTATTAATCGCTGTGTGTAGGTTATGTATTAATCGTGGACTTTAAGGGGAGATGGGGTCGTTTTTCTGGTAAACCTTCTTCCTCATGATTAGCCCCATTAGTTTTCAGATTTTAATATGTTTGCCCTATTAGTTTGTCGATTTTAAGACCTTTCACCCTATTTCTTTGTCGATATTAAGACCTTTCGTGCTATTTAGGTGTCGATTTTTTTCCTGGCGAACGCTAGTGAGCCTGTAATTTTGGAAGAACCGGCCAAAAATGTACATATTAATCTAGAAGAGGGATATAATGGATGATTTTGTTTTAGTTTGATGGAGGTCTAGGGAGGAAACTAAAAAATGGATGAATAAATATGGAAATAGACCAGACAAATATCCACTACTGGTACCCCCTTAACTTGCCCTGCAGGATATTGCTTTATTCTCAGAGTTGTTATACAGTTTGTTGACAACATGTCACACTAAATTAATGAAGTGGCGAGGAATGTTTTTTGTTAACACTTACTGTACATATTTGTCCAGATAACGTATGAAGGGATATTAGAGAAAACTGTGATTTGAGGGGAATCTTACATATAGTGGTGGACAGTTAGAGTAAACGAGTGAGAGAGAGAGAGAGAGAGAGAGAGAGAGAGAGAGAGAGAGAGAGAGAGAGAGAGAGAGAGAGAGAGAGAGAGAGAGAGAGAGAGAAAACAACATTATAGTTGAATAGGCATAGCTGTTAGTAGTAATACATATATATTTTGATCAATTTGAAGATAGGCTATATTCAGTAGACAGACCTAAATGAATACATGGTCCACTATAGTCTATTCGCTGTAAGTAGGCGAGAAATCATGACCTCTAGCCTCTGTAACTCAAAAAAGACTAGAGTACTTGGGCTAATATGTTAACCATTTGGGAAGAGTCACTCAAGGAATAGAAATGGAAATTTACAGCCAGTTTACTCTAGCCCTTTTTGAGTTACAGAGGATAGAAGTCATGGTTTTTCGCCTACTTACAGCAAATAGACTATAGCTAGGCATATCAGCAAAGTATACAGTAAAGTATGACAGAGACAGACAGAGGTACTACTATTGCACACACAGGATAATAATTATCCATCATAGAAGTGATTGTTATTTGCCTCATTCTGAGTCATTCACCACCACCAAGGATTTAAGGGGAGGTATTTAGTTTGTTCCATAAACTTCCATCAAGCTTAGAATTTCACCCCTTGACCCCTTTTCAAGACAAATGTGTACATTTTCTACCGAAAAATGTACAAATTTATCTTGAAGGGGGGTCTAGGGGGTGTTTGTCTAAGCTTGATGGAGGTCTAGCGAGGAAACTAACAATTAAGTGAATACATTAATTAATATACCAAAATAATAGCCACTATCCCTTTAGCTTGATATCGTTCTGTAAAAGTGGGATATATTCTGAACCATTAATTATTAACACATGTCTGAGTCAGTGTTTTCTCTCATTTAATGTTCACTATGTCAAGTTTATCATATACAGGTACCAGCTGTTTTGTGGATGAGTGTATATTACTGATTGTACATACACACACACGTCACATACACACACATACACAATACTAGTGACCTATGGAAGTGATTATCATTGGCCCCTCCTCCTGTACCTAGCCACACAGACAGGCATACCTCCGATATAGGGATTACACAACACTAATGCATGGCTTGGTCTATTCCTTTCATTCCTGCCTAAATTACCGTACAGTCACCTGCCATAATACTGTACGTTGTGCTAGACACATTACTCTGATACGAGTTTCAGTAAACACTGCTAATCATTTCCTTAAGAGGAGGATTTTATTACATTTTGTTTTACCTATCTATTTACTTATTTATATTTTATTACATTTTGTTTTACCTATCTATTTACTTATTTATATTTTATTACATTTTGTTTTACCTATCTATTTATTTATTTATATTTTATTACATTTTGTTTTACCTATCTATTTACTTATTTATATTTTATTACATTTTGTTTTACCTATCTATTTACTTATTTATATTTTATTACATTTTGTTTTACCTATCTATTTACTTATTTATATTTTATTACATTTTGTTTTACCTATCTATTTACTTATTTATATTTTATTTATTTATTTGATATTATTTCATTATATTTATTTATTTATATATTTATTTTTTACTCCCTAGACTTCCATCAAGTTTAAAACATACACCTAAGACCCCCCTTCGAGATAAATTTAGACAATAATTTAGACAATAACTCGTTGTGTATTCACTTAAGCCTTCAAATATCAAAACATAATTACTTAGCCATTACTATTGGTGGTGGTACTAAATATTATACAATATTTCTTTGTGTATTTACCAATTACAGGGAGGACAATTAATGTTGTGAGCCTATGAAAGCATAAAGCTGTTATTTAATGTACACTATATGGCCGAGGAGTTTTTTTTTGTACCTCCATCGTTTCGCTCCATTACTTTAGAGATTTTAAGACGTTTCATCCTATTAGTTTGGCGATAATAAGACGCTTCATCCTATTTAGGTGTCGATTTCTTTCTGGGCGAGCGATGTAAAGCTTGTAAGTTCGAAGAAGTCGGCTTTCGTCGGAGAGATTTTTCTATCGAAAAATGTACAAAGTTAGCTTGAAGGGAGTCTGAGTGGGCATATTTTCAGTTTAAAGGAAGTCTGAGAAGGCGTTTTTGTAAGCCTAGCGGACAAACTAAAATACATTGGTTGAAAATATAGCAGAATATAAATAAAGAGAAGAGAGAATAAACTCAAATGTGAATAGTATAATATATAAGAATGCTAATGAAAGTAAGAAGCAGAATGTAAATAAACAAAATATAATAAAAAGACAAAGACAATATTAAGGGAAAGTTTATTTGGTTTAGTTTAGAATATATGTGCGTTCTAAAATTAATGTATAACAAATATAAATAAATATACTGTATAACAAAAAGGCAAAGCAAAATATAAGGGAAAGTTTATTAGGTCTAGTTTCCAGTATTTGTGTGTTGTAAATGTATAACAAATGTAGAATAGAGGAAGGACGAGGGAGCGAGGAATGAGATGAAATTGTGTTGCGTTAGTTGGAGTGGAAAACAGTGGAGAGTTTGGGAGAGCTATGTTTATTATAACCTAAAGATAACGTCTGAAATAACAGGGGTGGGGTAGGAATATAGAAGTAAGGTTAGAGCATGTTATTATATTTGCAACACGGGAAGTAAATAATAATAATAATAATAATAATAATATTAATAACAATAATAATAGATTTACTATATCTGTGTATTCCAAATATATAACAGAAAGAAAATATAAGGGAAAGTTTATTTGGTTTAGAATCGAATATCTGTGTGTTGTAAATGTAAATATCTGTGTGTTGTAAATGTAAATATCTGTGTGTTGTAAATGTAAATATCTGTGTGTTGTAAATGTAAATATCTGTGTGTTGTAAATGTAAATATCTGTGTGTTGTAAATGTATAACAACTGTAGAATAGAGAAAGGACGAGGGAGCGAGGAACAAGATGACATTGTGTTGCGTTAGTTGGAGTGGAAACAGTGGAGAGTTTGGGAGAGCTTTATTTATTTGACCTGTTTATTATAACCTAAAGATAACGGCCAAAAAAGCAGGGATGGGGGTTGAAAATTATATTTGCAGTACGGGAAATAAATAATAACAATGAATAATATTTACTATATTTGTGTGTTTTAAATGTAGAACAGATGCAAAATAGAGAATGGACGAGGACACAAGAAATGAGGTAGAATTGTTTCGTGTTAGTTGTAGTGGAAAATAGTGGAGAGCTTAGTTAGGGAGAGTTTTATTTATGTTACATGTTTATTGTGTCCTACAATTAATGACCACACACAGAGGGAGAGGATATTAAAGTAAAGTAAGGAATAATGTTAGATTTTTTTTTTTTTTTTTTTTGAGACGATGAACGGAGGAAGGAAAAACACGGATAAAACAAAAAGGTCCATGTGCCTAAAGGCATCCTCCATTCATAAAATGTTTGTAACAACTGGATTTAAACTGTTGTAGATTGTAAGTTTGTGGAAAGCAACTCGAGGGAAGTGAATTCCAAAGAGTAGTAGTTCTGGGGATAAATGAATTTTGATAAGCAGAAGTTCTGCATTGTGGAGGAGAAAGTGTAAATTCATAGGCGCTCTCAGCTGCCCTAGTTCTACGGGGAAAGATGTGGAGAGGCGGCACAATTGAAGCAAGTTCTTCGGAACAATTGCTGTGAAAATATCTGTAGAATAATGCAAGGGATGCAACGTTTCTTCATATGGATAATGTAGGAAGGTCCTGTGTGATTGCAGGGTTATTGATTAATCTAATAGCTTTATTTTGAATGTTGTCCAACTGCCTCAATGCAACCACTCCACTTCCACTCCACAGAGGTGAACAGTAATCCATCTGAGAACGCACATGACTTTTATATATTACGGCCAACTGCTCGTCAGTGAAGAATTCTCGAACTCTGTACAGGAGTCCCAGTTTTTAGAGGCATTCTTAGCAATGCTTTTAACATAATGTGTCCAGCTCAAGTTAGTAGTTAATGTTACACCGAGAATGTCAATACTAGGGGAAGTGGGAATATTTATATAATTAAAAAATATATGGGAGTCAGTGAGATTCTGTCGGTTAGAAAATTTAATGTACTTGGTTTTCTGTGCATTAAAGGAAACTAGATTCTTTTGTCCCCATTCATTAATTCTAGAAAGGTCCTGGTTCAGAGAAATTGCAGTGTTTATTTTTGAATTTATAAGATCGGGTTGGGTGAAAGAATTGGTAAATGTGAAAGAACTGTGTAGTGTTGAGTCATCTGCGTAGGAATGTATTGGATTATGAGTGGTAGATATGAGATCATTGATATGAATGAGGAACAGAGTTGGGGCCAAAACTGATCCCTGGGGAACACCAGCATTTATTGAGTGAAATTGAGAATAAAGGCCATCTACCATTACACATATTTTTCTGTTATGAAGATAAGAAGAAATTAGTGGAACTAATGATGAAAGGCCGTAGTGTGACATCTTCGACAATAAGGATTGATGCCAGACTCTATCAAATGCCTTTGATATATCCAGTGCTATTGTATGTGTTTCACCATGTTGGTCTGTAACTTGGTTGATTTGATGCGTAAGAAGGCAAAGAATGTCTGCAGTTGATCGACATCGTCTAAAACCATATTGCCTATCACTGATTAATTTATTATTCTCAAGATGCTTAATTATGTGATTATTTAATATAATTTCAAAGACTTTACCAAGAGTGGAAGTTATAGCTATTGGTCTGTAGTTTGATGGATCTGAAGAGTCACCTTTTTTAGGAACTGGATGGATGTTTGCTTCTTTCCAGGATACTGGGAAGCATGAGGTATGAGTACACAGACGGACATTTTTTGCCAATACAGGAGCGAGCACCAAGGAGCAATTTTTAAGTACTATTGGAGGAATTTCATCTGGACCAGGAGCTTTATCTACTGAGAGATTCTGCAAAATAGTTTTGACATGTCTGGTGTGGATCTTAAGTGAGGGAATTTCAGGCGAATTAAAATTAAGTACAGGGACATCTTGATTTATTTCATCTAAGGTTGAGTTGGTCGAAAACATATCCGCAAGAAGGTTAGCTTTACCTCGTGGATCACTTACAAGATTGCCAGTCGGAGATTTTAATGGTGGAATGGATGAAGCAGTAGTGAAGTTGGATTTGAATGAGTTAAGAGTAGACCAAAATATGTTGGTGTTATGATTGTATTGAAATGAATAAAGGAGATACAAACATAGATACATAATTAAAGCAGAAGGAAGATTGTAAAGGTAAGAGCAGAATAGAAGAAATATATGATATTTTGTTTATTATTATTCCGGATTTTGCTTGCTTTAGCCATTTTCGAACAATGTATTTTAGTTTATCTCCTAGGCTAGAAAAAAGACCTTCCCAGACTTCCTTCAAACTAAAAAAAATAATTGCCACCCAGAAGCCCTTCAAGCTATATTTGTGCATTGTTCGAAAGAAAATTGTCCCGGCCGATTCGCCGAACGCTGCTTTCTTCTAAGTTACGGGCTCGTCATAGCTTGCCCCCCCCCCCCCCAATCGTCATCTGAATGAGTTTGAAGCGTCTTATTATTGCCAAACTAATGGGGTGAAACGTCTTTATTTTTATTGTGAGTATAGGAGATACACACATAGAGACGTGAATATGGGAAAAAGAGGAAGGAAGGATGTAAAGCTAAGAGCAGAATAGAGGAAGGAAGGATGTAAAGCTAAGAGCAGAATAGAGGAAGGAAGGATGTAAAGCTAAGAGCAGAATAGAGGAAGGAAGGATGTAAAGCTAAGAGCAGAATAGAGGAAGGAAGGATCTAAAGCTAAGAGCAGAATAGAGGAAGGAAGGATGTAAAGCTAAGAGCAGAATAGAGGAAGGAAGGATGTAAAGCTAAGAGCAGAATAGAGGAAGGAAGGATGTAAAGCTAAGAGCAGAATAGAGGAAGGAAGGATGTAAAGCTAAGAGCAGAATAGAGGAAGGAAGGATGTAAAGCTAAGAGCAGAATAGAGGAAGGAAAGATGTAAAGCTAAGAGCAGAATAGAGGAAAGAGGAACATGGATGAAAGGTAGAGCAAAGAGTAGGGGAAAGTTGATTGGATTTGGTATAGTGTTGCGTTATAAAATGTAGGACAAAACGGAGGAAAGGAAGAAGGAGAAACAGAAGGGCTGTGAATGGAGTGAGGTTCTATAGTCCGTTTCTTTTCAACTGACGGTAAATTGTAAGTTTCCCATCAACTTATATATGTTATTTTGAAGATTTTGTAGTGAAATATGGTACTAATTAAACTGTTGTCCTAGTATGATGCAGAGACTAGTAGTGTCATATTTGCCCATTTAAGTATCGATAAATTAGCTGCTAAGGGATTCAATATACCGTCAGCTGAACAAAAATAGAGTATAGTGTGTTGATATATTTGCCGTGGTGTGTGCTTCAAAATATGGTGACAGTGAAAAAAAACACGAAAAAAACAAGAGGAACCATTGATAAAGAGCATACCTCCGCCTACGCTGGCTTTGGATATGATCCGGATCACCTCCTAAATTGAATAACTTTTATTTGGCGCATATCCTATCTGCCCACTTCGTGAAAATCGGTTCATAACTTTGCGAGCTATCTTGTTTACAGACAAAGAGACAAGCAGACAGACAAACAAACGGAGACAAAATCATAACCTCCGTGTAACTTCACTGGCGGTGGTAAAAAACAACTAAATGCCACACTAGCAGGCATCCAAATAAAGTGTATACGTGGTGGTGTATTGAAGTGGTTATACTGTATGCAATGGTGATAAGTTGGTCGGGGCCCACTGACTAGGGGGAACATAATTGATACAGATAACAGCTGTATACTGGAAGGAGTTAAGGGGAATGGATCTAACCCTTCTAGTATTATGATGTTCGTTTTAAAGTTTACTCCTACAAATAATCCAATATATTAATTTCACTCCTCACACCAAACACCTCCCAATGAAATTAATTAAAACATGTGATCCACCGGGATTCGAACCTGGGTTACCACACAGAGATATTAGATATTATACAGCTTTGTAAGAACCTCTAGCAATCAAAATATACAATATATCCTAACTAGAGGGGCAGTCGGTAGAGCGCATACCTCCACCTACACTAGTTAGTTATTTACTATTTTCTTCTGGATCTGGGTTTCAGGCTATCATCCGGATCGCTTCCTAAATTGAACCAAATCTTCCTTGGCGCATATCCTCTTTGCCCACCATATTTCGTGAACATCGGTTCATAGCTTTGTGAGATATCTTTACAGACAAACAAACGGAGTCGAAAACATAACCTCCGTCCAACTTGATTGGCGGAAGTAATGAATCCCTTTAACTCTCATAGCCCGTTTCAAACTATAAATTTGTTTAATAGCCAAAATAAAACGAAAGAGTGCATGATGTAAACCTGCTATGCTTAAGTGGCATATGCAGGCAGAGAAGGGGAAGGATAATTGGAACATATAACAGATAGTGAAAGGAATAATAAACATTGATTGAATCAAGTGACTTACTATATTCCGAAAGTAATGAAAAACAGAGGGAAGAGGAAATGGAACCACATTTTAATACTATACTGAATGGTAAATATTGAATGATACTGAATGGTATTGTAGATACTGAATGGTAAATATTGAATGATACTGAATGGTAAATATTGAATGATACTGAATGGTTAATATTGAATGATACTGAATGGTAAATATTGAATGATACTGAATGGTAAATATTGAATGATACTGAATGGTAAATATTGAATGATACTGAATGGTAAATATTGAATGATACTGAATGGTAAATATTGAATGATACTGAATGGTAAATATTGAATGATACTGAAATGATACTGAATGGTTAATATTGAATGATACTGAATGGTAAATATTGAATGATACTGAATGGTAAATATTGAATGATACTGAATGGTAAATATTGAATGATACTGAATGGTATTGTAGATACTGAATGGTAAATATTGAATGATACTGAATGGTAAATATTGAATGATACTGAATGGTAAATATTGAATGATACTGAATGGTAAATATTGAATGATACTGACTTTTCAGTATTGTATGATACTGAATGGTAAATATTGAATGATACTGAATGGTAAATATTGAATGATACTGAATGGTTAATATTGAATGATACTGAATGGTAAATATTGAATGATACTGAATGGTAAATATTGAATGATACTGAATGGTAAATATTGAATGATACTGAATGGTAAATATTGAATGATACTGAATGGTATTGTAGATACTGAATGGTAAATATTGAATGATACTGAATGGT
This sequence comes from Paralithodes platypus, assembly GCA_032716605.1. Classification (NCBI taxonomy): domain Eukaryota; kingdom Metazoa; phylum Arthropoda; class Malacostraca; order Decapoda; family Lithodidae; genus Paralithodes; species Paralithodes platypus. The sequence goes on from CM064488.1 coordinate 56,142,753, forward strand.
AAATATTGAATGATACTGAATGGTTAATATTGAATGATACTGAATGGTAAATATTGAATGATACTGAATGGTAAATATTGAATGATACTGAATGGTAAATATTGAATGATACTGAATGGTAAATATTGAATGATACTGAATGGTAAATATTGAATGATACTGAATGGTAAATATTGAATGATACTGAATGGTAAATATTGAATGATACTGAATGGTTAATATTGAATGATACTGAATGGTAAATATTGAATGATACTGAATGGTTAATATTGAATGATACTGAATGGTTAATATTGAATGATACTGAATGGTAAATATTGAATGATACTGAATGGTAAATATTGAATGATACTGAATGGTAAATATTGAATGATACTGAATGGTAAATATTGAATGATACTGAATGGTAAATATTGAATGATACTGAATGGTAAATATTGAATGATACTGAATGGTAAATATTGAATGATACTGAATGGTAAATATTGAATGATAGTGAATGGTTAATATTGAATGATACTGAATGGTTAATATTGAATGATACTGAATGGTAAATATTGAATGATACTGAATGGTAAATATTGAATGATACTGAATGGTAAATATTGAATGATACTGAATGGTAAATATTGAATGATACTGAATGGTCAATATTGAATGATACTGAATGGTTAATATTGAATGATACTGAATGGTCAATATTGAATGATACTGAATGGTAAATATTGAATGATACTGAATGGTAAATATTGAATGATACTGAATGGTAAATATTGAATGATACTGAATGGTAAATATTGAATGATACTGAATGGTAAATATTTAATGATACTGAATGGTTAATATTGAATGATACTGAATGGTAAATATTGAATGATACTGAATGGTTAATATTGAATGATACTAAATGGTAAATATTGAATGATACTGAATGGTAAATATTGAATGATACTGAATGGTAAATATTGAATGATACTGAATGGTAAATATTGAATGATACTGAATGGTAAATATTGAATGATACTGAATGGTAAATATTGAATGATACTGAATGGTTAATATTGAATGATACTGAATGGTTAATATTGAATGATACTGAATGGTAAATATTGAATGATACTGAATGGTAAATATTAAATGATACTGAATGGTAAATATTGAATGATACTGAATGGTAAATATTGAATGATACTGAATGGTCAATATTGAATGATACTGAATGGTTAATATTGAATGATACTGAATGGTCAATATTGAATGATACTGAATGGTAAATATTGAATGATACTGAATGGTAAATATTGAATGATACTGAATGGTTAATATTGAATGATACTGAATGGTAAATATTGAATGATACTGAATGGTAAATATTGAATGATACTGAATGGTAAATATTTAATGATACTGAATGGTTAATATTGATACTGAATGGTAAATATTGAATGATACTGAATGGTTATATTGAATGATACTGAATGGTAAATATTGAATGATACTGAATGGTAAATATGGAATATACTGAATGGTTAATATTGAATGATACTGAATGGTAATATTGAATGATACTGAATGGTAAATATTGAATGATACTGAATGGTTAATATTGAATGATACTGAATGGTAAATATTGAATGATACTGAATGGTTAATATTGAATGATACTGAATGGTTAATATTGAATGATACTGAATGGTAAATATTGAATGATACTGAATGGTTAATATTGAATGATACTGAATGGTAAATATTGAATGATACTGAATGGTAAATATTGAATGATACTAAATGGTTAATATTGAATGATACTGAATGATAAATATTGAATGATACTGAATGGTAAATATTGAATGATACTGAATGGTAAATATTGAATGATACTGAATGGTAAATATTGAATGATACTGAATGGTAAATATTGAATGATACTGAATGGTTAATATTGAATGATACTGAATGGTTAATATTGAATGATACTGAATGGTTAATATTGAATGATACTGAATGGTAAATATTGAATGATACTGAATGGTAAATATTGAATGATACTGAATGGTAAATATTGAATGATACTGAATGGTTAATATTGAATGATACTGAATGGTTAATATTGAATGATACTGAATGGTAAATATTGAATGATACTGAATGGTAAATATTGAATGATACTGAATGGTTAATATTGAATGATACTGAATGGTAAATATTGAATGATACTGAATGGTAAATATTGAATGATACTGAATGGTAAATATTGAATGATACTGAATGGTAAATATTGAATGATACTGAATGGTAAATATCGAATGATACTGAATGGTTAATATTGAATGATACTGAATGGTTAATATTGAATGATACTGAATGGTAAATATTGAATGATACTGAATGGTAAATATTGAATGATACTGAATGGTAAATATTGAATGATACTGAATGGTAAATATTGAATGATACTGAATGGTATTGTAGATACTGAATGGTAAATATTGAATGATACTGAATGGTAAATATTGAATGATACTGAATGGTAAATATTGAATGATACTGAATGGTCAATATTGAATGATACTGAATGGTAAATATTGAATGATACTGAATGGTAAATATTGAATGATACTGAATGGTAAATATTGAATGATACTGAATGGTAAATATTGATGTACTGAATGGTAATATCGAATGATACTGAATGGTTAATATTGAATGATACTGAATGGTTAATATTGAATGATACTGAATGGTAAATATTGAATGATACTGAATGGTTAATATTGAATGATACTGAATGGTTAATATTGAATGATACTGAATGGTAAATATTGAATGATACTGAATGGTAAATATTGAATGATACTGAATGGTAAATATTGAATGATACTGAATGGTAAATATTGAATGATACTGAATGGTAAATATTGAATGATACTGAATGGTAAATATTGAATGATACTGAATGGTAAATATTGAATGATACTGAATGGTAAATATTGAATGAGGTGAGGTACGTACACATCATATGATAATAGAGATCCAAATAATCATACCGAACACAATTATATCGGAAAAGATAACCCAAATAATTAAGCGAGCACAACCCACATAACCACACGAACTGATCAAGGGAGCCGTTTCAAAGGCAATCCAGACAACAGTAGACAAAAATAGGACGACGAGACGGTGATAGACAATGAAAGAAGAATAGCGTATGGAAAAATCCCCATAGATAGCAGGAATGTATAATATTCTTGGTTTCGTGGCTTAGGGAGAAATTAATAGCATTATATATGGATAGCTGGAAAGGGAGGGGGATGGTATTGTAGAACACATTAATAGCATTATATATGGATAGCTGGAGGGGGAGGGGGATGGGATTGTAGAACACATTAATAGCATTATATATGGATAGCTGGAGAGGGAGGGGGATGGGATTCTAGAACACATTAATAGCATTATATATGGATAGCTGGGGGGGGAGGGGGATGGGATTGTAGATCACATTAATAGCATTATATATGGATAGCTGGAGGGGGAGGGGATTGTAGAACACATTAATAGCATTATATATGGATAGCTGGAGAGGGAGGGGGATGGGATTGTAGAACACATTAATAGCATTATATATGGATAGCTGGAGAGGGAGGGGGATGGGATTGTAGAACACATTAATAGCATTATATATGGATAGCTGGAGGGGGAGGGGGATGGGATTGTAGATCACATTAATAGCATTATATATGGATAGCTGGAGAGGGAGGGGGATGGGATTGTAGAACACATTAATAGCATTATATATGGATAGCTGGAGGGGGAGGGGGATGGGATTGTAGAACACATTAATAGCATTATATATGGATAGCTGGAGAGGGAGGGGGATGGGATTGTAGATCACATTAATAGCATATATGGATAGCTGGAGGGGGAGGGGGATGGGATTGTAGAACACATTAATAGCATATATGGATAGCTGGAGAGGGAGGGGGATGGGATTGTAGATCACATTAATAGCATATATGGATAGCTGGAGAGGGGGGAGGGGATTGTAGAACACATTAATAGCATTATATGGATAGCTGGAGAGGGAGGGGGATGGGATTGTAGATCACATTAATAGCATATATGGATAGCTGGAGGCCGAGGGGGATGGGATTGTAGAACACATTAATAGCATATATGGATAGCTGGAGGGGAGGGGGATGGGATTGTAGAACACATTAATAGCATATATGGATAGCTGGAGAGGGAGGGGATGGGATTGTAGAACACATTAATAGCATATATGGATAGCTGGAGAGGGAGGGGGATGGGATTGTAGAACACATTAATAGCATATATGGATAGCTGGAGAGGGAGGGGGATGGGATTGTAGAACACATTAATAGCATATATGGATAGCTGGAGGGGGAGGGGATTGTAGAACACATTAAATTTATAGGGAATTTAATTGGTATATGCTGCCAAATAATATAAATTATATGAACGTCTATTACAGAACAACTGATAATGGATATTAGTTAGGTACTAGGTAGGTAATGTGGGTAGGTAGGTAGATGAGTGGTCAGAGGGTAGAGTGTAGAAAGGAAGTAGAAGCGTAGGTAGGTAGAGGGTAGATAGTAAGTAGGCAAGCGAGTTGTCAGATGGTAGAGTGAAGAAGAATGTAGAAAGGAAGTAGAAGAGTAGAAGGTGACGGGCTGTTAAGGGGCTGCTGGCTCTGTGTGTGTGTTTTTTTTTTTTTTTTTTTTTAGTTTCCTCGCTAGACCTCCAACAAGCTTAGAAAAACACCCCCTAGACCCCCCTTCAAGATAAATTTGCCGGCCGAAGACCGGTTTCTCTTAAGATTACAGGCTGGCTGCCGCTCGCCAGGAAAAAATCGAGACCTAAATGAAACGAAAGATCTTAACATTGACAACTAAATGGGGCGAAGGGTGTTAAAATCGCCAAACTAATAGGCCGAACGTCTTAAAATCTCAACACTAATGGGGCTAAACACGAGGGAGAAAGGGGGCCATGACAAACCAACCCTCCCCCCTTAAGGGGAGATATCCACTTGAGGGACTTTTTCTGGACCCCTTTCTCTCTCATGTCTAGCCCCATTGCTTTTGAGATTTTAAGATGTTTGCCCCATTAGTTTGGCGATTTTAAGAAGTTGCACCCCATTTATATAACTTTTAAGACCTTTCCTCCCATTTAGGTGTCGAATTTTTCCTGGCGAGCGATAGCGAGCCTGTAATTTAAGAGGAACCGGCCTTCGGCCGGGACATTTTTCTACCGAAAAATGTACAAATTTATCTTGAAAATGGGTCAAGGGGGTGTAATTTCAAGCTTGATGGAAGTCTAGGAAACACACTAAAAACCTCCCCTTAACATGCCATGACTATAGGAAAGGTAACACTAAGAATAACACAGAGTTGAGGAGGGATAGAGTTGAGGGGGGATAGAGTTGAGGGGGGATAGAGTTGAGGGGGGATAGAGTTGAGGGGGATAGAGTTGAGGGGGATAGAGTTGAGGGGGGATAGAGTTGAGGGGGGATAGAGTTGAGGGGGGATAGAGTTGAGGGGGGATAGAGTTGAGGGGGATAGAGTTGAGGGGGGATAGAGTTGAGGGGGGATAGAGTTGAGGGGGATAGAGTTGAGGGGGGATAGAGTTGAGGGGGGATAGAGTTGAGGGGGATAGAGTTGAGGGGGGATAGAGTTGAGGAGGGATAGAGTTGAGGAGGGATAGAGTTGAGGGGGGATAGAGTTGAGGGGGGATAGAGTTGAGGAGGGATAGAGTTGAGGAGGGATAGAGTTGAGGGGGGATAGAGTTGAGGGGGGATAGACAGGCTGGGGAGGTGAGAGGTCTCTACCGAAGTATAGCTAAACAGAGAGAGCAAAGTAGAAGAGTAAAAGATGCTGGACTTTCTTCCTGGCTATTGTTTACATTTTGTTAATTAATTAAAATAGGACTTCAGAGGGTATCAACCCTTCTGGATTATTTAGCCAGCACACTGTAAGTCAGGAATAGCGTCAGGACTGGAGCCCTTTTTCGAGAACTCGTCCCGTGTGAAAGTTTTTTGAAAGTGGTCCTCTAATTTAAAAGTAAATACCGAGGCAGGGCAGTGAGATAAAGAGGAAAGAACAATATACTATATTTGTTATAACATACGTAGGAGGGGAGGGCAGATGTAGGTAATAAGGGTCAAAGGAAAAACACAGAAAGAGAATGTCAAATGTGAGATTTGTAATATTGTTTTTGTGAAGATGTGAGATTTATATTATTGCTTCTGAACGAACTGAATGAGATAGAGAGGAAGATGAGAGGATATATAATAACTAATGATTAATAAAGATGTGTGAGAGGGGAGTTAGAGAGAGAAAGGTAATGTGATAAGAGTAATATATTGTTATTGTTCTGAGAGAGAGAGAGAGAGAGAGATGGCAAGCGCGCATTTAGGCCTAAAGGGACCAACTGCGATATAAAAATAGTATACAGCATACGCAGTTTGTTTTTCGACTGTTACTAGGGCTATCACACTCACACACTCTCACTCATACACTCACTCACTCACTCTCTCTATATATATGTCTCTCTCTATCTATCTCTCTCTCTCTCTCTATCTGTATAAATGCACTGAACTATCCAACTCTAGCTCTTCCCAAGCTTTCTGGTATCTAGCCAAAAACCTCTCCAATAACTTTTCTTCCTCGTCTTTCCCTCCCCTTTTCCACTCTGATGGCACAACCATCACTTCTTCCTCTGACAAAGCTGAACTCTTTGCTCAAACTTTTGCCAGAAACTCTACCTTGGATGATTCCGGTGCTATTCCTCCCTCTCCACCCCGTCTCTCCTACTTATGCCTAATATCCTAATCTCTTCTAAAGATGTACTTTCTACCCTCTCTGGGCTTAATACTAAGAAGGCGTACGGTCCGGACGGTGTTCCTCCTGTTGTACTTAAAAACTGTGCTTCCGTGCTGACCCCCTGCCTAGGCAAACTCTTTCGTCTCTGTCTCTCCTCTAACGTCTTTCCTTCTTGCTGGAAGTTTGCTCTCATTCAACCTGTCCCAAAGAAGGGTGACCGCTCTCAACCCTCCAACTATCGTCCAATTGCTCTCATCTCTTGTATCTCTAAAGTTTTTGAAACTATTCTTGCTTCCAAATTTCTTAAGCATTTCTCTTCTCATAATCTGCTCTCAGATCGCCAGTATGGCTTCCTTAAGGGTCGCTCTACTGGTGATCTTCTTTCATATCTTACTAACTCTTGGTCATCCAACTTTCGGGACTTCGGTGAGGCTTTTTCTGCTGCACTAGACATATCGAAGGCCTTCTATAGAGTCTGGCACAAAGCTTTAATATCCAAACTGCCCTCCTTCGGTTTTTGTCCCTCCATCTGTGCCTTTGTCTCTAATTTCCTTTCCAGCCGTTCCATAGCTGCGGTTGTGGACGGCCATCGCTCAATTCCTCATCCTATCAACTCCGGTGTTCCTCAGGGTTCTGTCCTATCTCCTATTCTCTTTCTAATTTTCATAAATGATCTTCTCAACTGTACATCTAGTCCCATCCATTCATATGCAGACAACTCTACTTTACACCACTCAATTAGTTTTCCAGAACGCCCCAGCCAGCAGTCCCTCAAAAGTAAACGTAATGAAGCCATAAAATGCTTATCTTCTGATCTAGCTACTGTTTCCAATTGGGGTAAAGAAAACCTTGTTACATTTAATGCTTCCAAAACTCAATTTATCCACCTTACTACTCGTCAAGAACCTCCAGAGGACTATCCCTTATTCTTCAACAATACAAAAATCAACCCTTCATCTTCCCTCAATGTTCTAGGTGTCTCTTTTTCTTCTGCTCTCACTTGGAAAGATCATATTACCAGTCTCGCTAAGGCAGCCTCCCAGAAGCTGGGTGTGCTCAACCGCCTCAAAGGGTTCTTTACCCCTGCTCAGCTACTTGCTCTGTACAGGGGCACAGTGCGTCCTTGTATGGAGTATTGTTCACATGTGTGGGGAGGATCCTCTCACACCGCACTCCTAGATAAAGTAGAAAGGAAAGCTTTTCGTATCATTAACTCCCGTCCACTCACCAATTCTCTGCAATCTCTTTCTCTTTGCTGCGATGTTGCATCTCTCTCACTATTCTATCGCTACTACAATAATCAGTGTTCCTCAGAGCTTTCCCAGTGTATACCACCTCCTCTACGTAGGGTACGTAGTACCCGCCTTGCAACACAATCCCACCCCTACTCTGTGAAACTCTCCAACCCAAGAGTGAAATGCTATTCTCAGACTTTCTTCTATTCAACTGCTGAGCTCTGGAACTCTCTCCCAGAATCAGTCTTTCCCTCTTCCTATGACTTAAATTGCTTCAAACTCCGTGTTTCCGGGCATTTTAGCTCGAACGTCCCTTGATTTCGGCCCTGTCACTCTTTGAAATCTGGGGGAGGCACTCGCTGCAGGCAGTTATGCCTTTTGTCTTCCTCATTCACATAGAAAGAAAAAAAAATATATATATACTGTATAATTATATATGTATATCACCCTTATTCTTACAATCAACACACCTGCACAATAAATCCCAGGTTGCATTAACTACGCATATGTTTTATCTGCCGGGAACTAAGCTAACATCTGTGTATTCTGGTTGTATTGGCCTTGACGTGAGCTGGGTCAGGTTCAGTGGTTCTAGTAACTGTATTTATTTAAATTTATTCGTCAGTTTGCTTGGGAAACATATTAACTTGCTCATGTAGTGATGTACAGTTGTACACCCTATGTGGTGGATTGTGTTCTTTTATTTCAAAATTTGATTGTATTAAGTGTTATTTCCACAGCGAGTTTGATAAGTTATTTTGCTTATATCTTGTGTCGTCCCAGTTTTGGTCAGGGGTGTACAAAGTACTTAATAATTTTACTCAAGTTCAAGTAAAAGTATGTACTCACAGAGTTACTCAGGTAAAAGTAAAAGTACCCAACTAGAAAGTTACTTGAGTTAAAGTAAAAAAGTATCTACTGAATGAATTACTGAAGTACCAAAAGTAAAAAGTATTTTCCCAAATTTTTAAGATACATATGAGATACCTGTTATATATACAGTATATATATATATATATATATAAAAGGAACACCCCGTTCTTAACATTAATCCTCCATTACAAACCCCAATGGAAGGAATAACATGAGTTTTATTTTCTTATATACTGTAATTATCTTCTTTGTATGAAGAATGCACAACACTTATGTTATTTTTTTCTGCATGAGTTATTTTTGTATAGCTAATGCTCGTTTTATGTTTACGGTTGTCTTTGTTTTATGTTTACGGTTGTCTTTGTTTTATGTTTACGGTTGTCTTTGTTACATGAAATTGGGGAAAAAAATATATTCAGAATAGATGAGTGTCTAATGAAATAGCAATGCTGAGTCCATCACTGGTGGAAAGGGTGAGGTGTGAAACCTGTGGGATTAGGTTGGACAATGGAAGAGTCATTAGGATACCTGGGGGGTTGGGGGAGAAGGAGGCCTATCAGCGCCATATATATATATATATATATATATAGTGGTGACCATTGAACTAGCCAAGGAATGTCACACCTAAACTCAGGGGAATGTCCATGGGAAATGCTATTGGGAATTTCAAATCTATTGGTAGGAATATTTCGGAAATTTGCTGAAGTTTTACTCCACAAAATTAAAAGAAGTAAATTAAATGTAGTGGAGTAAACGTACAAGTAATTTTTATAAATAATACTCAAGTTAGAGAAAAAGTACTGGGCAAAAAATCAACTTTCTAAAATTAAAATGTAAAACTTGCAAACAAAGTCAAATCAAAACTGGGACAAAGACAATATAAAGTCAAAACAACATATCAAAATCGCTATGTGGAAACAACGCTTACTTAAATCAAATTTATGAAATGAAAGAACACAATAAGTAGATACTGAACAAATTTACTTAAGTACTGTACTTGAGTAAATGTACTTCGTTACCTTTACACCCCTGGTCCCAACACAGCCCACTACTAACATAGACTGTATCTTACACACCAGTACAAAGGAGTACAAAGGAGTACAAAGGAAATCAAGCAACAACAGATCTAGTGACCCTTCTAGGTTGCTTGTCCTCCAAAACACTGAGGATCAAGTGTCCAAACAGTGGTTTAGAGTGGGTAAGGGAACATTGGAAAGGGAACTACTGCCCTGCCACTAACGTGGCAGGACTAGGAAGTTAGTAGGGGACATATGGGTTAGTAACTGAGGGGAGGATAAAGTTATTCATTTACAAACGCAGTCAGTCGCGGGTTTGATGCGAGATATTTGTCTAGGCGGAATTTAAATGAATCAACGGTGCTGCAGTCTATAACGTCTCGGGGAAGCCCATTCCACAAGTTGACAACTCGATTGAAGAAGAAATTCTTAGATTCGTGCGAGTTAAAAGATTTACCAATAATTTTGCAACCGTTTCCCCGCGTGTAATTAGATTGGTCGATAGTGAAGTACTTACTACAGTTCATATTGTCGATGCCTTTGATGATTTTGAACACTTGAATTAAGTCGCCTCTTAATCTGCGCTGGGTTAAAGGAAATAGATTTAATTCTCTAAGACGCTCTTCGTATGGTTTGTTCTTTAGGCTAGGTATCATTTTGGTAACTCTACGTTGAACTCGTTCTAGCTTGTTTATATCTTTTTGGTAATAAGGGCACCAGGATTGAACGCAGTATTCCAGAAGAGGGCGGACTAAGGAATTGTAAAGGGTTAGGATAACTTCTTTGGATTTATGCTCAAATGACCTGCCTATAAAGCCAATTATTTGTTTGCCTTCTTAACAACTTCTGAACATTGTTGACTCGGTTTTAGGTTACTCGATATTGTTACTCCCAGATCAGTTTCTCTGTTTACATTCTTAAGCTGAGTGCCATTCATCGAATAGTTTGCTTTCTCATTTAGGTATCCGATATGTAGTACTTTACATTTATCCGCATTGAAACTCATTTGCCAAATTTGGGCCCAACATGACAATTTATCTAGATTGTGTTGCATATCGTCAACTTGTTCTTTTGAGAGTACGCTATTTGCAATTTTTGTATCGTCAGCAAATTTTGAGATTGTGCAGGTGAGACCCTCATCTATGTCGTTGATGTAAATTAGAAAGAGAATTGGTCCTAGTACCGATCCCTGGGGTACCCCGCTACTTACATTGGTCCATTTAGATGCCTTACCAGTACCAGTACCAGTACAGTGCCACCTGATGCCAATATTGTGACCACCATACCGGTCAGAGCCTTCCCAGGACAGTACTGATATTATGGTGCTAGACCCTCCCCATGGGTCCCAACACAGCCCTCTACTAACATAGACTGTATCTTACACACCAGTACCGGTACAGTGCCACCTGGTGCCAATATTGTGACCACCATACCGGTCAGAGCCTTCCCTGGACAGTACTGATATTATGGTGCTAGACCCTCCCCATGGGTCCCAACACAGCCCACTACTAACATAGACTGTATCTTACACACCAGTACCGGTACAGTGCCACCTGGTGCCAATATTGTGACCACCATACCGGTCAGAGCCTTCCCTGGACAGTACTGATATTATGGTGCTAGACCCTCCCCATGGGTCCCAACACAGCCCACTACTAACATAGACTGTATCTTACACACCAGTACCGGTACAGTGCCACCTGGTGCCAATATTGTGACCACCATACCGGTCAGAGCCTTCCCTGGACAGTACTGATATTATGGTGCTAGACCCTCCCCATGGGTCCCAACACAGCCCACTACTAACATAGACTGTATCTTACACACCAGTACCGGTACAGTGCCACCTGGTGCCAATATTGTGACCACCATACCGGTCAGAGCCTTCCCTGGACAGTACTGATATTATGGTGCTAGACCCTCCCCATGGGTCCCAACACAGCCCACTACTAACATAGAGTGTATCTTACGCACCAGTACCGGTACAGTGCCACCTGGTGCCAATATTGTGACCACCATACCGGTCAGAGCCTTCCCTGGACAGTACTGATATTATGGTGCTAGACCCTCCCCATGGGTCCCAACACAGCCCACTACTAACATAGACTGTATCTTACACACCAGTACCGGTACAGTGCCACCTGGTGCCAATATTGTGACCACCATACCGGTCAGAGCCTTCCCTGGACAGTACTGATATTATGGTGCTAGACCCTCCCCATGGGTCCCAACACAGCCCACTACTAACATAGACTGTATCTTACACACCAGTACCGGTACAGTGCCACCTGGTGCCAATATTGTGACCACCATACCGGTCAGAGCCTTCCCTGGACAGTACTGATATTATGGTGCTAGACCCTCCCCATGGGTCCCAACACAGCCCACTACTAACATAGACTGTATCTTACACACCAGTACCGGTACAGTGCCACCTGGTGCCAATATTGTGACCACCATACCGGTCAGAGCCTTCCCTGGACAGTACTGATATTATGGTGCTAGACCCTCCCCATGGGTCCCAACACAGCCCACTACTAACATAGACTGTATCTTACACACCAGTACCGGTACAGTGCCACCTGGTGCCAATATTGTGACCACCATACCGGTCAGAGCCTTCCCTGGACAGTACTGATATTATGGTGCTAGACCCTCCCCATGGGTCCCAACACAGCCCACTACTAACATAGACTGTATCTTACACACCAGTACCGGTACAGTGCCACCTGGTGCCAATATTGTGACCACCATACCGGTCAGAGCCTTCCCTGGACAGTACTGATATTATGGTGCTAGACCCTCCCCATGGGGCCCAACACAGCCCACTACTAACATAGACTGTATCTTACACACCAGTACCGGTACAGTGCCACCTGGTGCCCAAGTAAGTTGATGTTAGGACTTTAATCCTATTTGGTCCGAGAGAGTTCTTTTTGGATCCCTAATGCTTCGCTCCATTAATTTGGAGATTGTAAAACTTGTTACCCCTGAATGGGGCGAAATGTCTCATTATCACCAAACTAACGGGGTGAAGTATTCGAGTTCCAAAAAAAAAAAAAAAAACTCGCGGACCAAATAGGATTATTATTTCTACCGAATAATACACAAATTTATCTCGAAGGGTGTGTAGGGTTTTCTTTTCTTTGTTCCCACTTTTTGTTCTCACATTGTTTATTTATTTATTTATTTATTATTATTTTGTTTAGCTTGATGGGAGTCTAGGGTAGAAATTAAAAACAATAAAATGCAATAAAATTCTCCTGCTCACTATTGCGTATTTTAAGATGACGTAGTTATGTGAGCTGTGTTGCTCTCGGTAACTGGAAGAAGCTACGCACTATAATAGTATAATGCTTCTGTGTGAAAGAGAGAGAGATTGAAATTACGTGTCGTTCTCACTCAATTTAATTCTTGTAGTCCTTCAACATGCAAGATTCTTAATTTGAGGATTGTTGTGGTTGAGAGAATTTTGTCTGTTTCACTTCTGTTGAGTATAAGGACTGTTATATTGTTTTAATAAGTACACATTAAAATGAGACGGTGGAAGCGGTCTATTGTAAAGTGACGGAATTCCCATTTGAGATACATTTTTGGCTTATATGTCGTTCTTATCTTAATTATGAGTATGTACTGTATATAAGCACACACACACACACACACACACACACACACACACACATTAGGGTAGGTGTTATAGAGTGGTGTTTTTAATGAGCTGGTAACCCTAAGGTGCCGAGTTCAAATTGTCAATGTATCAAAAGAAGATATGATTGGGATAGAATTTTCAATACATTATCACAAAGCTCAATACTCCATAAAAAGGCCCCTTATTTTTTCCTATGAAGTAGCATTGTATGAATAATCCCCTATTCAGAATATGTAATGTGTGATAGTACCTTATGAGAGCGATGCTCAGTAGGTGGCGTGAGAGAGTGTGAAGTCCGAGGTGACAAGTTGAGATAGCAAAACAGTGGTGATACATGTTTGGAGAGCCTCACCATACCAAGTTAAGCTAGGACACAACCAAGGTGCCACAAGGTTGGGAAGTCAGACTACATCGAACTGGTTGTAAAATTCATCATCCGACTTGTGAGCTGGAATAAACCCTTCATCATGTTATGGATCAAATCTAAAAGCTAAAGAAAACCTGTCTGGGGAGAGAGTTGAGGCATGTACAAAATATCCACACACAATTACTGACACTCCCACTCTCCCTCCCTCTCCTTTTCTCTATGTCTCTCTGCCTCTCTCCCTCCACTGCGTCACGGGGTTGAGCCAAGAGGTGGTCTTGGTTGAGCAGCCGTACTGCATTAAAAGGAAGGTCACTGAACTCCGTCATATTACGCACCCTGGAGATGCTGTGGCGTATGGGCTCCACAACTTAGGCGGGATTTGTTGTTTCGTTGAACTACATAGCCCTTTACCTTGGATTTTCTGTTGTTTATATTTCATCAGAGTTTTGGATTATACTTCGAAATTTTAGAAAATTAATGTAGAAGTATGAGTTTAGAAAGTACTTAGAAGATATAGCTTTCTATTATACTTAAAACAGTGAGTGTCTATGATACTTAGAAGTTTGCTTTTTGTATTAAACTTAAAAGTTAGCTTTTTATATTATATATATATATATATATATATATATATATATATATATATATATATATATATATATATATATATATATATATATATATATATATATATATATATACACTGTATTTACCGGTATATATATACAGTATATTCATATATTCATTAGTTTCATTGATTTCATTAATTAGGTTTATTTGTAAGTTAATTGGAGGGTTGGTGAACAAATATGAATACATTGATGATTGAGTATTAAATAATGCTTAGAAGTTTGAGGTACCGATGTATGTTATACATACAAGTTTGAGGTACCGATATATGTTATACATACAAGTTTGAGGTACCGATATATGTTATACATACAAGTTTGAGGTACCGATATATGTTATACATACAAGTTTGAGGTACCGATGTATGTTATACATACAAGTTTGAGGTACCGATGTATGTTATACATACAAGTTTGAGGTACCGATGTATGTTATACATACAAGTTTGAGGTACCGATGTATGTTATACATACAAGTTTGAGGTACCGATGTATGTTATACATACAAGTTTGAGGTACCGATGTATGTTATACATACAAGTTTGAGGTACCGATGTATGTTATACATACAAGTTTGAGGTACCGATGTATGTTATACATACAAGTTTGAGGTACCGATGTATGTTATACATACAAGTTTGAGGTACCGATGTATGTTATACATACAAGTTTGAGGTACTGATATATGTTATACATACAAGTTTGAGGTACTGATATATGTTATACATACAAGTTTGAGGTACTGATATATGTTATGCATACAAGTTTGAGGTACTGATATATGTTATGCATACAAGTTTGAGGTACTGATATATGTTATACATACAAGTTTGATATTTCTGTTCTACGTAGCAGTTTGAGATTAGTACCCTACCGCCCTCTCTCTCTGTCTCACTCGTTCCTTTCCTCCCTCCCCCCCCCCCCCTCCCCCCTACCACCTCTACCTCTCCCTTTCTATCCAAACTCCCTCTTTATTTCCCTCCCTCCCTCCCTCTTCCCCAAGGGCAGAATGGGATACCCCCTTTGTCCGTGTGGGGCTACAGAAGGCCTTAGTTAACACACACACACACACACACACACACACACACACACACACACACACACACACACACACACACACACACACACACACACACACACGATATAAAACATGTACACCTACCAACACACACTCACATAATTATGCACACACATAATAGAGAGAGAGAGAGATAATATCTACCAGACACACATTATTTGGTTGTAATTGTAAATTATTGACCTCATATCACAATCAACTTACGATATAATATTATGTCTCGCCTTGACTGACTGTTTGTGCCAGATTATTGCATTGTTCCCATAAACATATCTGGAGTTAAGGGCGAAATATGGGAGGATTTTCTACCGAAAGTTGTACAAGTTTATATCGAATACGGGTCTTGGGAGTAACTCTTTGTTTATCTTTACGAAGGTCTAGATAGGGAAAAAACTAAAATCCCTTAAAGCCCTCCAATTGTATCTGGTATTCCTCCCTTCCCCAATACCTAACCTTTAACAATCAGTCATGTAAGGATATGTTGTTGCTTGCTTTCCTTTGAGAGAAACAAAAACACCCTAGAAGGATATTTATCGTGATCGTGTTCTTAAACTGAATTAATATTTAACTGTGTTGGTGGTGTAATGGATTGGATGTTTATGTTCTGGGTGTGGTGTCCCGAGTTCGAATCCCGGGAGGATCATATGCTTTTATTACTTTATTCTGGTGCATTGTGGTTTGTAATGGAGTATTAATGTTAAGAACTGGGTGTTCCTTAATTTAATATATTGTTTAACACCAGTAATAATATAGCTATCCTCGTTTTCCAAAATAGTGTGTGATCATTTAGTTTTATTATCTGACTAAAATATCTTTATCTCTCATTGACAACAATTCCGCTGTGCAGTTGGTCGTTTACACAGTTTATGTTGCTAACTTTACTCTCTGTTGTATATAATTATATTTAATGTGTGTAATATAGTCTAGGGTTTAATTGAATGTGTGTGTTATAATCTATGTTGTATTATATGTATGTGTGTCTTATAATCTTTGTTGTATTTAATGTGTGTGTTATAATCTATGTTGTATTATATGTGTGTCTTATAATCTATGTTGTACTTAATGTGTGTGTTATAATCTATGTTGTATTATATGTGTGTCTTATAATCTTTGTTGTACTTAATGTGTGTGTTATAATCTATGTTGTATTATATGTGTGTGTTATAATCTATGTTGTATTTAATGTGTGTGTTATAATCTATGTTGTATTATATGTGTGTGTTATAATCTATGTTGTATTATATGTGTGTGTTATAATCTATGTTGTATTATATGTGTGTGTTATAATCTATGTTGTATTTAATGTGTGTGTTATAATCTATGTTGTATTATATGTGTGTGTTACAATATAATATATGTTGTATTGTGTGTGTTTAATCTATGTTGTATTATATTGTGTGTTATAATCTATGTTGTATTATATGTGTGTGTTATAATCTATGTTGTATTATATGTGTGTGTTATAATCTATGTTGTATTATATGTGTGTGTTATAATCTATGTTGTATTTAATGTGTGTGTTATAATCTATGTTGTATTATATGTGTGTGTTATAATATATGTTGTATTATATGTGGTGTTATAATCTATGTTGTATTATATGTGTGTGTTATAATCTATATTATATGTGTGTGTTATAATCTATGTTGTATTATATGTGTGTGTGTTATAATCTATGTTGTATTATATGTGTGTGTTATAATCTATGTTGTATTTAATGTGTGTGTTATAATCTATGTTGTATTATATGTGTGTGTTATAATATATGTTGTATTATATGTGTGTGTTATAATCTATGTTGTATTATATGTGTGTCTTATAATCTTTGTCGTATTTAATGTATGTGTGTTATAATCTATGTTTTAGTGTTGCATGTGTGTTACAATTAATATGTGTTGTATATAATGTGTGTGTTATAATCTAGGGGTTTATTTCACCTTACATTCATTACTGCCACCAGATACATGACTACATTAATGTTACTGCCACCAGATACATGACTACATTAATGTTACTGCCACCAGATACATGACTACATTAATGTTACTGCCACCAGATACATGACTACATTAATGTTACTGCCACCAGATACATGACTACATTAATGTTACTGCCACCAGATACATGACTACATTAATGTTACTGCCACCAGATACATGACTACATTAATGTTACTGCCACCAGATACATGACTACATTAATGTTACTGCCACCAGATACATGACTACATTAATGTTACTGCCACCAGATACATGACTACATTAATGTTACTGCCACCAGATACATGACTACATTAATGTTACTGCCACCAGATACATGACTACATTAATGTTACTGCCACCAGATACATGACTACATTAATGTTATTTCACCTTACATTCATTACTGCCACCAGATACATGACTACATTAATGTTACTGCCACCAGATACATGACTACATTAATGTTATGTATTATTGTTATTATTATTATTTTGTTTATTACGTATATATTTATCATTACTTTATATTATTAGGTCAGTTAATCACTTCCTTAAAAGGGATAGGGAGGATCAGTACAAATTGGAAGCATAGGAAACGGAACAGAGATAATAGGGAAAGAATACATACCGGTATAATACACTATTATTATTATTATTATTAGTAGTAGTAGTAGTAGTAGTAGTAGTAGTAGTAGTAGTAGTATTAATAGTAGTAGTAGTAGTATTCTAAACAGCACATGATAAATATAACAACACACGCGAATAATCCGTTGGTATATTACTTCACCCCAGCGTTCTCATCACCATGTAAATATAATATCCAGGAGGGTTTATTGCAACCTAACAAGAATATATTAGCTGCCCCGGAATAGTAACAGGTATATACTGTATTACCAACCAGGGGGGATATTGCTACAAGGGTATTAAGGGGAGATGGGCGTATTTATTGTATCATTTATGTATCATTTATGTATTTATGTATCATTTATGTATCATTTATGTATCTTGTTAATATATTTTTAGTTTCTTCCTTAGACCTCCATCAAGCTTTACACCCCCTAAGACCCTCCTTCAAGATATATTTGTACATTTTTCGACAGAAAAATTTACCGGCCAAAGGCCGGTTCCTCTTAAAATACAGGCTTGCTATCGCTCGCCAGGTAAAAATATACACCTAAATTAAACAAACAGTCGTAATATTGACAAATAAATTGGGCGAGAGGTCTTATAATCGCCAAACTAATTGGCCGAACATCTTAAAATCTGAAAGCTAATGGGGCTAAACATGAGGAAGAAGGGGAACCAGGAAAACGGCCCACTCCCTCCCCTTAATATATAATATTATGATATTACATAACATTGTGCACCACGGCTGTATTATGATAATGGTCATGTTATTGTTTTTATTACCATTATTATTAGTTTTATTTATGGCCACCCCTTCACGGGAATTACACCGTCTAGCAAACAAAAGAAAAGAAGGAAAGAAAGAATAGATACAAATAAAATAATAATCATAAACATCTCATCAAAATGGCAACCCAGGAGAATAAGCCATTTTATAGTACGTTACACAGTGTCTTAGCATATACTGTTTTATCAGCATGTAAATATGATATCCACTAAGCCTTAATTCAACACACTATGTCCAGGGGAAACATTGCTACAATATATTACCTGCCAGGAATAGTATCAGGTGTGTGTTATTACAAGCTGGGGTTATGGTTACGAGATTATCATATATATTAATGATATATTATGTTTAATACTACTACTTATACTACTACTACTACTTTTGTCTTTTATTTGTATTTAATATTGTACTGTACTAATACTACTACTACTGCTACTGCTACTATTACTACTTCTACTACTACTATTACGACGGTCTTATTTGTGTTATAGTCATGATTGTAGTAACTTCTCGTACTATTAATATTGTTACTGTATAATTATAGTTTATGTTGTATCATCACACACACACACACACACACACACACACACACACACACACACACACACACACACACGCACACACACACACACATAATACACACTAACACTAATAAGACGTCACAAGTGGAGTTCCGCAGGGAGCGGTGCTGGCTCCCATAATGTTTCTAATATACATTAACGACATGCCAAAGGATATAAATGCATATATGAATATGTTCGCAGATGATGCCAAGATCATGAAGCGTATAGAAGATGAAAACAGTGGTAGGGAATTACAGAGAGATTTGGATAGGATAGATCAATGGAGCAAGAAGTGGAAAATGGAATTCAACACAAATAAATGTCATGTAGTGGAAATGGGAGTAAGTAAAAGAAGGCCTCATATGGAATATAAGTTAGGAGAAAACACTATTAACCCATCAGAGAAAGAAAAGGACTTAGGGATAACTGTTAGGGGTGATCTTTCACCTGAGAATCATATTAATAAGATAGTGGGAGAAACATATGGACTGCTAAACAGAATAAAAATAGCCTTTAACTATATAAACGAGGAGATGCTGGAGAAAATAATAAAAACATTGGTGAGACCAAGACTGGATTATGCGGCAGTGGTGTGGGCACCACATCTAAAAAAGCATATAAAGAAGCTGGAGAAGGTTCAGAGAGCTGCAACTAGGATGATACCAGAACTGAGAGAATTACCATATGAGGAGAGATTAAAGAAATTAGATTTACCATCTCTAAGGGATAGGAGGGAGAGAGGTGATATGACTATGATGTACAAATGTGTGAGAGGACTCGAGAAGGTGGACAAGAAGGATTATATTGTGAAAGATAATGGTAGAACTAGGGGACATAGATATAAGCTAATGAAAGGAAGATGCAAAGGAGATGTGAGAAAGTATAGTTTCCCTTACAGAAGTATAAGTAAATGGAATCAGTTAGAAGAGAAAGTGGTGTGTGCAAAAAACATTCATATTTTTAAGGCAAAGTTAGATAATTGTAACTCAGGAAGCGGGACAATACGAACCTAAAAAGCTCAACTCCCGTATACTACAAATAGGTAAATACACACACACATATACACACACACACATATATATACACACACACAAACAATCAATAACATACACACACACACACACACGCGTCACACACACACACACACACGCGCGTCACACACACACACACACAATCAATAGCACACACACACACACACACACACATTACGTAACCATTGACTGTAGAGAAACCGGTTATGTTATGTCCGAACCTCCCTCACAACAACTACCTCTGCACTGGTAGAGTCACGTGTGCAATATACATAATCTGACAACCCAATCAGTAAACCATTTCAGTCCGTGTCATTTTAACCAGTAGACCATTTCAATCAGTAGACCATTTCAATCCATTTCAACTATAGTCTATTCGCCGTAAGTAGGCGAGAAATCATGACCTCTATCATCTTTAACTCAAAAAAGGCTAGAGCAAATTGGCTGTAAATTTCCACAGCTATTCCCTGACTGACTCTTCCCAAATGGTAGAAATATTAGCTCGATTACTGTAGTCGTTTTTGAGTAACAGAGGTTAGAGTTCATGATTTATCGCCTACTTACAGCGAATAGACTATAGTACCTCCAACTCCAGCTTCCTTATAGCCTCTAACTCCCACAAGTTCTTCTTAACCTCAATAAAGTCCTCTAATTATAGCCAGAATACAAAATAATGTGTCTGGATTACCTGAAATGGTTAACATACAAATATAATAGAAATAAACATAAAATATTGTTGTTAACCTTTTTACTACATTGTTGCAAACCAAGGGTATACAACAGGTATATTAATTAATTATTTTGATAGTAATATACCTTTCTATCCTTATATCAGATGGGTTTATTAATACCAATATAACCTTATAATGGTATATATACTATTTTGGAATCTGTATTGTCCATTTCAGTCAGTCAGTAGCCAGCCCTTACTCCCGCAAGGGGTTGGGAGGATCAGCAAGAGGAAAAAGAGATGACAGGAGAGGAACACTTATAGCAGTTTGCCCACAAAAAGTAAGCTAACAAGCATTCATTCTTGTCCTTTTCATACTGTCTTTAAACTCCTATTTTTCCCAAGGTACAATTATTTGTTTATATTTTACTCTGGTTAGAATTATACCGAGTTTGTTCAGCTTAGGGAGGACCTGTTGGAGTTTAAAGGGAAATTCATAAGATACTGTTTATCCCTTTGATTCCTATCAAGTGGTGTAAGGTCGCGTTTTGTTAGGGAGAAGTAATTTATAGATTTACATTTATTTACCCCTTCAGCACGATGACGGCTGCTGTAACTTTGATTCTGGATAACATTAAACGATTTTACGCAGTTTAATAAGGACTTGCTTTTGAAAGTTATTTATCACTTGTCTTTAGTGTCGACATTGAAGCAGGGCGTGATCGCTGCGCAGAGTTTTTGTCTGTTGCTCATGTTCGTTCAGTCACAATCAAAAGTCATATCCAACCTCCAGAATTTGATTTCTGGTACTCTATCTACAAGTGGAAAATATTCTAAGCAGTCATAAACAAAACCTTCATATGAAATTCATGGCTTCTTCAATGTGGTTCAAGAGTAAACGTATTTTAACTTGCATTACCTAGCTGTATGTAGTGACGTTTTAAACACACACACACACACACACACACACACACACACACACACACACACATATGGTACCTTTCACTAATCAGCTGTACATAGTGAGGGTCCTAAACACACACACACGTTAACATAAACTACACACACTATTTAACATGCCATACTATTTAATATACACATACCATATACACACATTAATACACACATTCACTACAACATATAGTAAAGCCGGTATCACACGAGAGCTTTTATAGTCAACATTCGATGATCAAAAACATTCTGGCAACATTTCTAGAATATTTTGCACTGGTATCAGAAACTAGACTAATGGTAGATATACATTTAGGTAACCGAAATATATTAAATGTTGACCTCATAAGCTGCCAGACCAGTGTTTAGGATAAATTTTGAGGGAAAAAGCGTTCGTGTGATACTGGCTTAACTTTAACTGTATATAGTAAGGTCCTAAACACCACCATCCCGGCAGGCTTGACCTTTAACCAGTTAGACTCTTATTGATGTATTGTCAATCAGTGTCTACGCTAAAGACAGGTGCTCTGATTATTGGGTGATCCTTAGTGTGTCTGTCTGTCTGTATCTGCAGACCTCAGCCAACAGGTTAAGGGGGGTAGTGTTTGTATATTGGTATACAGTATAGGATATATTGGTATACAGTATAGGATATATTGGTCTATTAATTTATGTTTCAGTTTCCTCGCTAGACCTCCATCAAGCTTAAATATAACACCCCCTTAACCCACTTTCAAGATAAATTTGTAAATGTTTCGGTAGAAAAATGTCCCGGTCGAAGGCCGGTTCCTTCTAAAATTACAGCCTCGCTATCGCTCGCCAGGAAAAAATCGACACCTAAATGGCACGAAAGTTCTTAATATTGGCGAAGAAATGGGGTGAAAGGTCTCTAAATAGCCAAACTAACGGAAAGAGAGTTTTAAAATCTCAAGACTAATATGCTAAACATGAGGGAGAAGGGGGTCCAGAAAAAGCAACTTAAATTTCTACAAGGCCTTCTAATTGACCACTTGCGAGTTTCAGGCTATTAGGAAGTTGGAGCCGTAGACATCGATATTAAGCACAATTACCAGCTATAATACGGTTATAGTACATTTATCAATACATAGAAGCCAATTACCAGCTATAATACGGTTATATAGTACATTTATCAATACATAGAAGCCAATTACCAGCTATAATACGGTTATATAGTACATTTATCAATACATAGAAGCCAATTCAACATATTATTTATCCATCAGAAACCTACATTATTATTGCATTTCCGTTTAATATCAATGTTTACGGCTCCAACTTCCATATAGCCTGAAACTAGCAAGTGGTATATTCTGCTGTTCATACACATTCTCACAACAATCCATTTAATATTTATTATTTGTCTACTGTATGTTAAGCTGGGAACCCACACTAACTTACAAATAATCAAATGTATTTATTTCACTCACGACACCAAACACCACCCAATGAAATTAATGAAAGCATATGCTTTTCCCGTAATTCGAACCTGGGTTACCACATACAGATCTTAAACACTCAAGCCATTACACCATTAAGACAGTTACAGCATGAACCTGGGTTACCACATACAGATCTTAAACACTCAAGCCATTACACCATTAAGACAGTTACAGCATGAACCTGGGTTACCACATACAGATCTTAAACACTCAAGCCATTACACCAACAGCATGAACCTGGGTTACCACATACAGATCTTAAACACTCAAGCCATTACACCATTAAGACAGTTACAGCATGAACCTGGGTTACCACATACAGATCTTAAACACTCAAGCCATTACACCATTAAGACAGTTACAGCATGAACCTGGGTTACCACATACAGATCTAAAACACTCAAGCCATTACACCATTAAGACAGTTACAGCATGAACCTGGGTTACCACATACAGATCTTAAACACTCAAGCCATTACACCATTAAGACAGTTAAATATTTATATAACACACACCTTACTCCAGAATTAAGTAAGTCTACGTACATTAATCACTGGGTTTTTTGTTATCGACCTCCCCTATTTCACTCCATTTGTTTGGAGATTTTAAGACGTTTCACTCCATTAGTATGGCGATAATAAGTCGTTTCGACCCATTCGATTGTTTTTTGTTTTTTTGTTTTGTTTTTCTTTCTTTTTTTCTGGGCAAAGAATAGCGACATAACTTAAAAGAAATAGGCCTTATGACGGGACACTTTTCCATCGAAAATGTACAAATTTAACTTGAAGGGGGTCTGGGTGTGCATTTTTTTTAGTTTGAAGGAAGTCTGGGAAGCCGTTATCGTTAGCCTAGACTTGATAAACTATAATATATTGTTGGAAAATGACAAAAGCAAGCAATATCTTCAAGAATTATTATACAAATATAATATAATTAATTAATATATATATACGTATGGAAAGCGAGAGAATGACTAAGAGGGTGTACGAGAGCGAGGTGGAGGGACAGAGAGGGAGAGGTAGACCGAATGAGAGGTGGAAGGATGGAGTGAGGAAGTACATGAACGAAGGCGGTGCTGGTTGGGGGGAGGGGCGTCGACTGACAGAGGTGCATGGGGGCGGTTCGTTCGTGGCCACCCCTTCGGGGATCACGGCGTCAGGCAATAGATAGATAGATATAATATATATATATATATATATATGTATAGTATATATAATAATATATATATATTATTATATATACTGTATATATTATATATATACTAAGACCTTTAATCCCATTGGTTCAACGCTTCCAGTCATGTCTTGTATTAAGAATTACTGTATGCCCTTCAACCTTTGAGATAACCAATCTTGTGTATGCCTTGTGTATTGTGATACAGACATGACACTAAAGATAAGATAAACTGTGTGTGTGTGTGTTTATTGTCAAAGTGTTCATCATTGTTAATCACTATTACCATTATTTTGAACATGTTATACATTGCCATCGTATTTATTATAGATAATTATATGTGTAATCATGAGCAAGAGTTTAAGTCATAAGATGGAGGAAAGTTGAACAGAGGATGTGAGTTCCATCGTTTACTGGTTGAATGGAAGAAATACTGTGAAGACCGGTTCACTCTTAAAGGGTAGAGTGTTGGACAGAATAGGGTTGATAATGTGTTGCAAGATGGGTGCCACCTACTTTCTGTAAGGGAGGAGGTATACACTGACAATGCTCTGAAGAACATTGATAATTGTAAGAGCACTAGAACAGGAAAAGAGATGCAGCATTGCTGTGTCGAGTAGAGAGAAACTGCAGATAATTAGTAAGAGGAGAGGAGTTGATGAGAATAAATTCTTATGACACTACCCAGGAGTTAGGTGATAGTATGGTGCTCCTATACACGTGATATTTGTATTAGACTTTCCACCATCGACTACTTTGCACTTTCCCAGACGCCAGCTCGGTGGATGTGAGCAGTGAAGGGGATATTTTCGGGCAACTGCTTTAGGGGCATCACATTTAATCTTACCAGTTATTTTCTGTATTAACAAAAAAATGAGAGCAGCGAAGATATCATCGATCCTTGTAGTTTTGAAGTGTAGGTAATTCAAAACCATGTGTCAATAATTGTCGTTTTATATTTGTTTAGCACAGATTTTTGTTAATGTTTTACTCTGTACATCTATACCTGGCAAGTAGTAATCTTGATGCCTCCCTTCTCCCAACATCATAGATAAAGGCTAATAAAAGGGAAGGCCTATGCCGTCTAATGGCAAGTAAAATTAACAAAAACAAATAGTTACATTTTCAGGCATCAATGTTTACTCCTATATTATAGTCCCGCTTTTTCTCAATAGATGGCAAGCATTAACTTTCGATATTTTTCTTTTTCTCCAATAGATGTGTGGAACAGGACCAGGATGTAGCCCCACCACCTTCAGCCCTAGAACCGACAGCAGCCCAGATGGTTGTCTCACTGAGGAGCCAGATCAAGGTCCTGAAAAACTCCCGATTCCATGATTACATAGCTGCCTACACGAGAGAGGTGGACCTTCGGGAGTTGGACCTGAGCCACCAAAACAACGCCTCTACCCCCTTCATGTCAATACCAACACAGCTGCTTAACACCCCAAGCCAGCCAACCAATCAGAGACAGACCCGGAACCAAAAGAGGAAGGAAGAGGAGGCGACTCGACTTGGGAGAAGAAAATATCCCGACCATCACCTTCTCTGCTGGATCACAAAAGCCGGACTTTAAACCTCCACGATCTCTGATTGGTCCAGCCAGGATCACAAGACCATCACTGCTATCTCAGGCTGGGGCCATATAAGTCCTTCGGGGCAGTCCCTACACACCAAAGTCCCACTACCCGATATGGAAAAAAGACTAACTCCTCTCCCTCCCTTCTGCACCAGCAGCGACTCTCATGGTCCTTGCAACACTCCCTTGTTGAACCTGGACCTTATAACCTTCAGGCACTTGTGACACTGTGTTTTAGACCAGCAAGTAAGCAAAGATAAATCTGACAACGAAGTCCTCGGTTTGACCATCAGTTCACAGGGTGAAGGCATTGAGGTGCAGTGTGAAGAGCTACGGGAGCTGAAAATCCTCAATCCCGAAGACAAATACTTTGAACAGCTGTCCAGGGAGTGGCAGGAAGAGTTTCCCCAGACCATGAAGAAGTGGCAGAAAGGCTCCCCTGGTGTGTACCAGGCCAAACAGCTGGAGAAGCGCGCCGCCGCCAGAAGACAGAGATCAGGCAGCCCGCCTAGATGCCCTACCATGATGCCCCACTCAGATTGAAAAGTTTTTCTGGGATATAGCCAACGGTTACCATCTCCTCTTGAGCAAGGGGGATGAGTAATGGTCTCGGGTTGATTAAAGAAGGTCAAGCGCTTGTGAATCCTCGAAGGAGGATATACGGCTGCTGTATAAGTAACCAGACGATCATTATTATTATTATTATTATTATACAGTATATGTTTACTTTAACTAATGTAAAAACAGTACACTATTGTGGTAAACTTTCATAATTATTAAAAGAAAGCCGTCACTTTCGAGTGGTAGTGGGATTATCTGCTTGCAATGTAATTTAGATAAGTACATTTTCTTTTCAGGTGCAAATTAAATACCGTACAATCGTGTCTATCTCTGAAGATGGATACTTGTGTGTTCTGTAAGAAGATTCTAGACTCTACCGGGACCATCACAACTCTCACGGCCAAGGGCTTTGATGGAATTGCAAAAGCAAGTGAACTCCACCATGATAATTTATCAACTGTGCCTGGTCAAAGGGTTCACATGAACTATAGAAAATCATACTGTTGTGCTAAATATATCCAATCATTCAATAAGAGGAATTATGATGAGGGACCCTCTCAGGTAGGTCCAACGACGCATCTATCACTCGGCACATCATTTCAGTATCATGACCACTGTCTGTTTTGTGGACAACTAGATAGGTATTCAGGTAAAATATCCTCATTAAAGCTAATACTGGTAAGAACATTGGACTTCCAGAACTCCATAAGATAGGCTTAGTGCACGAAATTACTCATGAGTCGGAACAGTTAAGGGTCGGATAGAATTTGTATCTGATCTCCATATAGCTGATGCCATGTAGGCCTATCACAATGTCTGCAGTTCCAACTCCAGTACTGGGCATCAAATCCCACTCCAGTTCACCACAGATGATACTAACCCATCTAAACATCTAAAGAAAGGAAGACCACATGCCTCTGCGCCAGAAACTGCCTCCTGACGTAGAACCTTACAGGTTTCCACATGAAGGCCACCATCAAAAGCCACTTTGGTGACATAATCACCATAGCAGAAATCCATGACAAGGCAAATGTTGTGACCTTCTGTCACGCTGCTGACATGATAATAAGTTATTTATACACATATTCAAAGGACAATGCTTCTCATGATATGCTCTGAATCATTCAGACAGAGGCTAAGCTTTTGAAAAGTAATATGAAATGGATCAGTCAACCAAAGGACATATACCCCTAAGCTAGTGTAATGTCCTCCATAGATGAAGCTACTTCATCCTGCCAGAATCCCTTTATGTGCTCCTTAAAAAGTAGCATCAATAGGCCAAGCTATCTTGCAGTCAGCCAGGCCTTCTTTTATTATAGCCCCTTTGCAGTCGGGGTTAGGCGTGCAGTTACATTACCATTTTGGTTCACGGTTCCTAATTGATACACTGAGTGAACATGGATTCTGCAGTTCCTACCATTAAGTGCAGCTGTCCAGCTGGGATAATATGTGCCTAACTTCACTGCTGGTGACTACATCCAGTATATGGCCGACAATGTATACCACAATATATAGTAGACTCGCCCGGACAAGAAAGGAAGCTGCCTGTCAGTCGCCCACCTGGTCACCGCGTTTGCCCCGAGGTTAAGGGACGGCTACCCTGTTAATCCTTTCGTTGACCTGGACTCCCCACCACCTAGGCCACAACTACCACACTACACCTTTTTCTACAGGGTACTACAAGACATCGCATCATATTGCAGGCCCTTGTACTTACTATAGTCTATTTTTATCCAGCTGATGATAAATTGCCATGTTACTATCTTGGTTACTCAGCTATTATGTAGATTTTGTAGCGAAATATGTTACTAATTATGAAAATGGGGCAATAATATGATGCAGAGACATAGCAGTATCATATTTTTCCATTAAGAATCGATAAATCAGTTGCTAAGGGATTCTATTTAGTATCAGCTAGGAAAAAATAGACTATAGGTACAACTTATGTATATAAATATCACTGTATGATATCATCCTTTGTGCGATATTATATTATTGTATTGTGTCTTGTAATCTTTCTAGAAAAAAATACATCTTTTCCATAATAAAACCATATTCCGTGTTAATTTGTGTTTGCATTGCCTTCCTAGTTAAAGATAATAAACTAGCCTGAATAATATTGGCACTTCAAGATTGTTTTAACAGTACTTTTTTTTCCTTATAATAATCGTTCCATACTACCCCAGTTAGGTTGAATAAGGTTAAGCTAGGTAGATTGAGGGCATTAGGTTGATTGAGATCAATTTAGCATGAGTGAGGTCCAGTTAAGTTTAGGTAAAGATAAGTATATTGAGGTCAAGATAGATTGATTGAGGTAAAGTTAGGTTAGATTGACTAAGATCAAGCTAGGTTGATTAGAATCAATTTTGGTTAATTGAAATAAAGTTAGCTTGATTGAGGTTAAATAAGGTCAAGTCAGGTTGATTAATATCAAATTTGGTTAATTGAGGTCTAGTTAGATTGATGAAGGTCTAGTTAGGTTATTGAAAGTCAAGCTAGGTTGATTGAGTTCAAGCTAGGTTGATTGAGTTCAAGCTAGGTTGATTGAGATCAAGTTAGGTTGATTGAAATCAAGCTAGGTAGATTGAAATCAAGCTAGGTTGATTGAGATCAAGCTAGGTTGATCTAAATCAAGTTAGATTAAATTGAATCAAGTTAGGTTGATTAAGGTCAAATTAGGTTGACTGGGGTCAAGATAGGTTTATTAAGGTCAAGATAGGTTGATTAAGGTCAAGTTTGGTTGATTGAAGTCAAGCTAGGTTGATTGAGGTCAGGTTAGGTTGACGAAATTCAAGCTAGGTTGATGAAAGGCAAGTTGGGTTGATTGAGATCAATTTAGGTTGATTGAGATCAATTTAGGTTGATTGAGATCAAGTTAGGTTGATTAAGGTCAATTTAGATTAAGTAAGGGCAAGATAGATTGACTGAGGTCATGTTAGGTGATTGAAGTTAGGCTAGATTAACTGAGGTCAAGATAGGTTGATTAAGGTCAAGTTAGGTTGATTTAGGTCAAGATAGGTTGCTTAAGATCAGGTTATCTTGAATGAGATCAAGTTAGGTTGATAAAATTTAATTTTCGTTGATTTAGGTCAACATAGGTTCACTAAGACCAGGGTAGGTTGAACGAGATCAAGTTAGGTTGAATGGGGTCAATTAAAATTGATTGGGGTCAATCCAAATTGATTAAAGTCAAGTTAGGTTGATTAAGATCAAGTATAGATTGAATGAGGCCAATATAAGTTGATAAAGATCAAATTATCTTGAATGAGGTCAAGTTTGATTGATAAAGGTCAAATTTGGTTGATTTAGGTTGAATGAGATCAAGTTAGGTTGAATGGGGTCAAAGAAAGTTGAGTGAGGTCAAGATAGGTTGATTAAAGTCAAGTCAGGTTCATTAAGATCAAGTATAAGTTAAATGAGATCAAATAAAGTTGATTGAAGTCAAGCTAGGTTGATTAAAGTCAAGTTAGGTTGATTGAGATCAGGTTAGGTTGAAATCACTAGAATGGACGAAAATATAAGTTAATAAAGATCAAGTTAGGTTGAATGACGGCATACCTAATCGATTAGCCAAAAAATTAACTAATATTTAAGCCAGAAAAATTAAAGCGTACTCCATCCATTGGCAAAAAAAAGTAACTAATATTTAAGCTAGAAAAGTGAAGGCGTACTCCATCTATTGGCAAAAAAATGAACTAATACTTAATTAAGCCGGAAAAGTGAAGGCGTACGCCATCTATTGGCAAAAAAATTAACTAATATTTAAGCCAGAAAAATAAAGACATACTCCATCTATTGGCAAAAAAATTAACTAATATTTAAGCCAGAAAAATAAAGGCGTACTCCATCTATTGGCAAAAAAATTAACTAATATTTAAGCCGGAAATGTGAAGGCGTACTCCATCTATTGGCAAAAAAATAAACTAATATTTATGCCTGAAAAGTGAAGGCGTACGCCATCTATTGCCAAAAAAATGAACTAATATTTAAGCCGGAAAAGTGAAGGCGGACTCCATCTATTGGCAAAAAAATGAACTAATATTTAAGCCGGAAAAGTGAAGGCGTACTCCATCTATTGGCAAAAAAATTAACTAATATTTAAGCCGGAAAAGTGAAGGCTTACGCCATCTATTGGCAAAAAAATGAACTAATATTTAAGCCAGAAAAGTGAAGGCATACGCCATCTATTGGCAAAAAAATGAACTAATATTTAAGCCGGAAAAGTGAAGGCGTACGCCATCTATTGACAAAAAATGAACTAATATTTAAGCCAGAAAAGTGAAGGCGTACTCCATCTATTGGCAAAAAAATGAACTAATATTTAAGTCGGAAAAGTGAAGGCGTACGCCATCTATTGGCAAAAAAATGAACTAATATTTAAGCCAGAAAAGTGAAGGCGTACGCCATCTATTGGCAAAAAAATGAATTAAAATTTAAGCCAAGAAAGTGAAGACATACGCCATCTATTGGCATAAAGCATAACTAAATTGCAATACTTCCATTTTTCACCAACAGATGGCGTAAGCGTTCACTTTTTTAACAAAAACATTAGTTCATATTTTTGCCAATAGATGGCGTATGCCTTCATTTTTCGACTAAAATATTAGTTAATTTTTTGCCAATAGATGGCGCACGCCTTCACTTTTCCGGCGTAAATATTAGTTCATTTTTTTGCCAATAGATGGCGTACGCCTTCACTTTTCTGACTTAAATATTAGTTCATTTTTTCCCAATAGATGGAGTACGCCTTCACTTTTCTGACTTAAATATTAGTTCATTTTTTTCCCAATAGATGGAGTACGCCTTCACTTTTCCTGCTTAAATATTAGTTCATTTTTTTGCCAATAGATGGCGTATGCCTTCACTTTTTGGCTTAAAAATATTAGTTCATTTTTTTGCCAATAGATGGCGTACGCCTTCACTTTTCTGGCTTAAATATTAGTTCATTTTTTTGCCAATAGATGGCGTACGCCTTCACTTTTTGGCATGAATATTAGTTCATTTTTTTGCCAATAGATGGAGTATGCCTTCACTTTTCCGACTTAAATATTAGTTCATTTTTTTGACAATAGATGGAGTACGCCTTCACTTTTCTGGCTTAAATATTAGTTCATTTTTTTTGCCAATAGATGGAGTATGCCTTCACTTTTCCAACTTAAATATTAGTTAATTTTTTTGCCAATAGATGGAGTACGCCTTCACTTTTCCGGCTTAAATATTAGTTCATTTTTTTGCCAATAGATGGCGTACGCCTTCACTTTTCCGGCCTAAATATTAGTTCATTTTTTTGTCAATAGATGGCGTACGCCTTCACTTCTCCGGCTTAAACATTAGTTAATTTTTGTCAATAGATGGAGTATGCCTTCACTTTTCCGGCTTAAATATTAGTTAATTTTTTTGCCAATAGATTGCGTACGCCTTCACTTTTTGGCATAAATATTAGTTCATATTTTTGCCAATAGATGGCGTAAGCCTTTACTTTTCCGGTTTAAATATTAGTTAATTTGTTTGCCAATAGATGGCATACGCCTTCACTTTTTGGCATAAATATAATTTTTTTAGATAGATCTTTACTTCATTCAACCTAGCTTGATCTCTATCAACCTATCTTGACTTCAGTCAACTATATTTGACCTCATTCAACTTATACTTGATCGTAATCAAGCTATCTTGACCTCATTCAACCTAACTTGATCTTGATCAACCTAACTTGACTTTAGTCAACCTATCTTGACCTCAATCAACTTTATTTGACCTCATTCAACCTAACTTGATATCATTCAACCTAACTTGATATCATTCAACCTAACTTTATTTTAGTCAACCTATGTTGACCTAAATCAACCAAATTTGACCTTTATCAACCTAACTTGACCTCATTCTAGACAACCTGATTATCAACTTATCTTGACCGCATTCAAACTAACTTGATCTTAATCAACTTAACTTGCCTTAAATCAACCTATCTTGACCTTGATCAACTTTATTTGACCTCATGCAATCTATACTTGATATTAATCAACCTATCTTGACCTCAATCAACTTATTTTTACCTTAATTATCCCAAACTGACCCAATTCAAGATATCCTGATCTTTATAACCCTATTGACCTCAATCAACATATATTGACCTCAATCAACCTAGCTTAACCTAATTCAACCTAACTTGACCTTTATCAACCTATCTTGACCTCAGTCTAGCTTATCCTCAATTACATAACATGACTTCAGTTAATCTACCTTGACCTCATTCAACCTACCTCCTTGACCTTACTCAATCTAACTTGACATTAGTTAACCTAGCTTGAGGTTAATCAATAAATTTTGATCACAATCAACCTTACTTGGCCTTAAGCAACTTAATTTACCTTAATCAACTTAACTTGACCTTAATCAACCTAACTTGAACTTTAATCAATCAACCTAATTTGATTTTAATCAACCTAGCATTACCTCAGTCAATCTAACCTGGCCTCAGTCAACCTAACTTTATTTCAATCAATCCATTTGTATTTCAATCAACATAATAATCTCACTTAACCTAACTTGACCATCATCAACCCAACTTGACCTTCATTAACCTTACTTGACCTTCTTCAACCTAACTTCACCTTAATCAACCTCGCTGAACTTTCAATAAACTAAAATTTACCTTAATCAACATGTCTTTACCTTAATCAACCTCAACCAACCAAAATTTGCCTTAATCAACATATATTGACCTCAATTAATTTAAATATATTTCAGTCAACCTTATTTGATCTCAAAGACCCTGATTTGACATCAATCAGTGTAGTTTCACCTAATTCAACCTAATTTGACCTTAATCAACTTAACTTGATCTAATTCAACCTAACTTGATGCCAAGCTACTCAATCAACCTACAGTAGCTTGACCTTCATTAATCTATCTTGACCTGAGTCAACCTAACTTGACCGCAATCTAACTTGACCTCAATTAATTAAACTATTTTTACTTAATCAACCTATATTGTCCTCGATCAATCTAACCTGACCTCAATCAATCTAACTTGACCTCAATGAAGCTAACTTGACAGCAATCTATCTTGATCTCAATCAATCCATCCTGATCTCAACCTACCTAACTTAATGTCAATCAACCTAACCTGCCCTTCATCAACCAAACTTGACCTTCATCAACTTAACTTGACTGTAATCGCCCTCTCAATTACAATACCCCCAATTAACCTAACTTGACATCATTCAACCTCACTTCATCTTAATCAACCTAGTGACCATAATCAACCTATTTTGGCTTCAATCAACCTAATTTGACCTCAATCTATCTTGAACTCTATCAATCCATCATGATCTCAATCAACCTAACTTGATCAACTCAATCAACCTAACTTGCTTTTCATCAGCTTAACTTGACATGTATTAACCTAACCTTTATTAATCTAATTTTACCATAATCAAGCTTGCTTGGCCTTAATCAATCAAAATTTACCTTAATCAACCTGTCTTGAATTAATCAACTTAAATCAACCACAACTGTGCTTAATCAACTTATCTTGACCTCTCTATATTTAAAGTTGATTTAAGTCAACCTAATTTGATCTGAATCAACCACATTTGTCCTCAATCAACCTAACTTGACCTTAACCAACTGATCATAACCTCAATCAACATAATTTGACCTTCTTGAAGTTGACTTGACCTAATTCAACCTAACTTGATTGTAATCAACCTAATGGCCTTAATCAACCTATCTTGACCTTCATCAATTTATATTGACCTTAATCAACCTAACTTGACCTCAATCAATTATAATAACTTAACCTCAATTAATCTATGTTGACCTCGATCCATCTAATCTGACCTCAATTAATGTAACCTGACCTCAATCAACCTAACTTGACCACAGTGAATCTATCTTGATCTCAATCAACTTAACTAGCCCTTCATCAAACTAACTTGACTTTCATCCACCTAATTTGACCTTCATTAACATAACTTGACCTTCATCAACCTAACTTGACCTCAATCAACCAAAATTGACCTTAATCAACCTATCTTGACTTCAATTAATTATCAGTTGATTTCAGTTAATCTAATTTGACATAAAAAAACATAACTTGACTTAAATCAATCTAGCTTGACCTTAATCAACCTAAATTGACCTCAATTAGTTTTACTTCACCCCAATCTATCTATGTTCATCTCAGTCAAGCCACCTTGATCCTAACCAACAAAACTTAATCTCAATCAACCTAACTTGACCTTCAGCAACCTAATTTGACCTTTATCAAGCTAACTTGACCTTAATTAGTCTCTCTTGATCTAAATCATACACAATTGTCATTAATCAACCTGATTTGACCTTATTCAACCTCTTTTGATGTCAATGAACCTAATTTGATATCAATCAAAGTCATTTGATCTTAAGCAACCTAACTTTACCTTATTCAATCAACTTTGACCTCATTAAACCTAATATGACTTTTAGCAACCTAACTTGCCCTTAATCAAACTAACTTGATCTTATTCAACCTAACGACCTTAATCAACCTATTTCAGCCTCAATCAATCTATCCTGGCCTCAATCACCTTAACTTGATCTCAAGCTATCCTGTTCTCTGTCAATCCACCTTGATTTCAGTTAACTAGCTTGATTTCAGCAACCTAACTTGCCCTTCATCAACTTGACTTGACCTACATCAACCTAACTTAACCTTAATCAACCTATCTTGACCTCAATCAACCAAAATTGGCCTTAATCAACATGTTTTGACCTTAGTCAACCTCAATCAACCAGAATCGAACTTAATCAACCTATTTCTACCTCAATGCATTTAAGTTGATTTCAGTCAACCTAATTTGACATCAAAGAACATAACTTGGCTTCAATCAAGCTAGCTTGACCTCATTCAATGTAACTAGTCGTCATTCAACCTAACTTGACGTTAATTAAGTTAACTTGACCTTAATCAAACTATCTTGACCCGAATCAACCTAATTTGACCTTAATCAACTTAATTTGACCTCATTCAACCATCTTGATTTTAATCAACCTAATGGCATCAATTAACCTATCTTTACCTTCATCAATCTATATTGTCCTTAATCAACCTAACTTGACATTAATCAATCAAAATAGCTTGCCAATAATCAA
The DNA here is from genome assembly GCA_032716605.1 of Paralithodes platypus. NCBI lineage: Eukaryota > Metazoa > Arthropoda > Malacostraca > Decapoda > Lithodidae > Paralithodes > Paralithodes platypus. Next base: position 56,178,954 of record CM064488.1, read on the forward strand.
CCTATCTTGACCTTGATCAATATAACCTGACCTCAATGTATCTAACCTGACCTCAATCAACCTAATTCGACCTCAATCAATCTATCTTAATCTCAATCAATCCTTCTTGATCTCAATCTACCTAATTTAACCTTTATCAACCTAACCATAGTCAACCATGTTTGACCTCAACAAATCAAAATTGACCTTAATCAAACTGTCTTGACCTTAATCATCCTCAATGAACCAAAACTATCCTTAATCAACCTATCTGGACTTCAGCTTATCTTGACCTCATTCATCCTAACTTGATCATATACAACCTAACAGCCTCAATTAACCTCTCTTGACCTTAATCAACCTATCCTGACTTTAATCAACTTATCTTGACCTTAATCAACTTCGCTTGACCTCAATCAATCAACCTAACTTCACCTTAATCAACCTATCTTGACCTTAACCAAATTAACCTTACCTCAATCAATCTAACCTGACCTCAATCAACCTAACTTGACCTCAATCAATCTATCTTGATCTCAATCAACCTAACTTCATCTCAATCCACCTCTAATTTGACCTTCATCAACCTAACTTGACCTCAATCAATCTCTTTTGACCTCAACCAAACTTGACCTTAATCATCCTATCTTGACCTTATTCAACCTCTTTTGATCTCAATCAAGCAAACTTGACCTTAATCAATCTGTTTTAACCTCAATCAATATAAGTTGATGATAATACTAATTGTAGGAGTAAAAAGGGAAAACATACGAGCACTACGAATTCCACCAAGATTGACCAATCAGCGAGCTGGATTAGATGTTGCATATCGTGATCTCTGGTGCGGACGTAAAGGTACCAGCTTCAATCAGGTAGCTGTGAGTGCACCTCTGCCACACGCTGATTGGTTGGACTTCAATCAGTGTACCAAGGCCACAAAGTAGGACCCTAAAGTCAGTGTCACATAAGCTCTTTTCTCGTCAATTTTTACGGGCAATTGTAGTCTTATATCTTCAAAATTTGTGTTATACCAGAATCAGCCACATAGGATAATCTAACTTCAGTCTCGTTTCCGATTGCAATGTGAAAAATCCTCAAAATATTAAGAGAAAAAACTTGTTCATCTAAAATTGTCTGAAAAAGCGGTAGTGTGACACTGGCTTACAGGTGAAGCTAGAAGAAAAGGTAGCTTCAAAACTTATGGCCACGATTTATGTCCTATACCCTGTTCCACATTAGTAGGCCAAAACTCTTCAACATTAAGGGGGCCCACCTCGTATTTTTTCTCTCTCTCTGGTTTGCATCCATTTGGCCCCATTCAGCCTACTTTTTAAGACATTTACCCCCATCCAGGTGTTGATTTTTTCTTGGCGAGCGGTAGCGAGACAGCATATTTTTTTATATGTTTTTGACAGCAGGCTAAATTTGTACATTTTTCGATAAAAAAAAAAGTCTCCGGCTAAGCCGGATTCCTCCATACAATGCTGGCTCGCTATCGCTCGCCAGGAAGAAATCGACACCTGGATGGGGATAAACATCTTAAAACAGTAGGCTGAATGGAGCCGAATGGATACAAGCCAGAGAAAGAGAGAAAAGGCAGGTCACCCCCCTTAACCTCTATAACTCACAAACGACTTGAGTACTCGATCTAATATTTCTACCATTTGGGAAGGGTCAGCCAAGGAATAGGTGTGAAAATGACAGCCCAGTGTACAGCACCCATTCCCTCTTCCAGCTGGCACTCTATGGCAATCACACCCATTGTTTCAGTTCTGTCCCATTGTACACCTTAAGGGGGGTCACCTGCTTTTTTTCTCTCTCTGGGTTGTATCCATTCGGCCCCATTCAGTCTACTGTTTTAAGACGTTTATCCTCATCCAGGTGTTGATTTATATCTGGCGAGCAATAGCGAACCACCATATTTTGGATAATGAGTTTGTTGGCTGGCTAAAATTTGTATTTTTTCCATAGAAAAATGTTTCCGGCGAAGTCGGATTTCTCCATAAAATGCTGGCTCGCTATCGCTCGCCAGGATAAAATCGGCACCTGCATGGGGATAAATGTCTTAAAACAGTAGGCTGAATTGGGTCAAATGAATACAAGCCAGAGAAAGATATAAAAGGAGAGAGAAAAGGCAGGTCACTCCTCTTAAGCAACTTTATAGCTGTCCACATGACCAATCCTTACACTGCTCTCCCAACACCACCTTCACGTTTATAGCTGTCCACATGACCTATCCTTACACTACTCTCCCAACACCACCTTCACGTTTATAGCTGTCCACATGACCTATCCTTACACTACTCTCCCAACACCACCTTCACGTTTATAGCTGTCCACATGACCTATCCTTACACTGCTCTCCCAACACCACCTTCACGTTTATAGCTGTCCACATGACCTATCCTTACACTGCTCTCCCAACACCACCTTCACGTTTATAGCTGTCCACATGACCTATCCTTACACTGCTCTCCCAATACCACCTTCACGTTTATAGCTGTCCACATGACCTATCCTTACACTACTCTCCCAATACCACCTTCACGTTTATTGCTGTCCACATGACCTATCCTTACACTGCTCTCCCAACACCACCTTCACGTTTTAAAGATGATGGATACAATTTCAACTTCAGAGGTTAACATTCGACAATTATTGTAAATGGATTGAAACAGGGTAGGCCATGGTATTACGATTGTGTTTATGAGAGATGTTACGGTCAAAATGTGAGTGTGTGTGTACGAGAGTTAGAGTGAGTCACAGTGAGAGTACCGGTATGTGTGCGTGTGTATGTGTGAAAGAGAGAGAGAGAGAGAGAGAGAGAGGGGGGAGGGGGGAGAAAGAAAGTGTGTGTGTGTGTGTGTGTGATAGAGAGGATACACACACAGCCCATACAGAGGTCTTTATCAGTACTTCCGCCACCCTTGTACAGTAATAGATACAGGGGTGGCAGTACTACCGTATATCACCTATATGTATGAGAGAGAGTGAGAGAAGGGGGGGGGGCGAGAAAGAGAGAGAGAGAGAGAGAGGGGGGGGGGGTAGAGTGAGGGTGAGAGAGTACACACACACACACCATATTCCACACCCTTAATCAGTATGTCCGCCATGCCTGTATAGTGTTAGAGAGACACCAGTATTAACGTCTAGCACCTATATAAAAGAGACCGAGAGAGAGAGAGAGAGTGAGAGTGAGAGAGAGAGAGACAGTACATACAACCCCTACATATACTGTATATTTACCATAACTTCCTCTACCCCCTTCATAGCTATACAGACGCCATAATATTAACGTCTATCACTCATATAATCGATAACTGGATGGCCTTCAAATTGATCAGTGATGGGGGACAGTGACGCTTCTACGGTAGTGCTATATAGTTTATTAACAAAGGAATACATACACAAGTTTAAGGGGAGGTTCTTAGTTTGTTCCCTAGACCTCCATCAAGCTTAAACTCGCACTCCCGTTGAGCCCCTTTTAAGATACATTTTTACATTTTTCGGTAGAAAAAATTTCCAGCCGAGGGCCGATTCCTCGTAAATTACAGGCTCGCTATAGCTCGCCAGGAAAGAATCGACATCTAAATGGCACGAAAGGTCTTAAATTTGACAGAAATGGGGCGAAAGTTCCTAAAATCGCCAAACTAATATCAAAACTAATGGGGCTAAACACGAGGGAGAAGGGGGGCCAGAAAAACGACCCACCTCCCCTTAAAGATAGTTCCACAGTTCACAACTTCACCTCTATACTGTAGTTATTTTCTCATATCCGAAAACAAATGCTTCTGTACAAACTGGACAATCTTGATATCGGTTTTGATATCGCGTGTTATGGACCGTGTAATCGTTTATGTCTTTTTATTTGAGGGACATGCCAAGTTAATCCCATTCTCCTTTGATGGTGACTGTACAGTGTGGGCGGGCTGCGGCCGGGCTTCCTACAAACCGCGCCAAAATCACGGAACCCTCTGTTTGCACCCTTAACCCTTTGAGTACCAGCGACGTGTTATATAAGGTGTTGATTTTCGGTGTGAGCATCCTGGGTTCGAGTCCACGGACTGCCACATGTGTTTGTAAATTTCATTAATCGATTTTAGGAGTATGGTTGGTTGTTGGAAGGAACATAATAATATTATATTCTAGCTATATTTAGACGATATTATGCAGCTTGGGAAGGATATGTGGTAGTTAAATGGGTTGATTGAGATAGTTTGAAGTCTTATTGCTAGAGGTCCTTCCTAAGCTGAATAAAATCGTCTAATAGTTTCCAGCATATAATGAAAAGAACGTGGCCGGTACAGTACGGGTTAAATGCACAGATAACTAGAGGGGCACTTGGTAGAGCGCATACCTGACTGTTTCTTTGCTATTAATATCATTGGCCAAATTGCCGAATAGCTTTATATAGCTTAAAGGGTTAAGTTATTGAGAGTTTGCATATTCATATTTGTTTTCACCAACCCACCAATTAATTTACAAATAAACCTAATTAATTAAATCAATGAAAGTAATCTCAGAAAGCATTGCAATATTCAAAGTGTGAGCAGGCTATAGTAATACAGTTATTTTACTTGTTATTTAGTTTATGCCTATGTTGCACATCGGGGGCTCCTGTGCAGGAACCCCAAAGCGGTTTTAAGGGGAGACAGACCGTATTTCTAGAGCCCCTTCTCCCTAATGTTTAGCCCCACTACTTTTGAGATTGTAAGACGTTGGTTCCATTAGTTTTGGGATTTTATGAGTAAATCATGACCTTTCACCCCATTTCTTTGTCAATATTAGGACCCTTCGTGCCATTTAGGTGTCGATTTTTTCCTGGCGAGCGAAAGCGAGCTTGTAATTTTAGGAGGAATTGGCCTTTGGCTGGGAATTTTTTTTACCGAAAAATGTACAAATCTATCTCGTCTAGTGGGTGTATTTCTAAGCTTGATGGAGGTCTAGGGAGGAAACTAAAACAAATATATGAATACATTAATTAATAGACCAAACAAACAGCCAGTGTCCCCTTAACTTATGCGCTGAAGACTAATGATGTAGCCTACATGTGGCGTCCACTTTATGTCCACTGAGAGATGAACCCAATACAGCTTATTGGATATAAATAGGGTGATGTTATGAAGCGTATGGGTAAACAGGGTGGGTTTATTGGATCTGGTGAATTGGATGTGATGTTTGTCAGGTCTGTTGGTGATTGCATTATTCAAATTACCACAATGTACAGTAGTTTGCTTGGTACACAGGTTCAACCCCAGCTCTTCATTCACTAATATACCCAATACAAACTGCAAAAAGTTGAAAGAATTAATAAAAACATCATTTGAAGAGGAGCACTTTATTGACAATGTTTCATAGAAATATCAAAACAATATGAAAACAAAAATATAAATTTGATTAAGTTAATTATATGTATTTATATATGCACTATAATAATTGCATTTCATACTTCTGCTAATGATCTAATCATTGATGTCAACGATTACAACTTATTTATATCCTCAAACTCGTAAGAGCTGCTTTTTCATAATTCTTTTATACTCGAACCAAAACTCCCTGTAATTACATATCTCGGGGTAACTATTCACAAAGCTTCAATTTACAATATTTGAAGGGGGATGACCTGTTTTTTTCTCTTTGTTGGTTGTATCCATTCGGTCCCATTCAGCTTACTTTGCTAGTGTACAGTAGCCAACATGTTAGTAACCAGTGGTAAAGTATTATTATTATCAGAACTGTGAGGTATCGATCTCTAAACTTTGACCAGTAGGCTATCCATTCACAGATTGGGAATGATATAAGAGTTTGTACAATTATACAAATAATGCTCCTCTTGGTTGCCATACTGTCTAAAATACCAGTATTATGCATCCCAACCATATTCCTAGTCTCGCTTTCACTTTGTAAGTGCAGAAGATACAGATTACGAAGAAATAAAGATAATTTGCTAAATGTTGAGAAAGGTCATATTCAAAGTTGGCGGGTTGGCCGGGCGCGCTGGTGCTGCCGCCTACCAGTTGGTCATTGTTTGGTTAGCAGGAGGACATATTTATCATCCGATTTGTGTAAAGTGCCTCGATTTCCACCATCTAGAAGACCAGCGACGCCCCAGAAGCTAACCGTCGCTAGATTAAGGTACGGGGGGCGTGTGGAGGGGGTAATATGAGCCGGGAAGGGGGTTATAAGGGAGTAATGAGTGGATATAAACAGGGGACGTCTGGAGTGTGGGGGCCCTGAGCGGCAAACTAGAGGCTCTCCTCCACCACCTTCCGCGACGACGTGACTTTACCTTCACCAACTATATTACTCCACGCCCATCATGCCTCCCGCCCATCTCGCCCACCCTATTTTGATGAGTGGTATGGTATTCTCGGCCCCCTGAGCTCCGTGGCCGCCCGTAGAGAGTGCCGCGGTGGGAGGGTGGTTTAAAAAGTTTGTGTAGTGAAGCTTAAGAGTCACAGAGTGTAGCTCGCGTGTTGCATGCTGCTGCAGCGGCCTGGCTCACTGTAAATACTGGCATACATACACACACACACACACTCACACTGTCACTCGCTCTCATTCACTACTTTACTCATCTCGTTCATTCCCTCTCTTCTTCTTCCCATGCTTAACTCGTGCTCACTCGCCTTACATCACTGATCTCGTATAGGCCTAGGCTGGGCGCCTAAATTGTTAATAGGCTACTCAGACTTTACTCCTCACACTTAAATGCTGGCCAAGGCTCACACTGACACACTCAGTCATTCACCTACAGTCTCATATTTTAGTAAATCGGTGAATAGGCTTAGGCTATCTTGATTAGCCTACTTTAGCCACTTTTAGGCTAGTCTAGATTTTGTTTTGTTTTTATTTTTTTTAGCCTAGGCTAAAAGAAAAAAAAAATTGGTAAATCTACAGATATAGGACTAGGCTACGGAAAATATCAACGACACTGGCCAACTTTTATTTCGTGATTTTTTTTTTTGGTTTTAGCTAGGCCTAGTTTTCATCATTATAGGCTACAGTGGTTGTCATTAATTAGAATCTCCGGAAAAGACATTTGGGAAGGATTTAGGGTAACATTCAAGACAGCTAGAGCTGCCTTATTTACCAAGTTTCTTTATATTTTTTCCAGGGAATATAGGCTAGTGTTTAATTGTTGTTTATCATGGTTTGAGTGGAGGATTTGCATTAACTTACCCATTATTCATTAATCTGAACATACTCCGTCAAAATGGCGCCATTTATTGGGTGAATCGCGCTTTTACAGTAGGTAAGGAAAATTGTGGGGAGGCCATGCACGCTTCCAAAATGTACAAATATTATATTAGATTAGACTAAGCTAACCTAACCTAACCCTAGCCTAATATAATATAATATCGTTTTTGTGAGTAACGTTCAAGCCATTTATTGGGTGAATCGCACTCACCGCATCTTTCAAAACAAGAAGAAGAGGACCCAGGTCGACAGGGTGCCAAAACAGAAATTATCCAGTTCTGGATAATTTTTCTAAGATTACAAGGATCAACTTTGCGCGGTGTCCGCGGGGGGCGCAGCCCCCCGCTACATAACAAGGGGGCCGGGGGGCTACGGCCGCCGGAGAAATTTTGAGATATGAAGGTAAATATACGCATAATAGGCTACATGCTCAAAATGTATTAAAAGGAATTAATAATATTGTAAGTAAAAGGGATGTTATGTATGTTTACTGGTGTTTAATCAGGATACTAGGGGAGCTGGCTGCCTGTACTTCAGTCTCAAAGCTCATGAGAGATTGATGAGAAAGGTTGAGGCACATGGAATAGGAGGGTCGTTGTTGGGATGTAATGGTAGGAAACAGAGAGTCAGCATAAATGGTACCAAGTCAGAGTGGGGAGCAGTCAAAAGTGGTGTCCCCCAGGGATCGGTATTAGGTCCCCTGTTTCTTATACATAAATGACCTAGATTTAGGTATAACTAGTAGGATAAGTAAATTCGCAGACGATACTAAAATGGGGAGATCAATTGATTCAGATAGCGATATAGAGTGCCTCCAAAGGGATCTAGATACCTTACATGAATGGTCAGTAAATTGGCAGATGAAGTTAACATTGACAAATGCAAGGTATTAAAGATAGGGAAGATGCAAACAAATGTTAAATATAAACTAGCTAATTTAGAATTAGAAAATTCAGACTGCGAGAAAGATCTAGGGTGTTTGTTAGCAATGATTTGAAGCCTAGAAAACAGTGTATAAGCGTTCGTAATAAGGCAAACAGGATTCTCGGGTTCATCTCTAGGAGTGTGAGTAACAGAACTGCTGAAGTTATCTTAAAACTTTACTTGTCATTAGTGAGACCCCATATGGATTATGCTGTCCAATTTTGGTGTCCTTATTACAGAATGGACATTGATTCATTGGAGAGAATTCAGCGTAGAATGACAAAAATTATCCATAATATTAGAAATTTTCCGTATGAAGAAAGGTTGAAGAAATTAGGTTTACATTCGTTAGAGAGACGCAGAGTTAGAGGGGATATGATAGAGGTGTTCAAGTGGGTTAGTGGGATTAACAAAGGGGACATGACAAATGTACTAAAGCTCAGTGATAGCGAAAGAACTCGTACCAATGGTTTCAAATTAGATAAATTTCGTTTCAGAAAAGATATAGGCAAATATTGGTTTGGTAACAGAGTTGTAGATGGGTGGAATAGGCTACCAAGTGATATAGTGGGATCAAGAACGATAGGGAGCTTTAAGAAAAAATTGGATAAGCATATGAGAAGGGTTGGTGTGAAGGGGTTGGGCCAATCAGCGCTCTGCAGACCCCCGTAATCCTGCGTTAATCGGTTTTGGTAAGATGATCCTCAGGGTATTAGAGTGTTGAGCCTATAATTGGGCTTTGTAATTGGGGTTGTGTGGGACAGGGATCTGCCTTGCTTAGGCCAATCGGCTTTCTGCAGACTCCCATTTTCTTATGTTCTTAAAGAGATTCACTTCAGGTCCACTAATATAGGCATTGAAAACAGGTTTTTAAATTATTCTTAGCAGTCCCTGTTTTAGTTTTGTAACTTTTGTCCAATAAAAATTTCATGTACCCGGTATATATATTTGTTGTTGCATTCCAAGAACTATTACATACTTTATTTATATCCTTTCATATGATACATGAGTTACTATAGAGTACTGGTTAAAATACATACCGGTACCAAGTTTCAAGAATAAACTTTGATTAGAACATTTGTTTGTCTATTATTTTCCCTGGGCCGAGTAAAAAATACCTGGGTAGGCTATCCCCATCTCGGGTTAAGTACAATCAGTATTATCAGTAGGAACGTAGAAACTTACTTTAATTTTCCCAACTTTAAAAGACTCAAGATTCTGCTAGGCTAATTCCGAAAATATTCAATCAAGTCTCCGTTACCCCCATGAAGTCAGGTTATAGTAATGACAAGACATACCAATAATATATGTTAGTTAGCGGGTGTGTGGACTGTGGGGATAGTGGCAGCCCCCACTTTGGACACTAAGACTAAGTAAAGTTAGGTTAGGGTAAGGTAATGCAAATTATCTACTCATAACATGATAAACAATTGAACAATAAACTACTGTACTATATTCCTTGAAGAAATAAAAACAAACAATTGTACATAAGAAAATGGGAGTCTGCAGAAAGCCGATTGGCCTAAGCAAGGCAGATCCCTGTAAGGCTGCGGAAAGATTCTTTAGTGATACCCAAGTCATGGCCGGGATTCCGGGATATCTATAAATGCACTGTAGGCGGTAGGCCTAGCTGCTGGCTGTACACTTATTAAATTGTACCGGTAATCTGGATAAAAAGTTACCGGTATACAAAATGAGAACATAGAGGCAGGGTGCAGATCCCACTTTGGACACTAAGTTTGGACTTTGGTTAGGGTAAGTTATTGCAAATCTTCCACTCATAATATAAACTACAATAAAATAAGATACCAGTAGATAAGATACTACTGTAGCCTATTCTGCCTATAGCCTATACCTTGAAAACAAAAACAAACGGTAAGACTGCGAAAGTATTCTTCAGTGACAGGTCTACCCCTATAATCCCACGGCATGACGGCAAACTGTTATTGTCATAGGCTATAGCCTAGCCAGGGTGTCGAATGACAGTTTTTTTCAGTGATAACACAAATTAACTTTCTGTATAATGATAAAAAAAAATTAATCCTAGGCCTAGCCTACGTATTTTTATATTATTATTTTAAAAGTTAGACATCTAAAATAGGCCTAGGCTTAGGTCTACTGTGTTCCAAAACTCAAGAGTAGCCTAGGCTAGGTTAGCCTAGCCTAGCCTTGCAAAAAAAAACCCAAGAATGTTGGTCTAGGCCAAGTTTAATATACACTTCCCAGGTCATTTTAACAGTTCTATTGCTTCTATATATCATATAATACACCATAGAGTAAGTTTTTAATAACTAGAAAAAAAGGTCATCTTCTAAATAATTACCATAATTGAGGACCTTCCCGTTCCCGGGTTAAGAGTGGGCTCTGAGTCTTAGCCTACCAGAACCAGATTCCCAGCTGCCTAGCTAACCTTATTTTTTACTGTCTTTAACCTCAAATCTTCCTTGATCTTCATTAGCCTATCAATACATTATACATAGCCCCACTAGTGGGGGCAGTCCTAAGATTGTTGGATAATGGGTTATCCTAAGCCTAATACGCCTAGCCTCAGCCTAGGCTACTCATTTCTGCTTCAAATCATCATTATCATCATAGGCCTAGGCTAATACAAGTAGGCCTAGGCTTATCTGAAAAAAATAATATGCTTGGCTACTTACAAAATCGCTGTTTCTAGAAGTCGGGTTTATCCAAAGTATCACCTTGAACTTATACCTTATATATAATGAGTTCCCCAAGATTAATATGCACAATTTTAGAATGTGTAGGGCACTCGCACTTCACATGAAGTCAATGTTATATTCCAGCCCCTTAATTCACTCTATTTTCCACAAATATATCGGTAAATAACAGCTAAACACATTTCCAAGTGTTCCACAGTTGATTGGCGGCAAGCTAATTTGACGTCATCATTGGATTATTCTCGGAAACACCACAATGGAAAACATAGCTGATATTGGTTCGTTGTTTTCCATTGATCCAACCACATATATACCCCTGAAAAAACAATAATTCATCATAAAATCTTACTAATTTATAGCTTACCTTATGCCTCAAGGTCTTGCGCTCTTTGTCAAACACATAAAATTGATATTAATTCACTATTTTTGAGAAATTAGAGACCCCATAAAATTAACACATACGAACAAATATCGTGTATTTTGGCGGGGGGTTAACTGGGATCATTTTTCATCAGAAAACTAACATTCAAACTTAAATTAATATTTTACATTATTCATTTCAGTGAAATTCAGTCAATATATTAAACACATGGAGTAGTTTAGTTAATATATACATAGTTTTAGATAAATACCTATTATTATCCTTTAATCTACATATTATTGAGCATTCGAGTGCCAATAAAATTACGGTAGTTGTGTTCGTCTTGACTCAGCCTTCGGCGCAATATAACATCGGAGTGTAGGGGTACATTGGTTGTTTGTTTGTTTGTTTGTTTGTTTGTTTTAGCGGACTCTCCCATCCAGGAGTTCGTTCTATGAACGATGGCTGTTTCCTTATTGTAATTTATATTTGTTATATTGGTGCTAAAGTCAGTCACCTCATCCGAACCGAACAAGTTGTGTTTTCACAGTGTAAACAAATAGGTTGCATGACTCTAGCTCTGGATTTATCCGTTCATATTTACATTAGTAGCTGCATTTGGACTTCAATACAGGTGATATACAGTATAATAGTTCTAAGATCATAGCCAATGTAGAGTACAGTGTAGAGCAAAGCAACTATCGTTTGATAAGTTTAATGTAGAAATAGAATGGCAGGTTTAGCGGGGCTCCCGGCCGCCCCGGGACAGTCACAGGCTCGCAGCCAATTTCAGTATCAATATTTTTTCAGATGTTAGGGTCGGGATCACGAAGAAAATGGGCGAGTTTTGGCACACTGCAGGTCGAAGGATTCATTGGGTGCAATGCTTTGTTTACGTTCGGGACATTATTTTCGTGTTATTTTCCCGGTGTACAGTAAGAACATAAGAACATAAGAAAATGGGAGTCTGCAGAAAGCCGATTGGCCTAAGCAAGGCAGATCCCTGTCCCACACAACCCCAATTACAAAGCCCAATTATAGGCTCAACACTCTAATACCCTGAGGATCATCTTACCAAAACGGTTAGAGATTAACGCAGGATTACGGGGGTCTGCAGAGCGCTGATTGGCCCAACCCTGCTGATCCCCCTTCACACCCAACCCTTCTCGTCCATATGCTTATCCAATTTTATCTTAAAGCTCCCTATCGTTTTTAATCCCACTATAGCACTTGGTAGTCCATTCCACCCATCTACAACTCTGTTACCAAACCAATATTTGCCTATATCTTTTCTGAAACTAAATTTATCTAATTTGAAACCATTGGTACGAGTTCTTTCGCTATCACTGAGCTTTAGTACATTTGTCATGTCCCCTTTGTTAATCCCACTAACCCACTTGAACACCTCTATCATATCTCCTCTAACTCTGCGTCTCTCTAACGAATGTAAGCCTAATTTCTTCAACCTTTCTTTATACGGAAGATTTCTAATATTATGGATCATTTTTGTCATTCTACGTTGTACTCTCTCCATTGAATCTATGTCCATTCTGTAATAAGGACACCAAAATTGAACAGCATAATCCATATGGGGTCTCACTAATGACAAGTAAAGTTTTAAGATAACATCAGCAGTTCTGTTACTCACACTCCTTGAGATGAACCCGAGAATCCTGTTTGCCTTGTTTCGAACGCTTATACACTGTTGTCTAGGCTTCAAATCATTGCTAACAAACACACCTAGATCTTTCTCACAATTCGAGTTTTCTAATTCCACATTAGCTAGTTTATATTTAACATTTGTATGCATCTTCCCTATCTTTAATACCTTGCATTTGTCAATGTTAAACTTCATCTGCCAATTTACTGACCATTCGTGTAAGGTATCTAGATCCCTTTGGAGGCACTCTATATCTCTATCTGAATCAATTGTTCTCCCCATTTTGGTATCGTCTGCAAATTTACTTATCCTACTAGTATACCTAAATCAAGGTCATTTATGTATATAACAAACAACAGAGGACCTAATACAGATCCCTGGGGGACACCACTTTTGACTGCTCCCCATTCTGACTTCGTACCATTTATGCTGACTGCTTCCTACCAATTAGCCATGACCTAATCCATCCCAACAACGCCCCACCTATTCCATGCGCCTCAACCTTTCTCATCAATCTCTCATGGGGGACTCTGTCGAAAGCTTTACTGAAATCTAAATATATTATATCATATGACTTGTCATTATCTACTGCTTCATATACCTCTGAGAAAAAACTAAGCAAATTAGTAAGGCAAGAACGTCCCTGAGTGAATCCATGCTGAGAAGAATTTATTAAATTAAATGTATCTAAGTGGTTTCTAATTTTACTAGCAATAATTGACTCTAGTAGCTTTCCTATGATTGATGTAAGACTAATGGGACGGTAATTGGATGCTATTGATTTGTCACCTTTTTTGAAGATCGGAACTACGTTTGCAAGCTTCCAAGCTACTTGAACTATACCTGTCTCCAATGACTTGTTAAATTAAAATGTTAATGGGTAACTTAACTCATCCCTACATTCTTTTAATACTCTAGCATATACCTCATCAGGACCAGGCGATTTATGAGGTTTCAGTCTGTCAATTTCCTTAAGCACATCATTTCTACTTATAGTAACCATACTTAACTTATTTTCTATACTATCGCTATATACCTTACGGACTTCTGGAAACTGTGCCAAATTTTCATTAGTGAAAACGGAAAGAAATTGACTATTTAATGTACTGCACATTTCTAAATCATTTTCTGTCATTTCTCCTATCGAAGTTTTAAGGGGACCAATTAGTAAACCCTCGCTCTTTCGTACTTCACTCTTTCGGAATTCCAAGGCTTTCGGACAAGCATTTCAATTCGAACTCATGGTTCAGCCTTTCGGATTTGTCCGAAAGGCTGAGAAAAATTATTTCGCATTCGGACCGAAGAGCCGAGTTTCGGCCTTATATTTATTATATATTATATTTTTCAATTCCATTGTATTAGAAATGATTCAAAGATTACAAAAAGTCCAAATAAGACATAGTTATGTTAGGCCTAATGTATAAGGGAGCTACGTAGATGCATTAGAGAGATAGATAGATAGAATGAGAGAGTTACAGAGGGGGAGTGAGCGATAAACACGAACTATTATGAGACAGACTTAATTGGTCCTGAAAAGACAAAGGAGACTTTTATATTGACTCTTTTTCATGTTATTATTTGTGTGCTAGAAGGATAATATTGTTTTCAATTCCATTGTATTAGAAATGATTCAAAGATTACAAAAAGTCCAAATAAGACATAGTTATGTTAATGTATAAGGGAGTTACAGTAAAAGTCCTTTAACCCTCTGTTCCCGGAAGGGCTCTTGAACGCCCATAAAAAAGCATACACGAGCTGCCCGGAAGGGCTCTTAAACACCCATGAGGTCAAAGCCTGTGAGCTTGGTGTGCGAGGCGTCGGTCCGACGCATGTAAACAACAGCCGGCTGGACCGATGCCCCGCATCTCCGGCCACAAGAAGGAGAGCGTCGCTTGTTCGTGTGTGCCTGTATGTTGTTGTTAAGTATCGAAAAGTAGTGTAAAGTGGCTGTTTTTGCCATAAAGTTATCTCCAATGAAATCATCATCACAACTCAACCAGTTGACTTAGAGAGCTCTACTTAACGCCATTCTACAGGTAAATAACACAGCTACGCTTGGGGATGCGGGAAGTAGCCTAGACGTTTTTCGGCCAAAACACCCGGGTTTCGGGGAATATTTATGTAATGCGTAGCCGGGGCTGGAGGGTTAATCCGACGACCGATGATTCGAATCTCCCAATAGTCCGAATTTTTCAATTTGAGGCCAAATCCGAATTCACCCGATAGTCCGAATTTCAAGAAGTCCCAAAGTCCCCTTTTTGAGGCATTAGTCCACTCAAATGACACATAATGGAGCACACACATCATATGTTCATGAATTCACTTTAAAAGTTTACCATTGTCATTGTAGCCTATTACCTACTTCAAAACATTCAGATTAATGGTTAAAGGAAGCTACTGATATAAACGTAAACACCACATCGTCTGCTAGAGAGTTTGTTTTGCTCTTGAACGCATCCTTGGGACGCTCCGATGCGCTACTGGCTTGCACCGCATTTTCTGCAAGCGCATTCAGTCTTGAGCTTGAAAACGCACCTTTGGACGTTCCGATACGCTACTATTTATAGTTCAGTGATCGGAGCGTCCCAAGGGTGCTTTCAAGACAACAAGACAAGGGTGCTTTCCATACAATATAATATAACAGAGCACGTCACAAAAGGAAAATCACAAAAGGAAAATTACAAGAACCTCTTAGGGAAGTGCCCTTGTTAAGGCATTACAGTACGCCCTCGAATTTTGCGAGAATATGGTCGACATTGCAGGCCGCAAAATTCAAAATCGCAAATTTCAAATAACTAACCTTATGGTATTAATTGAATATGGTCGACATCTCATCATCGAGGGCCTATTTTTTGGTGATTTTCGTCCTTGTTTGTACACACATTATGACACATACACTTAATTATACATCCTACAATAAAGAAAAACACAGAAATACAGATTCAGGGGACCCAGGGCACAGGTAACACTTCAATTTTGCCCAAGGAAGTCGATTATGCGAGAGCGTGGGAGAATCTATAAACAGTAAACAATGGGCCGCAGGGCGGCCCGACGTCACGACCCTCATACCCCTCCCTCCCGAAAACTAGTGCGGAAACCCCGTATCATTGAGCGCCACTCGCAAAACTCAAGTAATATCGCACATATCAAGTCCCGCAAAATGGTCAAATCTTGGGTCCCGTTCGCAAAATCAAAATTTCGCAAATTTGAAAGACGCAAAATTCTCCGGACTACTGTACTTCCCGAACCACATCTGATCTGATCTTCAAGAGCAAGACAAACTCGCTAGTAGACGATGCGGACATACGTTTTATATCAGCAGATTCCTTTGACCATTAATCTGAATGTTTTGAAGTAGGTAATAGGCTACAATGACAATGGTAAACTTTTGAAGTGATTTCATGAACATAATTGATATGTGTGTGTGTCATTTGGGTGGCCTAATGCCTCAATGTTTTCGTCAGGCCATTAATACACAGGTTCATAGGGGTAAAGTCCGATAATCCGAAAAATCCACTAATCCGAACGAGGGCCGGTCCGCTGCCCTTCGGATTAACGGAAGTTTACTGTAGTTAGATGCATTAGAGATAAATAGATAGAGAGAGAGTGGCTAGGGGCGAGCGAGCGATAAAATACTAACATATACGAGACAGACTTATGTTTCTGAAAGACAAAGGAGAAATTTTTATTTACTCTTTTTCATTTTATTATTTGTGTATTAAAAGGGTAATATTGTTTTCAATTCCATCGTATTAGAATTGATTCATAGATTAAAAAAATACCAAATAAGACATAGTTATATATACTGTATGTATAAGGGAGATAGATGCATTATTTCAGACATTCGGACAAGTCCGAATGGCTGAAGTGTGAGTTCGGACTCGGCCCTTTCGGACTTTTGACTCTTTCGGACAGGGGTCTCCCCCAATTAGTCCGAAAGAGCGAGGGTTTACTGTAATCGGGTTTTTTCAAGTGTCGATAACGAAATTCCTCCATGCGGACTAGGCCTATAATGAGAAAAATATGGCGAGTCTATTGGTCCATATTTTCCCTAATAAATTATTTCGGTTTAACCCTCTGTTCCCGGAAGGGCTCTTGAACGCCCATAAAAAAGCATACACGAGCTGCCCAGAAGGGCTCTTAACCCTCTGTTCCCGGAAGGGCTCTTGAACGCCCATAAAAAAGCATACACGAGCTGCCCAGAAGGGCTCTTAAACACCCATGAGGTCAAAGCCTGTGAGCTTGGTGTGCGAGGCGTCGGTCCGACGCATGTAAACAACAGCCGGCTGGACCGACGCCCCGCATCTCCGGCCACAAGAAGGAGAGCGTCGCTTGTTCGTGTGTGCCTGTATGTTGTTGTTAAGTATCGAAAAGTAGTGTAAAGTGGCTGTTTTTGCCATAAAGTTATCTCCAATGAAATCATCATCACAACTCAACCAGTTGACTTAGAGAGCTCTACTTAACGCCATTCTACAGGTAAATAACACAGCTACGCTTGGGAATGCGGGAAGTGGTCAGAATAACAAATATATGGTAGCCAAGCCTAGACGTTTTTCGGCCAAAACACCCAGGTTTCGGGGAATATTTATGTAATGCGTAGCCGGGGCTGGAGGGTTAAACACCCATGAGGTCAAAGCCTGTGAGCTTGGTGTGCGAGGCGTCGGTCCGACGCATGTAAACAACAGCCGGCTGGACCGACGCCCCGCATCTCCGGCCACAAGAAGGAGAGCGTCGCTTGTTCGTGTGTGCCTGTATGTTGTTGTTAACCCTTCCTACCCGGGCTGCCTTAGGTAAGGACAGCACGAAAGAAGGGCCGCTACCCGGTATGCCTTATCTAAGGCATGAGCTTAATAGCCTAATTAAGCTTGGTCCGAACGCCGTGCATACGACCTATGTCAACAAACCCAAGCGTTCGTCACCGCACCTCCGAAAACAAGAAGGAGAAGACTCCTCAATGTTATTGTTCTGACGTCATGACGAAATTAGTGTCTAAAAAGCCCCCATATTGGCAACATCTCTGCAATATTGGCTCCACTGAAATCGTCATCACAACTGAACCAGTTGACTTACAGAGCTCTACTAAATGCCAAAATACAGATTGAAAACCGCACTACGATTATAGATGAGTGGGAAAGTTCTAGCAGTGAAAATAAACATAAATACGGTAGCCTAGGCCTAGACGTTTTTTGGCCATATCGCCCGGGTAGGGGCGACCGTCATTAGCTAAGACAGCCCGGGGAGGAAGGGTTAAGTATCGAAAAGTAGTGTAAAGTGGCTGTTTTTGCCATAAAGTTATCTCCAATGAAATCATCATCACAACTCAACCAGTTGACTTAGAGAGCTCTACTTAACGCCATTCTACAGGTAAATAACACAGCTACGCTTGGGAATGCGGGAAGTAGTCAGAATAACAAATATACGGTAGCCTAGCCTAGACGTTTTTCGGCCAAAACATCCGGGTTTCGGGGAATATTTATGTAATGCGTAGCCGGGGCTGGAGGGTTAATGTTATTTTAATACCACAAATTTTGTTGATATATTTGAAGATAAATATTGAATCTATATGCTCTAAAGATCATAAGAAAATTTGTTTTAACCCTCGGCAAAACCTAATAAAAAAGTATCTTATTTTTCGTAACAAGGTTGTCAATACGGTACTTTCAGTCATCGATAGCTCTAAAGATCATATGAAAATGTGTTAAACCCTCGGAAAAACCTAATATATAAGTATGGTACTAACATTTTATTTTCGTAACAAGGTTGTCAATACGGTACTTTCCCGTCATCAATGTACAGTATTCCCCGAAACCCGGGGGTTTTGGCCGAAAAACTTCTACGCCTAGGCTACCGTATCTTTGTTATTCTGACTGCTTCCGCATTCCCGCGCATCCCCAAGCGTAGACGTGTTTCTTACCTGTAGAATGGCGTTAAGTAGAGCTCTCTAAGTCAACTGGTTCAGTTGTGATGATGATGATTTCATTGGAGATAACTTTATGGCAAAAACAGCCACTTTACACTACTTTTCGATACTTAACAACAACATACAGGCACACACGAACAAGCGACGCACTCCTTCTTGTGGCCGGAGATGCGGGGCGTCGGTCCAGCCGGCTGTTGTTTACAGTACATGCGTCGGACCGACGCCTCGCACACCAAGCTCACAGGCTTTCAACCACTGGGCGTTCAAGAGCCCTTCCGGGCAGCTCGGGTATGCTTTTTTATGGGCGTTCAAGAGCCCTTCCGGGAACGAAGGGTTAAAAGAACTAAAATTGCCATCAACTATCACACGTTGTTGTCCGTTAGTTAAAAACGTAGAAATTATATTTAAGACTGAACCACCAATCCCCATGGAACTGAGTTTGAATGATAGAGCCTTATGATTAACAAGATCAAAAGCGGAACTAAAATCTAGAGATATTAATCTTGATTCATGTCCAGCGTCCAATGAAACCTGGAGATCATGAGTGAGGACAAGAAGAGCATCACAGGTACCTAAGCCCTTCCTAAACCCAAACTGGTTTGGAGGCAACAAATTAAATTTATTGGTGAAAGCTATGAGTCGCTTGGTCAATAGGTGTTCAAAGACCTTTGATAAAACCGGAGTAATGGATATAGGTCTATACTCTTCTGGGAGAACAGTGGGAGATGATCCTTTTGGAATAGGCGTTACGCCAACATAATAGGAAAATGCCACGACGGATTAAAATTCTAAAAATAACACCAAGTTTAGGGGCCAAAAGTTTGCTAATCCCTTTAAAAAATAGAGGGAAAAAACCAGTAGGGTTGGTACCCCCAAAAGAATCCAAATCATCAAGAGAGTTTGTAATTCAATAGATCTAAATGCAACAGATATAAATTTAGGTTCAGGAGAACAAGAATGAGGTACGGTACCGGGTAATGCAACCTCAGAGTCACTCTGCTTACTCTCAAAAACGGAAGCTAGGAGTTTTGCTTTCTCACAAGGGTCAAATGTGACCGAACCATCCGGTTTACACAGTAGTGGCAAAGAATTATCAACACCAAACAAACTCTTTTTCAAAGCTGACCACCATTTGTGTGGTTGAGTTGCACCAGTCAGAACAGCTTTTAGATGGTAGTTGTACTCGGCTTCCGCTAAAGAATATATTCGCTGGGCATCTAAATGCAAACTAATATGTGGATCAACTCGAACGTCACCTGTTCCTCAGTGTAGGCTAAACAATAGACTGCAGGCTGCCCGGGTGAACCGTTTTGCCCCATTAGGTGATGAGATGGATGATGCGGCGGACTCGTCTGAGGATGTTGGCCTGGAATTGAGGGTGACTACCTGGCCACAGTCCCCGTCGACTGTTTTGTTCCATGATGCGCAATACACGCGACCACCTGGTTCCCCGCGCCGGCCGTGTCTTGAGTCAGCCACCCTAAAAAAAAAAATGGGGTAGCCTATGTGCCAGAGTTTAGCTTATAGATAGATTGTTTTAGTCAGCAAGGATGTCGTGTTCGAGCGTACCGCCTGCCTTGTTTATACTACGCGGAGCGGCGGCGAACGTTGGCGATGTGGATGGGACTCGATAGCCTTGGCAGGCAACCCATTTAGGGGAATAAACACTAAACAAATTACCGATGGGCGACATGCTAATCGGTGCCACTTACACGTGGCGATCATTGTAACAGATAACATGTTCCCGTCTATTTTGACTGCCGTTGAATACAATAAAATGATTAGGGGGGGACAAATAACCAAGAGAAAAATTGCCGTCAAAAGAGACGAGAACTTAGCCGCGGCGATCGAGCTATGTAAACATGACAACCGTACGCCCGGATACTACATCCTTCCCTAATTTTCTTGTATTCCTTTTCATATTCATTCAGTCTTCCAACAAAATTGCTCCGATTTGACACCCTGCATAGTCGCACGCTCGCAGTTACATTCGCGTCTAATTTTACTGCTTTTTTATTACAAAATTATCCCACACCCTGCTGTTATTTGCCCCTGCTGGTATACTGTATATGATGATTATTGTATCCCAGGTGTTGGGTAAATTGTTTTGTTACCGGCTGGGGATACAATAATGGATTGAGGGATCTTTGCCCCACCTCCATTCCTCTCGGCAGTCATCCGGGACTTGCAGTTCTGGCTCTTCATATAACCTACACGGGAGCTAGCAGGAGCTGCCAATCGTGGTAGTTCTACTCCCAATTCGAGCATCAGTTGGGTTTTCTGAGCCCTGACCCAGTTCAAGTTGTCTCTTGGGGATAGACGGAAACCCAATTCAGATACAGTATCTGAAGTAACCCGAACCTTGCCTTTCCAGTTGAAGGCTGGTACAGTTGGCGCATGCTTCACCATGATGGGAATGCCTCCCCGCCTGTTCGACTGATATCTCGGGTGGGTACCGGTATCCTGTCCTCAATGAAGTATGAAGGAGACAAAAGGAAGGTTGCCTGCAACAAATGTCTCTCCCAAAGCCAAAAGAGTGACAGAGAGCCAAATTCAAGGGGCGTTGTTTGGACGTTGAAGCCTATCGCCTTACCTTCGCTAAACCAGACAACGACCGCAAGCCTTCACTATCCAATCTCTGCAGTTCGGAAGAGGTCTGGCCCCACGCTGGCTCCCGAAAAAAAAGCAGTAACACCAGAGGAATATTCCCTCCAACGATGTACGAACCCAGGCCCAACAAGTTTTTTTTTTTTTTTTTTTTTTTACTGAGGAAATATTAATTACTTCCCCACTGGCCCCACATTATGTTGGATGTCAGGAGTGTCAGTGAAGTGATGCGCACGAGCCGACTTGGTTGGTGTGGACATGTGGAGAGAATGGATGATCAGAACTGGGTGAGGAAATGCCAGACTGTGAACGTGGGGGGAGCTGCGCGTAGGGGTAGACCTAGAATGACATGGGATCAGGTACTCCGGTCCGATCTCAAAATAAAGAACTTGACAAGAAAGGAGGCCCTTGACAGGGCCGCCTGGAAAGCCGCCATTTAAGATGTGAGACTGTAACCACATTCCCAGTGGACAAAACAGTCTTTAAACTTGTATGTTGATGTTGTATTGTTGACCACCATGTTCTCCCCGGATCACAATTTAGACTCCTCGGTCTGAATAGCACCAGCTATTCTGAACCCGACACACCTAACAGCCCTAGTGGTAAACATCTCTACCGGGGTGATCCATCTGCCCAGAGAACTCCTGCTTGGTGAGGGCCAGCTGGTAGACATCATGCCGGGGACGAAGAAGAAAAACACCAGGATTAGAGGAGGACCACATCCCCCGTAGGTCCTCCCCTCGACAACAGTCAGAATTTCTGATTGTCCTCCAGGAGTTTGCAGACGTGTTCATCCCGTACGATTTGGAGAGAGGTCTAACCCACCTGATCACCCATGACATCCATGCAGGAGGGCCTCCCATCTGCCATTCTCCTTGAGGCAAGAACCCTCTGCGTCGGGCCGAGGAGGATCGATAGGCCTAGGACATGCTGAAAGCCAATATCATCGAGCCCTCTGACTCCCCATGGTCCTCGCCCAAAATTAAGGATGGGAGTCTGCTGTTCTCTGTGGCTTACTGTATGCTGCATGATGGTGGGGGGGGGGGGCTGTAAAGCAGAAATCATTAGTTTCTTACAGTAGATCCTCTGGAAAAAGGCAAACTATGCCTGTGTATCCAGCTCAGTACCAGTACTTGCACTGCTGCGGTCGTTCACGGTGTTGGCGGCGGCGGTAGCAGACGCAACATTTGTACTATTCTGTATTTTTGTTTTATAATCAAACTTCAAATCTTGTCTTCCCCATGCTTTATCAAGATTACTTTCAAACTCCCTTATTGATTCGGAATCGACTACATACTGGGGCAGTGCGTTCCACTCATTTACCACTCTATCACAAAATGAGTTCTTTGCCTTCTCAAGCCTATTTCTTTCTTTGTAAATTTTCTTAGAGTGTCCTCTCGTTCTTGTTCCCTCCCGCATCAAGAAGATACCTTCACACACATCCTCATCGTACTTTCCTGACACTATCTTAAAAGTCTCTATCATATCCCCTCTCTTTCTCCTATATGCCTATACTATTAGGCTATAGTATAAATTGTATCTTTCTAGCTTAGCTCTTTTATGGTAACTTTAAACTTATTTCCGGACACTTCATATGTTTTTTTCGGTATTTGCCTGCACTATGTACAATTTAACCCTCCTGGCCCGGGCCGGCTCTCCAAAGGACGGAGCTCGTATCCGGGCGATCTGGCCGAATATCAACAAAAGTAAACTAAGGTTAATCTCGCTTAATATATTACCTACATTAATCAAACATATACGGTATAGAAATGGGCGCCTTACCTTGCTGCGTAGAATGGTGTTGAGTAGAGCTCTCTAGCTCAACTGGTTCCGGAGTGATGTTGATGGAAGTGGAGGTAACTTTTTCCGCGTATTTACCTCGGCGCGTCCGAACACTCAACCGTGGCCCCGGCTACGACGTCCAGTTGCACTCGTCGCTCCACCCGCAATTATGCCGGGAAGCGATTTGATAGTGTTTTATTGGTTATTATGTCATTTATTATAGTTATTATGTTATTTTCACTCAATAAAGTTATTTACATGAACTTATTTGTGTCTCTGTCACTTATTACTTTGTTTTATTATTATTATTATGATTATAGTGTCACTTTCACTGGACTTTGATAATTGATAGTGTCATTTCCCCTTTTATGTATTGTTAGGTAAGCTAATAATATATATACCGGTAGTGTCACTTGTTCATATTGTTATGAAGGCACTTATTATTACTTGTGTGTGTCTCTTTCACTTATACTTAGTTTTATTATTATTATACTGTCACTTTGACTGGCCTAGGCTTATTTAGTGTCATTTTCTCTTATTTATTGTTAGAAATATATATTTTAGTGTCACTTTCACTTGTTCATATTGTTATTGAAGGCACTTATTACTTATATGTGTCCTTTTCACTTATACTTAGTTATATTATTATTCTTAGCCTACATTTGAGTGTCATTTTCACTGTTGTCACTTCCACTTCAAAAGTTTATTAGAGTATGGAAGTCGTTGAAGCAGGTGCCAGCACACAGTCCAACTTGACACTCGAGGCATTCCCAAGTGGTTTTTGTGCTTTTGCGGGGTCTTCTTGTTGTGTGGCTGCACACATGGCACCTCTTCTGACTCCTAGCGTTACTACCTGGTGCTTTGAAAGGAAGGGCGTTGAGCTGGTGCTTCCTGAAAAATTCAGCACACCCCGTTCTGTCCAGCTGGCCTGGTCCTTGTAGTGGCCTCCCTGGTGTACCCGCATGTTTAGCCAGGAGCTCAAGTATCACCTGCTTGTGGAACTTCCGCAGGGACTTGTACTTCTTGGCTCCTGCAATCCTCAGACGGTAGATGTTGTACGCATTGAGGACCGACATATCTACCGTATGCAGGATAAACTTCTTGTACCACCTGCAAGATGTTCGCAGGCAGTCGATGAAGCCCATCTGCATGTCGGACTTGTCAACGAGGTGCATGTTGAGGTTGTAATCCAGGACAGCAGCTGGTTTCTGGACGGGGTTCTTGGTTCTTCGGTCCACCTTCCCTGTGGCGACCATCTGGGCCTTGTGGCATGTGGTGAGGAGGTTGACCTTCCGCTGGTCATGCCAGTGGATGGAGAGGATGGGGCCACTCTTCTTGTGGAAGATGTCCGCCTTCTTCGTCTTGGTTGGGTAGCCTGGCATGCCCTTCCTCTTGCCCTTGACTGTGCCGACAGTTCCGGTCTTGCGGTCATGGAGGTACTTGGTCAGGAGAGGCGACATGTAGTAATTATCTGTGTAGAGGATGTTGTTTTTATTGAAGTGCCTCTCCATCATCTTCTTCACTACAGCGCCACCAAAACCAATGAGGGGGTCAGTCACAATTTCTCCACCCTTGCCGCTGTAGACTCCAGCACATACCCCGTCAAACAGTCGCAGAGGACGAAGAGCTTGATGCCAAAGCGGTGTCTCTTGGACGGGATATACTGTCGGAAGTGCAGCCTACCACGGAACAGGACCAGAGACTCGTCGAGGCACATCTTCTGGAAAGGAATCAGGTAGGTGGTGAACCGATGACGTATCATGTCATACAGCTTCCTGATCTTCCATAATGAGTCGGGAAGGTGGACTGCCATGTTGTTTGTCAGGTGGAGATAGGAGAGGATGTCGAAGTACCTGTCCCTGGACATGTACTTGCCAAATGCTGGAGTCGTTATGATGTCGCCAGTGATCCAGTAGTCTGCCAGAGCGTGCTTCCTGATATGTGTCATCAGCATTGTGAGTGCCAAGAACACATATAGTTCTGCCACAGTAACAGCTCTCCATGCCACCATCTTGGCACTGGTCTTCCTCCCAAGAAAGTTGGCACAGATCGCATGATGGTTGTTGGTCTCCTCGACGAGGTATTCCATGACTTCATTGTCATAGAAGCCACAGAAAATTTCACTGGGGGTAGCAGCTGGGCCACAGGGAAATGTTGGTGACACCCCGGAACCCATCTGTACCTCGTCAAAGGCAGGACAATCTGGCTCAAAATCAGCCCCATCTGTCCACACAAACAGGTCGGATGCTGATGCTCAAGGACGTGCAAGTGCAGCAGGCACACGCCCTTGGCCACGCGGACGCCCTGCACGCCCACGCCCACGCCCAGGGGCAGCGGCGTCGGCAGACTGACCACTTCCACGACCTCGCCCTCTCGCTCGTCTTGTCGGGACTTCCTCTTCCTCCTCAGGCAATGTTGGGGTCGTCAGCATCGTCTTCAGGAGATAATTCGGGTGAAGAAGTGACCGGGCGTCGGCGATGTGGGGCGCGGGAGGCTGCGGGAGCTTCAACAATGGGAGCCTCGGCCTCGGGAGTTGGGCTCCTTTTGCGGCGAGCCGAGGGCTTCTCCGCAGCAAATAATGCTCTGCGGTGTGTTGAGGGCTGTGGCACACTAGTAATACCACTTGAAGAGGCCCTTTGGTCATCCTGAAGGAGAGATGAAGCCGAGGGCTGTGGGTGACCCAAGCGGCGTCCCGGGTCAAGGCGTCGGGACAATGGAATGCGGGTGGTTGCTAGACCAGGGTCAGTGTCATTATCACTGTCTTCAGCTTCCCTATCCTTTTCTGCGGCTGCCCTGCGTGCTTTTTTAGCTGCACTTTTCACCAACGATTGTTTATAGAAATATTTGCCCACTTTCAAGGGCGTACGGGCAGGCAAAGGGGAAGGTCCTGGGCTACTAGGGCTAGGCCTAGGCTGACATAGCAAAGATGGCGAGGGGGTAGGCCTAGGTTCTAGCACACTTGGAAGCTCAATGACACCTTCCTGAAACACTTCCACATCAGGATCATCACTACTGTCTCCCCCCTCAAATAAATCGACATTATCGTCGTCTCCAAAGCCAACGAAATCGTCATCTTCGCTTGCACTTATAAATTGTTCTTTGTCCACCAAGCTTTCGCCACTGCTCTCTTCACTATCAAAAAGTTCTCGCTGTATAGCGCTATCACTCAACAAACGCTTAACTTTCTTTCGTTGAGCTTTCTTCTCGGTTGCAACAGGCGTTGAAGTTGCGAGCGGGGTAGCAGTGGGGTCCGCGGGAGGTTGCAGCGATTCGGACACGTCGGAAATAATTTGTTCAGTATAACTCGCTATGGCGGCCACGTACGAGCTGATAACACTATTAGTTGAGGCTTGGTGGTGCTGCGGTCGCTCCAGCAATGCAAAGTTGGCCGCACGAATTTTGAAGTACGCTTTCAAGCACAATTAGGCAATTAGGTAAATACAGGGATTTTAAAATGACACCCTGTCCTTCTTTCGTGGTGTCATTTTAAAATGACACCCGGGCTGGAAGGGTTGAAGTTAGCTGAAGTCGGATTCGGAGGCAGTACATTTTTACCGACTCTGACTCCAGTAACCCCAAAATTACTTCCGACTCAGACTCCACAGCTCTGATTACTAGCTACTTTTATCATATGCAAAAAATTTAAGGTTTCTTGCTAAATTGTAAATATGACTTAATTTACTGGTATGGTACTGGTACTTATTGAATAATGTTGGTAGTAAAAAAATAATTTGTTGCTTTTTACCTTTGAAACCTGCCACTGTGTTACCTGTACAGTCTCCATAATTATTGAAGTAGGACAGAAATATGCCTCATTCTGATGAACTAGATTTTCACTAAATAATGGATCGATAATGACTTGTACCATAGTTTCCTGGTTGTCTGAAAGCAACCAAGAGTTCTTTTAACTCCTTGTTGAACAGCTTAGCCTATCTAACAAAGCTCCTGTTATCACTACAATATCCATATCATTTGATAAAAGTGACAATGTTTTGAATAGTTGACCTGTTGATTATCTCAAGTTTGTTAACCAATCTTTTAGCCATCATAACAGGGGAAGGTATCTGTTGATTAATACAAAAAAATGCATACCTAACCCTACAAAATGAGCGATGATAAGCTTTTAAAAATGTTATTGTGTTTGTTGAGATACCAGGTATTTTTACCATGATGCAGTTTTTAACGCCATGCACTCCCTTGATAAGAGGGCTAGGGCGTGCCCTTGTTACAGGGACTTAACCATTACAGTCCCAGGCCCGAGTATATTCATCAGTAGATAAGTAACTCCCCAGTCCCAGGCTCGAGTTTATTCGTCAGTAATGTACTTTCCTTGTAACTGCCTGTACAACCCTGTAGTTGGTAACACGCCTGATTAAGCACTGCTACCGGTCTGGCAACACTTCTCAGCTTATATAAGACCCGCTGAAGGGTGACTGGGCCAGTCTTGCTCCATCTCATTTTTGCCACAGTTCTTGGGACTGCAGGGGCTTTTATTACTGTATCCTACGGTATGGTATGGGTTAATTGGATATTTTCCACGAATCGCTAGACCGAGTGTCCAAACTCTTGACATCTACCAATGGCATGACCTGGGATCGAACTGCCGACCGTTTGATCAGTAGCCAGACTCGCTACCGACCATGCCATAGCCTGAGGCATATTGCAATGAAATTTAGCAGCCAGAAGTAACCTATAAGAGGGGCCCAATTCATATTTGCTGTTTAACCCTCCTGGCCCGGGCAGGCTCTCAAAATGACAGTGTGGGCTACCCGTGCGATCTGGCCGAAAAACGTCTAGGCCTAGGCTACCGTATTTTTGTTTAGTTTAACTGCTAGAAATTTCCCACGCATCTATAAATGTAGTGCGGTTTCCAATCTGTAGACTGGCGTTGAGTAGAGCTCTCTATGTCAACTGGTTCAGTTGTGATGACGATTTCAGTGGAGAGCACTTGCAGGCGATGTTAGCAATATGACGATCTTTTCACTACTGAAACAACGACATACAGACATACAATAACAAACGAGTCTTCTCTTTCTTGTTTTCGGAGGTGCGGTGACGTAACGATCGGCTTTGTTTACATGCGTCGGACGCACGGCGTTCAGACCAAGCTGAATAGGCTTTCAAGCTTACAGATTTTAAAATGACACCCGGGCTCCTGCCCTTAGTTCGTGGTGTCATTTTAAAATGACAACCGGGCCAGGAGGGTTAAGGAAACTTCCTACTCAATATCATCCTTGTACAAATGTTGGATAAACAAATTGGGTAAATTTTCCGAAAGGGGACACTCACAACCATGGCGGGTGGGTTTGTTTACGTCCGCGAGTGCCTTGCCGACTCGTATGCATTATCCTAACCTGACAACTTAGCCTAACGTAGGGGCTGCCGCCACGAGACACCCACATTACGTTCATCATTATTCATTAGGGCTTCCTGTATAATGTAACACTACAAAAAATATAATTGGTTCCCAAAGGAAAATCACAAAGTAATGGTGGACGTACTCTGTGAGGTGGGGGGGGTATTATCTCTTATTCAGAATTTCTGCAGGTCAAGACCTATCACACATTAAATTACATGTACCCGGTATGGGTATGTAAAATACTGTAATGTATGTACTGTACAGTATTTGAGATACTAAGCAAAAATGATGCAGGCATAATAAATCGTAGGCTTGTCCACCTTTCTTTAACTGTCTTCATAGCGCAATGGATAAATGCACTGAGTTTTGGTGTGAGCATCCTAGGTTCGAATCCCTGGACTGCCACATGTATTTGTTGTTGTTGTTGTTCCCCAGGCTGTCTGGCCGAACAGCCCCAAGGTCTCGAGCAAGGCCATGGCCATAAACGAGCGCCCCCACAAAATCCTCACTGCTTACCACTAACAAAGCCCGGGTGACCGAAGCCACTCCAAGGCAGGGAGCTGAGGAAGGTGCGGAAACGCCCGGGAAACCAAAGCCCCACCCAAGGCCCTGTGCCCCTCAGCAATTATGAAGAGAAAGTTGAGGGGCAAGGGAAAAATGTGACGCTTTGGCTCCCAATCTGCCAACTTCTAGGTTGGCAGTAGGGAGGTCAATCCACGGAAAAGACGCCGCCACTTGAGATCTAGAAGATATATAAGTAAAAGGAACAGTCAGAGTAAGCTATGGGTATGGCAGAGATCGCTCAGTTCTCACTCGGATAGACCAGCCCATCACCACATGACTAGAACCCAATCCTCTCAGCATCAGCTAGGAAAGGCCCTAGAAAGCCGCCTTTGGCGGGGGGGTAGCTCCCCTATTTCAACTCCTTTCGGGGTTGGGCACCCGCCTACATGTATTTGTTGATTTCATTGATTGAGTTTAGGAGTAAAGTCGGTTGGTGGAGGTAACATAATAATGAATTGGGGTTTTTGTTGATCTAATCAGTTTCCTTTATTTTATCAGTATATCGGTATGTATTTTTAGTTTTCAATTTTATCAATAAATTTGAAGATTACTGATATAAACACAGGTTAATCATAATACCAAATGTATTAGTATAAATGTTATTGTAATGTTATACAGTATGCAAAAATATTTGTCCAGCAGCTGTTCAGATTGGGTGAATGTCGGGGATTAAAACCTTATACTTTATATTGGTTCAGCTGTTTTAATTGTTCTGCTTCTCTCTGGCCATATCAGATTTACCGTACCAGGCACAGTATGTATTACTCTTGAATGTTTGTTCAGCAGCTCTTTAGATGGAGTGAATGTTCGGGATTACAGTAAAGCCTGTTGTCGCGGTGCAATTGTTTTACTTTTCTGCTTCTCTCTATTCTTGTCAGATTTTATATTTCCCATTTATCAGATTTGCCAGGTATGAAGTATTGTATTCTAAAATATTAACTTTTCTGCTTGTCTCTCTCCTAATCAGATAAAGGCGTGGATGGTAGTATGGGAGTGGGTGAGAGCCTGGTAGCCTGATGGGGTGGTCGGCTGTGAGGCAGACGGAGGGACGAGTGTGCGGCGTCCCAGCCTGGATAAAGACGGTGGCGGTTGTGGTGGCGGTGGCGGCTGGTGGACCACTACGACAACAACAACACACTCTGAGACATGGAGGTGGACGATCGGGAATACTCGGAGGCTGCGGGGGCAGGGGTTATGGTATCCAACCTGCCCCTCCTCTTCTCCAAGGGTAGCCCATCATCGCTTCACTACATGACACTGGTCAGTTGCTCTAGTGTTTTATAGTATAGTCTATTGATAGAAAATAGAACTAATTGCTTAGGAATATTGAGGTGATTCATTTGTGGCCAGCCCCTCAGGGATCAAGGTGCCTGGAAATAGATAGATATATAATGGAATAACAAGACTGCCTGTAATAATGATTAGATTAATATCCAGAATTCAATAATGGATATTAATCGTGATCGTGTACTCAACCTTTAAATGTGTTGGTGGTGTAATTAATGGTTTACATGCTTATGTTCTGGGTGTTATGTCTCGAGTTCGAATCCCGGGAGTATCATATGCCTTCATTAGTTTATTCTAGTGCATTGGGATTTGTAATGGAGGATTAATATTAACCCGTGGAGCCCCGGCTAGTTTTGTAATGTTTGCGCACCAGAACCCGGCCGGTTTTCAAAAAATGGTTTTATTCCAGAAACAATAGCGAATGGGTTAGGAATGAAGGAAAAACCACGAAAAACTGCTCAAAAAGCTTAAAAAATGGTCCTACAGAGCCCCCGAAAATGGGTTTTACAAGAGTAAAAAATTGAAGGCAATTATCCCCAAAAAACAGGTTATTGAGCGCTCGCGCGCACGCACGTGGACTTTGAGAGTTTTCAACCATCGGCACGGTTGCGTGGGATACGTACACAGTTCCCATACAAATCTGAGCCCTCTTGAGTGGCTACACCTGAGGTTACGGTCGGCGCAATTAGGGTGACGCGTCAGGCGCGTCTCTGGGACTGTGCGTTACATACATCGCCGACGCGTCAGACGCGTCGCTGGGGCTGTACGGGTTAAGAAGGGGTTGTTCCTTAATATGATATGAGGAGGATCACTATTCACAATATTTCTCATATTCAGGTATGCTTAGCTTCTGCAGTCTAATGAAGTGCTTCTCCCATTAAATGAGGAGGATCAGTGTATTATTCAGTTTTCTTTAAAAGTTTCTCCAGGTCAATGAAATGCTTTTCATGTACATGTTGTTTTTATTCAACTCCTGTTACAATTTTAGTGAAATTGCCATGTTAAAGATTGATTTGAATACTGTACCCGACACTACCGGTACCGTATATATATATTTGTTGTTGTTCCCTAAGCTGCCTGGCCGAACAGCCCCGAGTCCCTGAGAAAGGCCATGGCCACGATCGGGCTTTCCCACAGAGCTCTCATTGAGTGTAGATTGTGTTGTTGGCGTAAGTGGTTGTGTGAAATGCAGTCTTCTATGATGTGTTTAATGGTATGGGGTGCTGTGTTACATCCCGGGCAGGCGTCGACAACGGAGTCATCCAGTCTCTTCTGATAGCCCAGGAGAGCTGGATGGTGTCCGCATCTCAGCCTGGCCAGGTGGACTCTGTCCTCGCGAGGAAGGGAGGATTCGGAAGGATGGATTTCGGGAGGCCGTGCATGCAGCTGCGTGTTGTCTGTGAGTGAGTGGAT
The DNA here is from genome assembly GCA_032716605.1 of Paralithodes platypus. Taxonomy (NCBI): domain Eukaryota; kingdom Metazoa; phylum Arthropoda; class Malacostraca; order Decapoda; family Lithodidae; genus Paralithodes; species Paralithodes platypus. Next base: position 56,210,688 of record CM064488.1, read on the forward strand.
GGATCGGTGAGAGATATGAGTATGGATGTGCTTCTGGAAGTTGGTTCGGGGTGGGCAGGGAGGGAGAGAGGACAATAATTGTGTGTGATACCGTGTGCTAGGTGTTGTTTTGATATTTCTTGGTGTCTGTGGGTGTGTTGCCATGTAGTTTAGTGGGTGGTCTTGGTTCGTGGAGGCTGCTGCCAGGAATTGAGTGCCTCTCATGTCCAGATGGTCTTTGACTTTGAGGATTTTGGTTTCTTGATGTAGGTGATCTGTGGGTGCAGTAGCTGTGCAGCCTGTAATGATCTTCAGGGCTTTGTTTTGAATAGTCTGTAAGGTCTTATGATGTTTCTTACAGTTTCTTACAGTAGATCCTCTGGAAAAAGGCAAACTATGCCTGTGTATCCAGCTCAGTACCAGTGCTTGCACTGCTGCGGTCGTTCACGGTGTTGGCGGCGGCGGTAGCAGACGCAACATTTTTACTATTCTGTATTTTTGTTTTATAATCAAACTTCAAATCTTGTCTTCCCCATGCTTTATCAAGATTACTTTCAAACTCCCTTATTGATTCGGAATCGACTACATACTGGGGCAGTGCGTTCCACTCATTTACCACTCTATCACAAAATGAGTTCTTCGCCTTCTCAAGCCTATTTCTTTCTTTGTAAATTTTCTTAGAGTGTCCTCTCGTTCTTGTTCCCTCCCGCATCAAGAAGATACCTTCACACACATCCTCATCGTACTTTCCTGACACTATCTTAAAAGTCTCTATCATATCCCCTCTCTTTCTCCTATATGCCAGTGTCGGAAGTCCCAGTGTCCTCAACCTCTGCTCATAGCCCGCGTTCTTCAACGTTGGTACCAGCTTGCTAGCTCTTCTCTGCACTTTCTCCACTGCTTCTATATCCTTTACCATATATGGAGCCCACACCTGGTTTGCATATTCCAGGTGTGGCCTAACCAGCGCTGTATATAGATTCCTGAAGATTTCTTCGTCAAGTGACACAAATGTCCTCCTTATCAGCCCTACAATTCTATTGGCTTTATTTATCTTTTCCGCTAAATGTTCTGAGAAATTTAACTTATTATCTATCACTACTCCTATATCCTTTTCTGCACTCACTTCCTCCATCGCTTCATACATACTGTATCCTACCTTGTCTATCTTGCTGGTCCCAATCCGCATGTACTTGCATTTTTTGGATGAAAAGGCATTAACCAATGCTCAGACCATCCCTTCATGCCCTCCACATCTCCTTGAAGCAAACCCATATCTTCCTTACTCCTCACTCTTCTATACAGTTTAGTGTCATCCGCATACAGGTATACCTCACTTCCATTAGTTATAACTTCAGGCAAGTCGTTGATAAATATAACGAACAGCAATGGTCCCAACACAGATCCCTGAGGTACCCCACTTGTAATTTCCCTCCACCCGAGCCTATTCCATTCACCAATACCCTCTGTCTCCGATCTTTCAGGAAGGCTTCTATCCATTTCACACATTTCTCCCCTATATTATAGCTTCTAACTTTCTCTATCAACCTTTTATGTGGGACCTTATCGAAGGCCTTCATAAAATCGCAATATACCACGTCTATTACATCACCATCATCTAGAATTTGCATCCAATCATCTACCACCTTAATTAGCTGTAGTACCGTCGACCTCCCCGGCAAGAATCCGAACTGTCTCCCACTGAAAAGTTGGTTTGACTTCATATGATCCATTATTCCTTCTCTAATTACCGTTTCCATTAGTTTACACACAACACTTGTCAAACTGACTGGTCTATAATTCCCTGGGTCATTTCTCTTTCCCTTCTTAAATATAGCTGTTATGTTCGCCTCTCTCCAGTCCATCGGGATTTGTCCTGTATTAAACGATACCTCAAATAACATTTTCAATGGCTCTACTAACATCTCCCCTCCTTCCTTTATGATTCTTGGGTGTATCCCATCCGGTCCCGGTGACTTACTTCTATTCATTTTTTCTATAGCCCTTCTTATTCTAGCATGGGAAAACTCTACTAGTTCTAGTGCCGGTGCCTGTTTGATGGGAATAGTAGGCACTGCATCCTCCGACTCCACTGTTAGTACCCCCCCAAAGTATTTGATGTGTTTCAGCTAGGTTAGAAGCCCAGGCTGCTTGCGTATTCCATCACTGATCTTATGTATTGTTTATATACTGTGGTGGTAGTTTCTTTGTTGTGTCCAAATTTTGTGTGAGCAAGTGACCTGAGGGCGTTAAGTCTGGGTGTCAGTTTCTTTTTAATGTTTGTGGTGTGCTGTTTGAATGTCATATGAGTATCATATGTTACTCCTAGGATTTTGGGTGTGTGTGTATGTGTTAGGGGTGTGTTGTTTATGGTGAGTTGAGGGATGTATTCGTGTTCTGTCCAACTTGTGAGCAGGGTTGCGGTGGATTTGGCTGGGGCTAGATTAAGTCTGTTTGTAGAGCACCAGCCATGTAGTGTGTTGAGATAGGGTTGAAGGAGATCTGTTGCTCTTTTTGGGTCATGGTGTGTGCATGTGAGTGTTATGTCATCTGCATAGGAGGCTAAGTTTATTTGGGGCGTATTGGGTGTAGTTATATCGTGCATGTTTTTTTTTTTTTTTTTTGTTTTTTTTTTAAAGAGACAATGAACGGAGGAAGGAAAAACACAGATAAAACAAAAAGGTCCATGTGCCTAAAGGCATCCTCCATTCATAAAATGTTTGTAACAACTGGATTTAAACATTTGTGGATTGTAAGTTTGTGGAAAGCAATTCGAGGGAAGTGAATTCCAAAGAGTAGTAGCTCTGGGGATAAATGAATTCTGATAAGCAGAAGTTCTGCATTGTGGAGGAGAAAGTGTAAATTCATGGGCGCTCTCAGCTGCCCTAGTTCTACGGGGAAAGATGTGGAGAGGCGGCACAATTGAAGCAAGTTCCTCGGAACAATTGCTGTGAAAATATCTGTAGAATAATGCAAGGGATGCAACGTTTCTTCGTATGGATAATGTAGGAAGGTCCTGTGTGATTGCAGGGTTATTGATTAATCTAATAGCTTTATTTTGAATTTTGTCCAACTGCCTCAATGCAACCACTCCACTTCCACCCCACAGAGGTGAACAGTAATCCATCTGAGAACGCACATGACTTTTATATATCACGGCCAACTGCTCGTCAGTGAAGAATTCTCGAACTCTGTACAGGAGTCCCAGTTTTTTAGAGGCATTCTTAGCAATGCTTCTAACATAATGTGTCCAGCTCAAGTTAGTTGTTAATGTTACACCGAGAATGTCAATACTAGGGGAAGTGGGAATATTTACATCATTAAAAAATATATGGGAGTCAGTGAGATTCTGTCGGTTAGAAAATTGAATGTACTTGGTTTTCTGTGCATTAAAGGAAACTAGATTCTTTTGTCCCCATCCATCAATTCTAGAAAGGTCCTGGTTCAGAGAAATTGCAGTGTTTATTTTTGAATTTATAAGATCGGGTTGGGTGAAAGAATTGGTAAATGTGAAGGAACTGTGGAGTGTTGAGTCATCTGCGTAGGAATGTATTGGATTATGAGTGGTAGATATGAGATCATTGATATGAATGAGGAACAGAATTGGGGCCAAAACTGATCCCTGGGGAACACCAGCATTTATTGAGTGAAATTGAGAATAAAGGCCATCTACCATTACACATATTTTTTCTGTTATGAAGATAAGAAGAAATTAGTGGAACTAATGATGCAAGGCCGTAGTGTGACATCTTCGACAATAATGATTGATGCCAGACTCTATCAAATGCCTTTGATATATCCAGTGCTATTGTATGTGTTTCACCATGTTGGTCTGTAGCTTGGTTGATTTGATGCGTAAGAAGGCAAAGCATGTCTGCAGTTGATCGACATCGTCTAAAACCATATTGCCTATCACTGATTAATTTATTATTCTCAAGATGCTTAATTATGTGATTATTTAATATAATTTCAAAGACTTTACCAAGAGTGGAAGTTATAGCTATTGGTCTGTAGTTTGATGGATCTGAAGAGGCACCTTTTTTAGGAACTGGATGGATGTTTGCTTCTTTCCAGGGTACTGGGAAGCATGAGGTATGAGTACACAGACGGAAATTTTTTGCCAATACAGGAGCGAGCACCAAGGAGCAATTCTTAAGTACTATTGGAGGAATTTCATCTGGACCAGGAGCCTTATCTACGAGAGATTCTGCAAAATAGTTTTGACATGTCTGGTGTGGATCTTAAGTGAGGGAATTTCAGGCGAATTAAAATTAAGTACAGGGACATCTTGATTTATTTCATCTAAGGTTGAGTTGGTGGAGAAAATATCCGCAAGAAGGTTAGCTTTACCTCGTAGGTCACTTACAAGATTGCCAGTCGGAGATTTTAATGGTGGAATGGATGAAGCAGTAGTGAAGTTGGATTTAAATGAGTTAAGAGTAGACCAAAATATTTTGTTATCATTTGGATTATTTAGAAGTTTATTTGCCTGCTTGTGGAGAAAGTTTGATTTAGTTAGGTTTAATACAGTTTTGGCATGATTTCTGATGTTTCTAAAGTAATTAAAGGCTTCATGTGTTTTTGATCTTGTGTATGCATTGTAGGCTATTGCTTTTTGTTCAGTTACTCTAGCACAATTATGGTCAAACCATTTAGGTGAATTAGATCTTTTACTGTACTTTTGATGAGGAATAAAAGTTTCCATTCCAATTTTTACAAAATCTTGTATGTGGCTCAAGGTGGAGTGTGTGCATCATTAGAAAAGAAAGAGGTCCAGGGAATATCAATAAAGAAACCTTGAAGACCCTCCCAGTCTGCCCTATCGTAATGCCATTTAGTCACCAAAACAGGTTCAGAGTGGGAAGGTGTGGTAGGTGATAGGACAGGTGGCCTGTATCAGACAGTGATCAGAAGATCCAAGCGGGGACCTCACTGTAACATCATAATTTTCTGAATTGGTTTTTAAAAATAAGTCCAGTAGGTGGGAATTATGATTAGGATTATCTGGTACACGGGTGGGTTGGTTGACTAGTTGAGTGAGATTAAATGAGTCTGCAAATAGCTCACATTCAAGACCAGCATCATCAGTCCTGGCTGAATGAGTGAGCCATTCAACATTATGGACATTAAAATCACCCAACACAGTGATTTCAGAAGAAGCATTTAAGTTGAGGACACTGAGTTGTGAGGACAGAGAATCAAAAAGACTTTGCTCTGGAGGAGTATTTGGGGAACGGTAGATGCAACATATGTATTTAAATGTACAGATTGAAGAGTGCGGGCGATAGGACGGATCCTTGTGGGACTCCGTTTGGAAAGTTTCTGATTTTAGATGACTGACCGGCAAAAGATACGTGTGCACATCTGCCTGCTAGGAAGTTGGCCAGCCACCTTTTTGTGTTGTGCATGTTTGTGTTGTAGATTTTGTTTGTTAGGTTGTGGCGGGGATGGCATCGAAGGCTTTACTAATGTCGAGTGTGGCTAATAGTGATCTGTGTGGTGGTCTAGCTGAGTTGATGCCGTCGAAAGCTCTTTGTGTAAGGTCTGTGAGAAGAGTGTTTGTGGAGTGCAGTGGCCTAAAGCCATGTTGTGTTGGAGCTAGGGGTAGGTCAGGTGTAATTAGTTGTAATACTAGGCGTTCCATGACTTTGGAGGGGGAGCAAAGGAGTGTGGTGGGGCGGTGCGAGGAGGGTAGCGTGGGGTCTTTGTTGGGTTTGGGGACCATGCTTCCAAATGTCTGGTATTGTGTTGTGTGAATAGCTGTAGTTTGATATGTTAGTGAGTGCTTGTATGCCTTGTGGTCCCAGGTGTCCCAGGTGTCTGAGGTGTATGTTGCTTATGTTGTCTAGGCCACAGGCGGGTGAGTGCTTGAGATTGTTGATGATATGCTTTGTCTGGTGATTGGTGAAGGGTGTATAGTCAGGGTCTGTGGGGAATTGTCTCTTACGTCGGATGACACGTCGGTCGTCTTTGTGAGGTTTTAGGTGGCTGACATGTGAGAAGTGATTGATGAGAGTGTTTGCTTGTTGTTTACATGAAGGAGTAGAGTCTGTTGTTGTGATTGCAGCATGTGATTGTGTTGAGTTGCTGTTGGAAAGTGTGATGCTGTTTAGTGTTTTGTAGAGTTTTTTTGGGGTTTGTTTTGTGATCAAGTGTTTGTAGGAAGTTATTCCAATTTAGTTTTTGTTGTTCTTTTATTTTGTTGTTAGTTTGGGTGTCGAGTGCTTGAATTTATATTTGTTATTATAGCTACTGTACCACCAAATTATGCTCAGTATTTTTTGTTTTCTATGTGAGTGAGGGAGACAAAAGGCAGTATAGGGAGCCCTCCGAGAACCAATGAGTTTAAAAAGATCTAGTTTGACCCCATGATGCCAATAGGTCCTTTCTAAGATGAATCAATTTAATGGTAACTAGAGTGAGAGAAGGACTAAGTTAATAGGTACTGGTATGTTAGTGAAAGTGGTGTTGGGTTGGAGGAGGGGTGCTGTCTGATAGATGACAGAGGAGCATAGAGGTGATTCATTAATGGCCATTCCCTCGATGATCAAGGCAATAGATAGATAGGTAACTAGAAAATATGTAGACATTTGCTATCTGATTGGAGGAGTTGACCTTGGCTTGTAATTCATGGCAGGCAATATTCCAACCATTGAACATCTGTTAAGCTTATAATTACGATATATGCCCTATGTGTGTGTTCAGTTGCATCTCTTAAGGATTATGGAGGAGCTAAACATGACACCTTTTGAAACATTTGATGGGGCATGAACCTGAAGGGTCCTAAGTGCCCCCTGGATTTCCTTTGGTTATAGGCTACATGAATAATGTACCAATATATTATGTGGCCAGATGTATAAAAATGGCACTTAGGTCCCTTTGAAAGCTGCTCCCTCCAAATCTGTTTGCCACTGGTGCTTGGTGGACCAGACTATTTGAAGGAGCAGCTCTTCCCCCGCTGATATATGACTGATCAGGCACTGTTTTGAGATGCTTGTCCAAGGCTTTCTTGAAGACTTATGTTGGCACATCCATTAAGATTCTCATGCTCTTTGGCATTTTGATGAAGAGACTAGAACCCTTACCGTACTAATATTTGTCAGCCAGGAATCAGTCTGCCCAGAGCTTCCCTACACTTTGGTGGTGTGCAGGTTATGCACTAGTCCATCAATATCTTTCAGTGGCATTTATCTTTTAATGAACTGCTGTTTGTGTATGCTTTTAAGATATTCTTTAAAATGCCAATGTCTGCATTACATTTTTTTAACCCCTTTTTGAACTTTGCGTCACAAGGTAAGAATCGTGGTGTTTTAAACTGTGGTCAAAATATTTACACTGCTTAATAAAACATGTCTGGGGTAGACATAAACTGACTGCTATATATTGAAGTACAGGTACTGATATTTATAATTTGAAGGATTTAAATAATTCATCAGACACCTGTTGTACCATTATTTTTATTTTTTCATTAAGCATTGATATATACTGTACAGTGCTTCTCAGAAGATTGCAATCAATAGTCTTCTGTCCTCTTATTTCTCTTCTTCGAACTTGGTCTAATAACTACTGTATGTATCTTAAATTTGGCTGTCTTATCACTTTTCCTATGAAGGGATACCATACGGCAACACCATTTGTAGCGCACCACAACGTTTTGTAACGCAGCACTACCATTTGTTCCTGTCTTTTACATAGAGAAAATGTATGTTGATTTCAAGAAAAAATGTTCTCTATAAAATTATCTCCAAACATACTGTACGGCTACGCCTATACTCTGTTTCATTTGATCTGACGCTAAATTGAATCCCTTAGCAGCTAATTTCTCGATACTTAATGGAAAATATGAAACCACTGTCTCTGCACCATATTTAGATAAAGTTTATACAATTAGCACCATATTTCACTACAAAATCTTCAAAATAACTGAAAAATCTTGATGGGAACTTTGCAATTTACCGTCAGTTGAAAAGAAACAGGGTTATAGGCTGGCGCTAGGCAACTCAAACACTTCTACCTTTTAGAGAGCTATCTAAAGTTTCATCATTTAATGAAGTGGAAACATAAGCTGTGAAAGTTAATTACATAAGTTTATCACATCAGTGCAAGTGTCATATCTGGACAGGGTGTCAAACTGAAGTAATTTTGTGTAAAGACTTGAATGAATTATTATGAGGAATACAAGAAAATAACCATGATATAGCATTGTTTTGGCTATTTTATCACTTCCAAAGACATGTTTTGAACTTAATCACAATTTTATTTTAACATACAATAATAAAGACTATATATTAAAATGTAAAACTTGCAAACAAAGTCAAACCAAAACTGGGACAAAGACAATACTGTATAATAGGCTCGACTTTCACTTAACACCCTGTATCTGGAACATGATTTTCCTTTTAAATTAAGTCAAGTCGGAAAACGATTTACTATAGGTAACGCCAACGAACTTGACAATTATCTCGATCCCGACTTTTTCGTAACTCAAATGGACCTTGAGCAAACTGGCTGTAAATTTCCTCATCTATTTCCTGGTGGATTCTTCCCAAATGATAGAAATGTCACCCCGATTGTTTTAATTAATTTTGAGTTATAAGAAGTTAAGGGATCCAGATTATTGTCAAGTTTGTTGGCGCTACCTATAGTACAGTACCTATAGTATAGTATTGTACCAAAGAATATTAATGTCATCTGGGATTTCTTTCTTGCATGCTTTCAAGTGATTTATTCTTATTGCTTTACCATGTTTAGTTTAGTTCATGCGTTCTTGTATTGATTGACTCGATGCATGTTGAATCTAAGTTGAATTCTTAGTACTAGGGAGAAAGCTCCGTTTGTGAGCAAGACCACTTAATCAATGTGGAGCCAAATAAGTTTAGGAAATAAGCGTTTTATTTATTTTTTTCTCTTAGATTTCTTAGTATAGTGATTTTGGAATTAATTTGTTCACTTTATCATAATGTATAGCCTACAGTATAGTTTAAATTCTGGCCAACATCATTCCACATGCATTCGACACAACAGTAAAGTTAATAAAATTACATCCGGTGATCGCTAGAATCATATGCAGAGTAATGTACACTCGACCAAAAAACAATCTTTACACAAACGCTTTAAACATTCTGGAAGTGGGTCGAAATCGTATGATAATACCTCACAGACGTATGTTTCACCCGATTCATTCCGTTCACACTAGATTATTTACAGCTCACCAGTGTAAAGATTGTTTTTTGGTCGAGTGTACCTTGCCTGGATTGATATAGCTAAGGTATGATTCATGACTTATGTCCAGTAAAGTCCCTGTCACAAGGATCCACTTGTTACTGCTCACTGTCTTGCTGTTATCATTAGGAGGTGTTCAAGTATTCCTGAGCACAACTGTACATGGGTTGTTAACATAGTCATCGTAGGTGCTAAGTTGAACTATCCTTACTGGTGGAGACTTAACATGTGTACTGTTTACTCTACTGTCATTTTGTTTAACCCTCGCATACATCAGGATCATTAAAAGATAGATACTTTTGTACTACATGACTTGATAATAATTGTTTAAAAATATCATATTCGGAGCATTAAAACAAAATAATGTTCATGTCAATTTGGAGGGTAACTTACAGAGAAGTAGTGCCATGCTAGTGACATATACTGTATATACAGACAGACAGACAGACAGACAAATTAGAGGCTGTGTTGTTCATTGGAATTTAGATTTCAGTTTCACATCTATTCTCAACTATCTCTCTGGCTAGTCTTTACCCTCTCATTGTAGTTACATTACTCTTATATCGCTATGGCAATCACCAGCGTTGTTCTGAAGTTTGTGAATTTCTCTCTTTTTGTGGAAAGTAGGAGTAACATACTTTTCTTCATATTATCACCCCTTTTCTGTCGAGCTTTAGTAAACACTTTTTTACACGAAAGTTGAAACTGAAACACTTCCTTAGGTATTACCGGTATTTCCTCATTCCTTTGACCTGAAATAATTCCAACTCGGTATTCAGCATTTTGATGCAAGTGTTTCCTCCTCCTTGATAGATCTAAGAATAAACTAACAGTGTAAACAGTATCCGATGTAGACAAGTTAGTTCAGATGTGGAACTGTAGCCTATTGCCTGCATGGCTCTCGCTTAACTCAGCGTGGAGATAATACAATTTGTTCCGGACGACTCAATTAAGCCTTCAGCTCCAGGCAGTTTTGTTTGGGGTGTGCTGAATATTAAAGTTGGTACTCCTGCTGCCGCTGTTATGTGTGGACGTCTGACAAGGTTTAATTCAATTTCATAATGGAGGCTCAGCTTTAGTCCTGATAATGTGTCAACTGGTGTACAGGAGAGAGAGAGAGAGACTAGTAGAGGTAGCTGACCTTCAAATATAGAACAGTGGAAGCATAGGATAGCACAGATAGACTGTGAAGCGCAGGGGCGAAGCAGCTTCAGAGATGGAGTTGGGTTCGAGCCGTGAGTGGGTGCTTCGCATGTCTCACTCCCTGGACTGGAACAAGACCTCACGGGCCTCACCGTGTTCAGCGGTAGAGTGTAAAGGCTATCAGCCTATGCCCGAGAGGGAGTAGTTGGAATATAAAAAAAAAAAAAAAAAAATTAGAGATTTTACTATTGAGATAGCATAGGTACATAAAATTAAATATACAAGTACAGTACATATATTTGGTCTCAAAAGGGCAAAGATGGTTATACGGTCTTTACCCTTCAGAGGGAGAGAAGGGGGGGGGGGGGGGGAGTAAATCTATGGTTTGTAAGCTCTTGTATTTATTGCTTGTAGGTGTGTGACAAATGAAAACATAATGGGAGAGAGAAAGAAAAAAAGAAAGGATGCGAGTACCGGTATGTGTGTGTGTGTGAGAGAGAGAATATAATTTATCTAGCGTTTTGTACTAAGTGCCAGTTGGAGTATGGCTAATGGAGAGAGAGAGAGAGAGAGAGAGAGAGAGAGAGAGTGAGAGAGAGAGTGTGAGTGAGTGAGTGAGTGAGTGAGTGAGTGAGTGAGAGAGAGAGAGAGTATGTGTGTATGTGAGGAAAATATGTGTAGCTCTGTACTTACTGATTGTTGGGTGTGGCTAATGAAGTTAGAAGACAATGGGGGATATATATATATACAGTGTATGTATTAAAATGTAAAACTTGCAAACTAAACAAACCAAAATTGGGACAAGGACAATATAAAGTCAAATTAAATTATCAAAAGGGAGAGAAGGGGGAGAGTGTGACTAAGAATAAATGTGTATATGTTGTTGTTGTTGTTCCCCAGGCTGCCTGGCCGAACAGCCCCAAGGTCCCGAGCAAGGCCAAGGCCATAGAGCGCCTCCACAAAACCCTCCCTGCTTACCACTAACAAAACCCAGGTGACCGAAGCCACTCTAAGGCAGGGAGCTGAGGAGGGCGCGGAAACGCCCGAGAAACCAAAGCCCCACACAAGGCCCTGTGCCCCTCAGCAATTATGAAGGGAAAGTTGAGGGGCAAGGGAAAAATGTGACGCTTTGGCTCCCAATCTGCCAACTTTTAGGTTGGCAGTAGGGAGGTCGATCCACGGAAAAGATGCCGTCACTTGAGATCCAGAAGATATATAAGTAAAAGGAACAGTCAGAGTAAGCTATGGGTATGGCAGAGATCACTCAGCTCTCACTCTGATAGACCAGCCCATCACCACATGACTAGAACCCAATCCTCTCGGCATCAGCTAGGAAAGGCCCTAGAAAGCCGCCTTTGGCGGGGGGATAGCTCCCCTACTTCAACTCCTTTCGGAGTTGGGCACCCGCCATAAATGTGTATATTGTAGCTGGTACCTATTGCTTGTAGGAGTGTGACAAATTAAGACATAATGGGGGAGAGCGAAAGGTGAGAGTGTGAGTGAGAATAAATGTGTACTGTAGCTCTTGCTTAAAGGAATGTGACAAATACTGTAAAGACAGAGTGTACAACATGTTTGAATGAGAATATATCTGTGTAGCTCTTTGTACTTATTACTTGTTGGGTGTGGCTAAGTACATCATTTAGGAGAAAGAGAGAGAGAAAAGGGGGGAGGGAGGGAGAGTAAGTGTAAAGTTCAGGGGCATACGATGGAGAACAGCGCATAGCCGCAGTGCTTATCTTCATCTCATTGCCTTTTGGAGGGAGAAAGGGGTCCAGAATAAAACAAAAACCTCCCCTTAAAACAGCCATGTCAGGCATGAACCGTAATGAAAATAGTCGTTAAGCCGGTATAGCGAGACTTTTTTATCGTGTACAATATCCCTCCCGTTAAAAGCGAACAGTGTTGTTAACCGAGGGAGGCCAACTGTTTGATATGTTTGTTGTGTCTGGAAATAGAAAGTGTTGTAGTGGTGACTGAGGATTGGTTAGCATTGTCTGACCCGACTCTTGTGGGCTATTCGGATAGTTTGTTTAATTATTATTTTTGAGTGTTTTTGCCATTTTCAAGCAATGTATTATAGTTTGTCCCCTAGGCTAGCAAAAATGCATACCCAAACTTCCTTTAAACTAAAAGATGCCCACTCAGACCCCCTTCAAGCTAAATTTGTACATATTTTGATGGAAAACTATCCCATCTGAAGGCCAATTTCTTCAAAGGTACAGGCTCGTTATCGCCTGATCCGTTTGTTACCACCATTCACTCCCTGGTCAAGAGCTGGGCTAGGATGGGTGCCCTTGATGGTGTAATGGTTAGTGTTTCACATCTTTATGTGGTAGCCCAGGTTCGAATCCCGGGAGAATTGTATGCTTTCATTAATTTCATTGGGAGGTGTTTGGTGTTGGGAGTGCAATTAATAAATTAATTATACATATGGAAACCTCCAAGCTGAGGCAAGGATGGAAAAATGTGACATTAGGGATTTGTATTTTTAGTGTATTTATGAGTTCTGCTACCTGGATGATTGTATGGTGCAGAAACTAGCTGTGCAATAAGAATTTGGAATGGCTGGACAGAATTCAGGGAAGTGATACTATTATTGGCAGTGAGTGGACTCCTTTGTGTTTAGAATGACACAGTCATGTGAGCAATAATGAAGACAATAGCCAGACTTGTGCTTCCTGAAATAAGTATGGACTAACGATGTCGGTTATGAGAACATGGTACATGCTGTTTGCGGATGATACAGTTCTGATGAGTGATAATGAATGGGAGTTGCGGGGTCTGGTAAATGAGTTTGGAACAGTGTGCGAAAAACGGAATTTGAAGGTAAATACGGGGAAGAGCAAGGTTATGGTCTTCGAAAGGGGTGAAGTCACAGAGTGTGAGGTGAAGCTGAACGCCTTACCTTTTTGAAAATGTTAGGTGATTTTCCAAGTCTTGCAAGGTTCTTTACTTTAACCTGTTTTCATGTACCGGTACGACATATTACCGGAAGGATTGGAGGTTGGGGAGAGAGCCTTCATATTTGCTATCCTTTCCATCCACTTTATCTTACTCTTAGGGTTGCTATCTCTACTAGCATTAAGTCCTAGCCACCTTTCATTGATCGTAAGCTCTGTATGGCCAGTGTATCTATGTGTATCTATGTAAATCTCTCAACATTCCATGATAATATTATGAGATAACCAGAATGAACAGCTTTAATTCCCACAGATCGTGTCCAACAGTTTCTACAAGATGTATGATTCAGTGATCTCTCTTCTCATCTCCTCTCTTGTTCTCCGATTCTATCTCTCTCTCTCTCTCTCTCTCTCTCTCTCTCTCTCTCATTAGACAAAACCCAGAAATGGATCTCTCTAGCGCTTTCTCTCGATCTTCCCACACACCAACAGTATCTTCCCCCCCTCCACTCGCATCGCTATCTATCTATCTCTCTCTCTATCTCCTCTCTCTCTCTCATCTCGTCTCTCTCTCTCTCTCTCTCTCTCATCTCTCTCTCTCATCTCCGCTCCATCTCTGATCTAGACTCTCTCCATCTCTCTCTCAGCGCTCTCTCTCTCTCTCTCTCCTCTCTCTCTCTCTCTCTCTCTCTCTCTCTCTCTGATCTCTCTCTCTCTCTACTCTCTCTTCCTCCTCTCTCTCTCTCCTTCTCTCTCTCTCTGCTCTCTCTCCTAGCTCTCTCTAGCTCTCTTCTCTCTCGCGGTCTGGACATCTCTCTCTCTCGCTCTGGGCTCTGTAGGGTCTCTCTCTCTTTTCCCTTCTTCTAGGGTGGTGCGTCTCCCCCCTCCTTTCTTCCTCTTACTCTCTCTTCTCTCTTCCCTCTTCTCTCTTTCTCTATTCTTCTCTCTTCTTCTCTCTCTCTATCTCTCTCCGATGATCTCCTCCTTTCGCTCTCTCTATCCTCTTTTCCCTCTGTATTCTCTCTCTCTCTCTCTCTGATCTTAGTCGGTCTCTCTCTCTCTCTCTCTGCTGTGTTCCTTGCTCTCTCTCTTCTCTCTCCATCTCTTCTCTTCTCCTCTTCTCTCAAATGGTGTGGGGCTATTCTTCCTTCAAAATTGGGTGTTTCGTGAACACGCGAACCCACGATGTATACTAAGAACGACTAGGCCCCAGACACTGTTCAAACCCATTAAATGTGATTATGTAATAAGGCGGTGGAGACTCATTTTATCATAGCTCACCCCCTATTATTGCTTCCGGATCAAAAGGACATAGAGTTTAGCGGTTTTTGTAAAAATAACATGCCAATTTAATTTTTCACCACTACAGGGGGACACCACCCAAAAAAACAGGTTGAAAAAAAAATCCCTTGAATAAAAACATTGCCAAGTAAGAGGTTCCCAAACCTCTCCTGACACCTACCACCCAATTAGTGGCTGTCCAACCCACATTTGGATGATTAATTTATTTTTTTCTCAACGGCTGCTAAAAAGGCTGGCCCAATTCTTGAGAAATGGTTGATGGTTTGAGGATTTTGGCCCCCTCCCAGGGGGAGGGAAAATTTTGGCACGGGCCAAGTTTGATTCTAAGTTGTTGATTCTGTGGGTGGTGTTCCCTTAATCTTCCTTCCAAAAACTTTTGGGCTTGGGCCTTTGATCCAGAAGTTTGAACATAGAATAAAAAAAACAACGGGAAGGGACAAAACCCATTCATCGTTGGCGGGGGGGAAAAAGAAATTTCAAATATAAATAACTTTAACTTGGGCAACAACCATTGGGAGTTTTGGCTTGTTTTTTCCTTGCTTTTGGGGATTTATTTATTAGGGTTTGCTTTCTTTTTTATTGCCAGTACCAGTACCCAGGGGGTTACTATCTTGATTGGGGACAATTTTAGGGCTTTGTTTTTGCGGCCACTTGGTGGTGGGCTTTTGAGTGGGTAAAGGTAATATTCAATATTTATAATAATTATTAAATTTAAAAACTTTGTTGATTGCTTTGGGAAACCCAGGGGAAGTCGGTTGGTAATGAAGGGTACGCCTTGAAGCATTTGGTTGGGGGGGGGACCGGGCTTGGTGGGTTTGGGGCTCAGATGCGGGGTCTGCCGGGCAAGGATTAATTCGGAAATACAAAAACCTCTCCGGGGGGAATCTTGGAGGACCTGGGGGAAAAATTCTTTTGCTGGGAAAAAAAAACACCCCCAACGTGGGGGGGCCCCTGGGGGGTTCTGTCTGGGTATTTCGCCTGGGAATGACGTAGAATTAATTGTGTGAAAAGTTTTGTGGTTTGGCTTTGTTTTTTTGATTTTGTGTGTGGTGAAATTTATTGTTGTTTGGAGGGTCCCTGGTTTCGGGCTCCTCTCGACGGGGGTTGGCCCAAACCCCCATTGAAACATTAAAAAAAAAAACAAAAAGAAGGGGGAAAAAAGGGGGAAAAAAATGGGGGTTAAAAGTGCCCAGAGTATTATTTAACATTTACGTACAGGTTTCCTTTATTTGCTGTGTTTGTTTTTGTGCTGAGGTGGGTGGGTGGGGGAATCTTGGGGAAAATAGGTCCAGTGGGGGAAATGCTGCAGTTGGTTTCATTTTGTCTGTACTTATATAATTGTTGAATTAATGTTATGTTCCCAGTTTGTAAAAAAAATTTCATTTGGCACGTTGGTGAATTTGGGGTTTTTTTGGGGCCTGGGTTAAAGCAATCCCTTTTATTGGGGTTTTGTTGCTTTTGGGGTTGTTGTCTGTGGTTGAAGGTTGATTTGGACTAGGGGGTTTTTGGGTGGTAATTTTGGACATCTTTAAATTGTTTTTTGATTTTTTTTTTTTTTTGTCTGTGTTGTTAGGTAGTTTTTTTTTTTTTTTGGTTTTTTTTTTGGGGTTTTACGGGGGGGGGGTGGTTCATTATAGAAAAGTGTGTGTTAGGGTAAGGCTTGGAAAAATTTATAGGGCAAATTAACCATTGTTCAATGTGTTGGTCGGTTTTTGTGGGCCCATGGTTTTGGTGTTGGAAATTTTGGTGAATAGCGTATGTTTTGCTTTATTTATAAAATTGTTGGGGGGGATAGTTCTGTAGGGAATGATTTTACCAGTGGTTCCATTTATCGTAGTTAAAATTTGAGGAGTAAAAAAAATTTAATCGTTTTGCCTCTCCCGCCAGTGTGGGCCTAGCTCTCAACCCACTAATATCACAAACCTCACTCTCCAAAAATAAAAAAAAAAAAAAAACTAATTCTCAAACTCCATTTCTCCTGTCATTTCCCCTCTCTCACTCATTCTTTCTCTATGGGGTTTGGCCCTTGTTTGCTTACGTTGAAATATTTAATAGGGCAATTAATCCACAAGTTAGGTTTTTGCATCTTGGTTCTTGGCTAATAGAATTGTTCATTAATGTTAGGCCAAAAGTGTTGCTCATGGCATGGTCAGTGGATGGAGCGGTTTTTGGTTGTTTTTGGCTTTGTTTTCTTCTTTGGGTTTATAGGTGGGCAAGTTATTTATATTATATTGTGCGTGGTGGTTTGTTGCTTTTTGGTGGGGCATGGGTGGGAATTTTAAGGTTCGTTTAGGCAAAGGCTTTTTACAATTATTTATCGTTTTTGTTATAGAGTTTGGACTAGGGTCAACGGTAAAAGGGGGATTGCCCCTCATTTTAAGGTTGGTCATTATTAATTTACTTCATTAATTAGGGAACCAAAAAAAATTAACTTGAACACTTATGCTTCATAAATATTAAAAAAAACTTGTAGATTCAAACAAAAGGGGTGGTCCCCAAATACAATGTTCCCAATTTACAGGGGAAGAATTACTAAAAACCACATAATTAACATGGCTTTAATCAATTAGTGGTTTGTTTCATTTAAAAAAAAGTTGACATTTTTTTTGCAGGCAAAAAACGTAACTAAACTAAGGGCTTATTTGAGGAATAACTGTAGTGTGTAGGGGGGGAAAATTAAGTCCTTCGGTTTTTCAATTTGGGTCTTTCTAAATTGTTGGTAGTTAGGGAGCTTTTGATCTTTATTTACATTATTTGAATAGGGGTTCTGTACAAAACGAATTTTTGACATACATTACAATGGGTTTTTTTTAAAAACGTCATTTGTTTTTTCCATTTACAAGGCATGGTAATGGCTTTCAGAAACGGGGGGGTTTTGCCTTTCAAGTAGTAGTTTTGGCGGTTGTTTACTTGTAGTACAAAAATTAATAGGGTTCCCGCCACCAAGCCCACTTGTCCCCAACAAGTCATCCAACATGTTGGCTGATGTTGGTTTTAATAAGTGCTAAAAAAAACCGTGGCCTCAGGCCAAGACTCCAAAAAACCAGGCAGAGTCTCCCTGGCAGCACTTGAACACTGCACAGTATCTGACAAACCACCACCAGCCTTTAAAAACAGTTTCTTGTTTTACACAAAAATAAAGGGACAGCAACCATAAAACAAAGGGGGGGGACTCCACTGGACCAACCATTAAGGGGCAATTTTGGAAATTATTAGAAAACCCAGAAATTTAATTAGTCCTGCCCCAATACTGCCTCAAATATTATGCAACAAAAACAAAAACCCACTGTGTTTACAAACCAGATAATTTATGTTGGTCTTGGCTAAACCAAAATGGGTCCAAATTTTGATTTATCCAGATTTTTTGTTTTAAATAAAACATGTTTGGTGGGCTCAGGGTTTTTTGTTGGAATTAAACCGGTGTGGTGGGCTTAGGTTTTTGTTAATAAACATGTTGGGTGGGCTAGGGTGTTTTTGTTCGTTCGTTTACCGTAAAATCGAATTATTCATCTTAATTATATCGATGATTTATTATGGTTTTGGTTGTTTGTCGTGTATTTTGATTCTTTGTTGGGTTGGTTATGGTTCGTTAGGTAGTTTTTTGAAAATTATATGAGCTTTTTTCTCTAGAGAGTTTCGATTTGAAATGGAATGTTTAGTTAGGTGTCATTTGTATTTTGCTAAAATTGTGGGTCGTAAAAGGTACCTCGATTTATTTTACGTTTTGGGAGGCTAGGAAATAATGCAGTTGGTTCATTTGTCTTGGTCATTGATTGTTAGGTAGTTTGAAGTATTTAGGTTACTGTGTATTTGTAGTTTACATAATGCTACAGTCGGTTCATTTGTTAAAAGTTGGTCGTTAAGTACCGATACCTTGAATAATTTACGTTTTTGTTAGAGCCTGATATGGAATTAATGCAGTTTGGTTCATTTGTGTTGCTAATAGAAATTGTGCCATTAAAGTCTGTTATCTGGCATTTCTGCATCTTGTTGATATGGTTATGGTTATTCTGTACTCTATTACACCAGCAATGCTTTATTAGTGTGGTATAGCACATGAGTTCACAGTTGATTTTGTGGGTCTTGCTCCAGTGTAGGTGACGTATTGCTGGGAGTCCCCAATTCGAGGATACGTTTGATGTGGATCTGTCATGGAAAATTGCTTCCGGCTGCCACACTCTGGTTCCTTCTGTTCAGCTTCTCGTTTCTGCTCCTACGTGTCAGGGCGTCCTCCTCCAGGATATCCTCAGCAGAGTAGCAGGAGGAGCATGGTCGTAACAGTTCCATAATGTTCCTCGGTGTGGTCTTGGCGAACGCTGCTCAGT
>CM064488.1:56229661-56278752 GCA_032716605.1 Paralithodes platypus
AATCCCTCAAGTGCAGATCTCCCCTTAATAACTATACCCGGTTTATTTTCAACTGACGGAAAGTTCCCATCAAGATTTCTCAGTTATTACGAAGATTGTGTAGTGAAATATGGTGCTAATTATGTAAACTTGGTCTTAATATGATGCAGAGACATAGTAGTTTCATATGTTTACATTAAGTATCGAACACACAGATGCTAGGGGATTCAATTTATCGCCAGTTAAAAAGAAAGAGAGTATAAGAATATCGATATACCATATAGACTGACACACACCATATCTATAGTCTGTGTATTTATAGTTGGCGGTAAATTGCCATGGCCCTGCCTTAATTACTCCTCTAATACTAAGCTTCGGTAACGTAATGGGTTGTTAATTATGATAACTTGGGAATTAATAAATATGAAGAAACATAGTAAGTTCATAGGTTTTAATGATGAGATATTTTCCCACCAGACGGAAAATAAAATAAAAATAAATACTTGGCAACTTCTTTCATCATCCTGACTCGTTTGCTTTGTGTTTATATTATGGTAATACTACAAGATCGTGCCCCGAGAAGACCCGGCAAGCAGCTACCGGGCCACGGCGGTGGATTATATTTTATCTATATATAGACGATGTTATTGTTAAAAAAAAAGGCCTCAGGCAAGTAACAGGTTTCGAACTATCTCACTCAATCCTTTTTACTACCACAGATCCTTCTTCAACTGCACACAATCGTCTAAATATTCCTAGAATAGAATAAAAAAGACGTCGCCGGTACAGAAGGGGTTAAGCTTCAAAAGCCACTCCGCACAACACTGCCAACCAATCACGTTCAAGCATAATCCTACTTAAGGAGGTGAGGTTTGTTGCCAAGTTGATGTGAACGGGGTATACTAGAGCATGCCCTGGACGAGTGAGGGTATGCAGGTTGAGTACTAATAATAGTTATGTGGGTTGGGTTCTAGTAGGAGGTTAATGGGAAAGTTGAGAGCAAGTATGTCAGCTAAATGGGATGAGGAAAGGGAGGAGAATGGGAAGAAGAAAGGGAGGAAATGTAGGGTGGACCTCAGGGGCAGAGGCGTGAAATGTGGGAGGAAAATGAGAAGAGGGCTCGGCAACTGGTTGCTAACGGTCAGCTCGCGCGTTGACTTTCGTGGGATCATGGTTAAGAGGTATCCGGAATATGCGCGTTCTCCGGTGACTATGGATGCCTGGTGCGTCTTTGACTACCTTTATGCCTCTAAATCGTGCCTGTTTTTTCTTCCTGTACGCGTTCTTTGAACTGGGTGTTCTTAGTCGTAATCTTTCGGGCAGTCCGGCTGTACCGGTTGTCTTCCGTGCGTTGCCTGGGTCTCATGCTCCCGTTTCCCGACTTGGCGGGCATGTTCCCTCCTTTGCTCTTCAGTTTCTTTCGCGTTTTTAGCTCGGTGCTTCTTTCCTACTTGCGTCCTTCCTATCTTGGCTTCCTGGGTTCCTCGTTCGGGCCTGGTGTCGTCTTGTTTTCTTGCACTTTTCCTGCTGCCTGTTGCGTCTTGCCGCGGTGCGTGCCTCTTCTTCCGCTGCCTGCTTCCGTCTGTACTTACCTTCTTCCTTTGCCGCGCTTGGCCTCTGCCTTCCTGGTGTGTTCGGGGCGTCCTGATGGCCTCGCCTGCTGGCCGAATTATATTTCTGGCCCGTGCTTGCGCATCGGTCGTTCCTTTGCTCCGAGAGGGGAAGAGAATAAATAGGTAAGTCTGTCTTAGCCTGAACATACCTAATAAGTGAAGCCCGACTCATAACCTTCCCCCTCTCTCTCTCCATCTCTCTCCCTCATCGTCTCACTCTCTCTATCTCTCATATATATATAATATCGATATAAATAAGTATATACAGTATATATCTATACAGTATAGCATGCGATCTATCCCCCCCCCCCCCCCCCCCATGCATCCATCCATCCATTCATTTATTCATCCATCCATCTATCTATCTATCCATCCATATATCTATTTATCTCTCACATACATAAAAACTAGTTCTTCCCCACCGTCCACATCTCACTAAGCAACTTCCAGAGTCCAAAGGGCGGCTGGTTCACAGTTATTTTAACTCATTTGGCAGTATTAGTAGGCTCACACATTCAATTCCAGTCCCAGAATTGCGGGAATTTATGTGTTGTTCCGTTCACTGCAGTCCGATAAATACTGTGATGATATTTTAATTAACAATATATGTTAAGTGTTCAATTTTGTCCGATAACTGTTGTGATAGTATTAGTCAGAGGCATAATTGAGTTGGTATTGACCCCTTCGATTCCAAGAGGTACTTCCTAAAGTGCATAAAATCGTCTAATGCTAGCCAGAATATGCTGTGGTCATAATCCTCAAGGGGCTAAGTACTAGAATCAGTGAATGTTATTAAGCTATATTAATTCCAATACTATTTTTTTATGTTACCATTTATATTCCTTTTTAACCCAAGACACGCCGTGAGTTTTAGCCAGGATTTCGTGTTCATATTTCCTTTTATTTCTAGGAAAGGTGTGGAGTGAATGCTATACCTTATATTCTAACTAGTATTTCTAGGAAAGGTGTGGAGTGAATGCTATACCTTATATTCTAACTAGTATTTCTAGGAATGGTGTGGAGTGAATGCTATACCTTATATTCTAACTAGTATTTCTAGTTAAGGTGTGGAGTGAATGCTATACCTTATATTCTAACTAGTATTTCTAGGAAAGGTGTGGAGTGAATGCTATACCTTATATTCTAACTAGTATTTCTAGTTAAGGTGTGGAGTGAATGCTATACCTTATATTCTAACTAGTATTTCTAGGAAAGGTGTGGAGTGAATGCTATACCTTATATTCTAACTAGTATTTCTAGGAATGGTGTGGCGTGAATGCTATACCTTATATTCTAACTAGTATTTCTAGAATGGTGTGGCGTGAATGCTATACCTTATATTCTAACTAGTATTTCTAGGAATGGTGTGGCGTGAATGCTATACCTTATATTCTAACTAGTATTTCTAGGAATGGTGTGGCGTGAATGCTATACCTTATATTCTAACTAGTATTTCGTTTCATAATTTCCTCTTACTTCTCGGTGAGGTGTGAAGTGAATGTCATACTGTAAATTATAGGGCAGTATTTGGTCTACTATTTCCTTATATTTGTAGGTCATACTTTAAATTCTAGGGAGTATTTGGTCTACTATTTCCTTATATTTGTAGGTCATATTGTAAATTCTAGGCAGTATTTGGTCTACTATTTCCTTATATTTTTAGGTCATATTGTAAATTCTAGGCAGTATTTGGTCTCATTTTTCCTTATATTTGTAGATCATACTGTAAATTCTAGGCAGTATTTGGTCTCATTTGTCCTTATATGTGTGGGTCATACTGTAAATTCTAGGCAGTATTTGGTCTCATTTTTCCTTATATTTGTAGGTCATACTGTAAATTCTAGGCAGTATTTGGTCTCATTTTTCCTTATATTTGTAGGTCATACTGTAAATTCTAGGGAGTATTTGGTCTCATTTTTCCTCTTACAAGTTACTTCTAGTCATGGTGTGAAGTGATCACTGGACCATCAGTCATCCAGTCCTAGAAGTGCTTCCTCACCAACAACACCGATAACGTAACTACAAACGTCCGCTTCCGTTCACTACATCCGCATTTACATATTATTATTATTATATTTGTCTTTCCATGACGGTATAACTACATTATTATAGAACATTATGCATGGCTCATTTTGTTTACGTAACAGAAATATGCGTGAAGAGTATGGATTAAAGCTTTTACACACACACACACACACACACACACACACACACACACACACACACACCACACACACACACACACACACACACACACACACACACACACTCACACACACACACACACACACACACACACACACACACACACACACACACACACACACACACACACACACACCCCTGTGGTTCCTGTGGTTTGTAGTTGAGGTCTGTCAGTTAGCGCCCTGTGGTCCACGCCGTTGCGGCGCCGCCACTGTACATCCCATCTACCCTCCTCTGTGCCAGCTGGTCAAGAATGCTGTTGCTGGCAGCACGGAGGTAGTAGTGGGGTAGGATTGGTTGGTCTGGCAGTGATGACAGGAAATCATCCAAGTCCTTTTTTATTTTTCAACGGTTGGGTAGTTTTGGTTTCTTATTTCTTTTGGCAGTGCATTGTAGAGCTTCGGACCCCGTGTAGCGAAGGCATTTTCTTTAAGTGTCTTAACTCTTGTCAGTGCTCTTGAGTTAATTGACCTGATAATACACATACGGCCCAGTCGTTGGTTTTCTTTTATCTCTTTCACATCCTTTTCTTCCTCTCCCAGCAGGTTTGGGGTTAAGTTGTTGAGAATTTTCCAGGTATAAATGATCAAGTATCTTTCTCGGCGTCGTTCTAGAGAGTACAAGTTTAGAGACTTAAGTCTTTGCCAGTAGTCTTCCTCCTTCACAGACACTATTTTACTAGTGAAGGAGCGCTGGATGCCTTCCAATGCTTGTTTCTCTCGTGACTTCCAGGGATTCCATAACTGGCAACAATATTCCAAGAGTGGTATTACCAAGGCCTTATACAGGGTTAACATAGGTTCGCTTTCACGAGTTCTGAAAGTACGCAATACCCAGCCAACCTGGGCTCGTGTCTTTTGTACTACTGCTAGGATATGGGTAGTGAAGGTGGCATCATCACTGATTGTTACCCCTAGGTCTAGCACTTTGTTGTTACACTTTATTCTTTGGCCATCATGTGGTCATCATAGTGGACTTCTTCTATTTTGTTTGTACCATATCTAACCAGTTCAAATTTGTTATTATTGAAAGACATATTATTTGTTTCGGCCCATATATATATATATATATATATATATATATATATATATATATATATCATATATATATATCTATATATATATAATATATATATATATAGATATATATATATATATATATATATATGTTTCGAGACTAGAAACATTTAGTGGCTCACGTGTATTTGTGATATATTCTCAATATATATATATATATATATATATACACACACACACACACACACACACACACACACACACACACACATGTATTTTCAGCTCATGAGGCTGCCATTCTTTAATAAACCGTTTATTATTATTATTATTATTATTATTACACACATATATGCCGCTATCTTAGTGGTCAAAAGGTTAATATTTCACATTGGAAACCCAGTTCTACCAGTTCGAATGCATTATTACTTTATATCTACTGTAGACAGGAAAGAATGTCAAGAACCTGATTAAACCAGTATAGCACTTACAAAAACTCAGATGCAATCAAATATATTAACACCTAAATTCCTGGAGTCTATCACTGATTAATTTACCTACATTAAGTTATGTTTAATATGATAGTAAATAATTAATGTAACAACAAATAATACTAAGAATTATATTGTACATAAATATTTCCAACTTATCTGATACGGTAACTCTTAGAGGAAAGATAGGCTACACCAAAACTATCCAGGGTTAAAACTGCACCTGTTGCGCCAGAATTGCACTGCACTCATAATTCAGGTTGAGGGGAGATTTCCACTCGAGGGATTTTTTTTCTGGACCCCTTTCTCCTTCATGTTTAGTTCAATGGCTTTTGAGATTTTAAGACGTTCACCCCATTAGTTTGGTAATTTTAAGAACTTTCGCTCTATTGATGTGAATTTCAAGACCTTTCGTGCCATTTAGGTGTAGATTTTTTCCTGGCGAGCGATAACGAGCCTGTAATTTATGAGGGCCGGAAAAAAATTCTGCCGAAAAATTTACAAATTTATCTTGAAAGGGGGGTCTAAGAGGTGCAATTTTACGCTTGATGGAGGTCTATGGAACAAACTAAAAACATCCCGTTAAGTAAACTCATTAGTTCTGGTGGGAAAAAAAAAATACCTATATCAAACTGCAACACCTGGACGCGAGCAAGGCTGGGTGCTGAAGGTCATCGCTGGATAATCTTCACTCAAATATTTATATACATATGTGTACAGATATATATATATATATAAATACATCATACACATATAAAACACACACTTACTCACTCTAACACACACACACACTCAGTGACCCCCCCACCCCACCCCCACACACACACACACACGGAGGGACAATTTGGTTTATAATACAGGAATTAATATGCCAAGGAATACACAAATATTTGTATGAATTTGCAAGTGTTGGCCATTTTATCAGTACCGCTACCAAAGATGATATACACAAACTATAAGTCATAACTTTATCTTAGTATACTAAACTTAATAATAATGACTAAATATCCTGTTAAGAGGACTGGTTCTCAGTAGTTAGTTACACGTTTATCACTCACTCTCGCTCTCTCTTTCTCTCTCTCACACACACTCACTCCCCCCTGTTCACTTTACATGTTCAAGCGACATTATACAAACAAAATATGACCAAAGGAAACATTCGTGTTGCTAATTAAAAGGCACCTTGTCGAACACTGTATCTAACTAAAACACCTACTGCCCTGCTTATACACTTAAAGTAAGAAATACTGTTGGGAGTAATTTGCCCTGAGATTATGATACGGAGCACTCATACCCAAATTGCTAAAAGAAAATCATGAACATTTTAAATTGCACTTACCTTGCAATATGGAAAACGATGCAGTCACAACACACACTGTATGTGTACGGTATATACTGTATAAATCAGTACTGTATATGTACTGTATATGTACGGTATATACTGTATAAATCAGTACTGTATATGCACTGTATATGTACGGTATATACTGTATAAATCAGTATTGTATATGTACTGTATATGTACGGTATGTACTGTATATGTACGGTATATACTGTATAAATCAGTACTGTATATGTACGGTATATACTGTATAAATCAGTACTGTATATGTACTGTATGTGTACGGTATATACTGTATAAATCAGTACTGTATATGTACTGTATATGTACGGTATATACTGTATAAATCAGTACTGTATATGCACTGTATATGTACGGTATATACTGTATAAATCAGTACTGTATATGTACTGTATATGTACGGTATATACTGTATAAATCAGTACTGTATATGCACTGTATATGTACGGTATATACTGTATAAATCAGTACTGTATATGCACTGTATATGTACGGTATATACTGTATAAATCAGTACTGTATATGTACTGTATATGTACGGTATATACTGTATAAATCAGTACTGTATATGTACGGTATATACTGTATAAATCAGTACTGTATATGTACTGTATATGTACGGTATATACTGTATAAATCAGTACTGTATATGCACTGTATATGTACGGTATAAATCAGTACTGTATATGTACTGTATATGTACGGTATATACTGTATAAATCAGTACTGTATATGTACTGTATATGTACGGTATATACTGTATAAATCAGTACTGTATATGCCTGTATATGTACGGTATATACTGTATAAATCAGTACTGTATATATGTACGGTATATACTGTATAAATCAGTACTGTATAATCCTGTATATGTACTGTATATACTGTATAAATCAGTACTGTATATGCACTGTATATGTACGGTATATACTGTATAAATCAGTACTGTATATGCACTGTATATGTACGGTATATACTGTATAAATCAGTACTGTATATGTACTGTATATGTACGGTATATACTGTATAAATCAGTACTGAATATGAATGGTATATACTGTATAAAACAGTAATGGATATGTACTGAATATGTACGGTATATACTGAATAAATCAGTACTGTATATATGTACGGTATATACTGTATAATCAGTACTGTATATGTACTGTATATGTACGGTATATACTGTATAAATCAGTACTGTATATGTACGGTATATACTGTATAAATCAGTACTGTATATGTACGGTATATACTGTATAAATCAGTACTGTATATGTACGGTATATACTGTATAAATCAGTACTGTATATGTACGGTATATACTGTATAAATCAGTACTGTATATGTACTGTAAATGTACGGTATATACTGTATAAATCAGTACTGTATATGTACGGTATATACTGTATAAATCAGTACTGTGTATGTACTGTATATGTACGGTATATACCGTATAAATCAGTACTGTATATGTACGGTATATACTGTATAAATCAGTACTGTATATGTACTGTATATGTACGGTATATACTGTATAAATCAGTACTGTATATGTACTGTATTTACTGTATAAATCATTACTGTATATGCACTGTATATGTACGGAATATACTGTATAATATGTACGGTATATACTGTATAAATCAGTACTGTATATGTACTGTATATGTACGGTATATACTGTATAAATCAGTACTGTATATGTACGGTATATACTGTATAAATCAGTACTGTATATGTACGGTATATACTGTATAAATCAGTACTGTATATGTACGGTATATACTGTATAAATCAGTACTGTATATGTACTGTATATGTACGGTATATACTGTATAAATCAGTACTGTATATGCACTGTATATGTACGGTATATACTGTATAAATCAGTACTGTATCGGCCTGTATATGTACAGTATATACTGTATAAATCAGTACTGTATATGTACGGTATATACTGTATAAATCAGTACTGTATATGTACTGTATATGTACGGTATATACTGTATAAATCAGTACTGTATATGTACTGTATATGTACGGTATATACTGTATAAATCAGTACTGTATATGCACTGTATATGTACGGTATATACTGTATAAATCAGTACTGTATATGTATGGTATATACTGTATAAATCAGTACTGTATATGTACTGTATATGTACGGTATATACTGTATAATTCAGTACTGTATATGTACGGTATATACTGTATAAATCAGTACTGTATATGCACTGTATATGTACGGTATATACTGTATAAATCAGTACTGTATATGTACGGTATATACTGTATAAATCAGTACTGTATATGTACTGTATATGTACGGTATATACTGTATAAATCAGTACTGTATATGTACGGTATATACTGTATAAATCAGTACTGTATATGTACGGTATATACTGTATAAATCAGTACTGTATATGTACGGTATATACTGTATAAATCAGTACTGTATATGTACTGTAATATACTGTATCAGTACTGTATATGTATGGTATATACTGTATAAATCAGTACTGTATATGCACTGTATATGTACGGTATAAATCAGTACTGTATATGTACTGTATATGTACGGTATATACTGTATAAATCAGTACTGTATATGTACGGTATAATACTGTAATAAAACGTACTGTATATGCACTGTATATGTACGGTAATAATACTGTATAAATCAGTACTGTATATGCACTGGTATATGTACGGTATATACTGTATAAATCAGTACTGTATATCCAACTGTATATGTACGGTATATACTGTATAAATCAGTACTGTATATGTACTGTATATGTACGGTATATACTGTATAAATCAGTACTGTATATGTACGGTATATACTGTATAAATCAGTACTGTATATGCACTGTATATGTACGGTATATACTGTATAAATCAGTACTGTATATTACTGTATATGTACGGTATATACTGTATAAATCAGTACTGTATATACGTATAATCAGTACTAGTATATGCACTTTATGTAACGGTATATACTGTATAAATCAGTACTGTATATACTGTATAAATCAGTACTGTATATGCACTGTATATGTACGGTATATACTGTATAAATCAGTACTGTATATGTACTGTATATGTACGGTATATACTGTATAAATCAGTACTGTATATGTACTGTATAAATCAGTCAGTCAGCAGCCAGCCCTTACTCCCACAAGGGATAGGGAGGATCAGCAAGAGACACGAGAAAGGAAAAAATAAGTGACCGGAGAAGAACACATATAACAGTTTGCCCACACCAAGCAAGCACACAAGCATTCAGAAGCACCAATCACTCATCAACCCCCGAAATCAATGGCTTCACCTCATACTGTATATTATAATGCAACACTAATAATAAACACTATCCAGGAAAGAGTGAGTATCTTAAGGCGACTTGACACTAATGAACAAGAGTGAGCAGGCATTACTAATTGGATTTTACTAATTGCTATGCTTGAGAGAGAGAGAGAGAGAGAGAGAGAGAGAGAGAGAGAGAGAGAGAGAGAGAGAGAGTGAGTGAGTGAGTGAGTGAGTGAGTGAGTGAGTGAGTGAGTGAGTGAGAGTGAGAGGGAGAGAGTGAGAGAGATTGAGTGAGAGAGTGAGAGAGTGAGTGAGAGTGGCCGAAGGAGAGAGAGTGTGAGGGAGAGAGAGAGAGAGAGAGAGAGAGAGAGAGAGAGAAGAGAGAGAGAGAGAGAGAGAGAGAGAGAGAGAGAGAGAGAGAGAGAGAGAGAGAGAGAGAGAGAGAGAGAGAGAGAGAGAGAGAGAGAGTGTACCTCATCCTATACCTACTCCCTGTGCTACCGTAGTGAATGTGTAATCCATAATCCTAATTCCAACCATAATCCCAATCCCTAACATCGATTTTTATCCTTAAGAATTACAAAGTGGAACCCTTTAGAAAAAATAAATAACAAAAATTGCACAATAAATAAATAAATAATAACCAAATAATTCCCACTCCAACTATACTTGTTCCGGGGTTATACAAGATGGCGCCTGTTCACTTTACTCTCGGTACAGAAGTTTCAGCCAATCGTTCTGGGGTTATACATGATGGCGCCTCTTTACAGAAAGTTCAGTCAATGGATACAACATGGCGGCGGCTAAGAACCCCCCAAACAACCAACATAGATTCTACTCTTTTTCCAGAGGGCAATATGGCTGCAACTTTTCATTCCTTCATAATCAGCGGTTATTAACCCATACAGTACCAGTGACATCCTTTTTCGTTACACCCTGGCTACTATTAGACGATTGTATTCAGCTTAGGAAAGGCGTCTACCCATTAAAAGGCTACATACTATCTCAATCGTGTTAGCTACCATATTATATACCCTTCCTAAGCTTCATAAAAACGTCTAAATGTAGCTAGAATAAAACTATATAAAACCGTCGCCGTTACAGAAGGGGTTAATAATCCAACAACGTTATTGATGGCGAGGTGTGACAGAGAATATATCGCAGAAAAATTCTCAGATACGAGAGTCATGCTAGCCACTGAGCAGGGAGGCTTATTTCTTTCTTCCTTCCAAGAATTATATCTATCTATCTATCTATTTATTGCCTGACGCCGTGATCCCCGAAGGTCTGGCCACGAACGAATCGCCCCATACACCTCAGTCGACGCCCCTCCTCCCAACCAGCACCGCCTTCATCCATATACTTCCTCACTCCATCCTTCCACCTCTCTTTCATAAGAACATAAGAAAATGGGAGTCTGCAGAAAGCCGATTGGCCTAAGCAAGGCAGATCCCTGTCCCACACAACCCCAATTACAAAGCCCAATTATAGGCTCAACACTCTAATACCCTGAAAATCATCTTACCAAAACGGTTAGAGATTAACGCAGGATTACGGGGGTCTGCAGAGCGCTGATTGGCCCAACCCTGCTGATCCCCCTTCACACCCAACCCTTCTCGTCCATATGCTTATCCAATTTTATCTTAAAGCTCCCTACCGTTTTTAATCCCATACTTGGTATGTATATGTACTTGGTAGTCCATTCCACCCATCTACAACTCTGTTACCAAACCAATATTTGCCTATATCTTTTCTGAAACGAAATTTATCTAATTTGAAACCATTGGTACGAGTTCTTTCGCTATCACTGAGCTTTAGTACATTTGTCATGTCCCCTTTGTTAATCCCACTAACCCACTTGAACACCTCTATCATATCCCCTCTAACTCTGCGTCTCTCTAACGAATGTAAGCCTAATTTCTTCAACCTTTCTTTATACGGAAGATTTCTAATATTATGGATCATTTTTGTCATTCTACGTTGTACTCTCTCCAATGAATCTATGTCCATTCTGTAATAAGGACACCAAAATTGAACAGCATAATCCATATGGGGTCTCACTAATGACAAGTAAAGTTTTAAGATAACATCAGCAGTTCTGTTACTCACACTCCTAGAGGTGAACCCGAGAATCCTGTTTGCCTTGTTTCGAACGCTTATACACTGTTGTCTAGGCTTCAAATCATTGCTAACAAACACATCTAGATCTTTCTCACAATTCGAGTTTTCTAATTCCATATTAGCTAGTTTATATTTAACATTTGTATGCATCTTCCCTATCTTTAATACCTTGCATTTGTCAATGTTAAACTTCATCTGCCAATTTACTGACCATTCGTGTAAGGTATCTAGATCCCTTTGGAGGCACTCTATATCTCTATCTGAATCAATTGTTCTCCCCATTTTGGTATCGTCTGCAAATTTACTTATCCTACTAGTTATACCTAAATCAAGGTCATTTATGTATATAACAAACAACAGAGGACCTAATACAGATCCCTGGGGGACACAACTTTTGACTGCTCCCCATTCTGACTTCGTACCATTTATGCTGACTCTCTGCTTCCTACCAATTAGCCATGACCTAATCCATCCCAACAACGCCCCACCTATTCCATGCGCCTCAACCTTTCTCATCAATCTCTCATGGGGGACTCTGTCGAAAGCTTTACTGAAATCTAAATATATTACATCATATGACTTGTCATTATCTACTGCTTCATATACCTCAGAGAAAAAACTAAGCAAATTAGTAAGGCAAGAACATCCCTGAGGTAAACCTTTCGGTTTACCTCTTCCTCTCTGTCCTACCCCCTCACTCTCGTACACCCTCTTAGTCATTCTCTCGCTTCCCATACGTTCCATATGGCCGAACCATCTCAAGGTATTCCTTTTCACACTTTCCAGCACATCTACCTCCACACCACACCTTCTTCTTACTTCCTCATTCGTCTGTCTATCCCTCCATGTAACTCCGCATGAATTGCAGATCAGTATTTGGTGTCAAGGTTGAGGTAAGGTGTAAATGTGATTGCCTCATGTGGGCCAGTGGGAATGTTGCAAATGTCCGTTATGTTGTGTTCTTGACCCCTTCAGCACGATGACACCTATTTATATTTCAGTCATACTAAAAATAGACGATTTTATACAATTTAAGAAGGACCTATATTATTCAGAGGGTCTATTGAGATCGTATTTACCCTTTGGAGTCCTTGGGGTAGGTACCGGTAACAGGAGCGCCATCGTTGCAGGCGGATCCCATCGGCACGTTATTCCCACTTTTAATCGATTTGTAAGACACACAGTAGGATACATGGGGAACATTAGTTTGTAAGACACACAGTAGGATACATGGGGAACATTAGTTTGTAAGACACACAGTAGGATACATGGGGAACATTAGTTTGTAAGACACACAGTAGGATACATGGGGAACATTAGTTTGTAAGACACACAGTAGGATACATGGGGAACATTAGTTTGTAAGACACACAGTAGGATACATGGGGAACATTAGTTTGTAAGACACACAGTAGGATACATGGGGAACATTAGTTTGTAAGACACACAGTAGGATACATGGGGAACATTAGTTTGTAAGACACACAGTAGGATACATGGGGAACATTAGTTTGTAAGACACACAGTAGGATACATGGGGAACATTAGTTTGTAAGACACACAGTAGGATACATGGGGAACATTAGTTTGTAAGACACACAGTAGGATACATGGGGAACATTAGTTTGTAAGACACACAGTAGGATACATGGGGAACATTAGTTTCCTCCACTGAATATAGAGGACCCCTTTACCCCCAGGGGGGTTTAAGGGGAGATGGGCCGTTTTTCTGGTCCCCCTTCTCCCTCATGTTTAAGATGTTTGCCTCATTATTATGTCGATTTTAAGATCTTTCGCCCCATTTCTTTGTCAATATTAAGACCGTTCGTGCTATTTAGGTGTCGATTTTTTTTCCTGGCGAACGATAGTGAGCCTGTAATTTTGGAAAACCGGCCTTCGGCCGTGACATTTTTCTACCGAAAAATTTACAAATTAATCTACAAGAGGGATGTAATGGATGTTTTTTTGCGTTAAGTTTGATGGAGGTCTAGGGAGGAAACTAGAAAAATAATGAATATATGAAATAATCGACCAAAAAGTGAACCATCCCCCCTTAATACGTCATACCGGTACATTTAATATATTTCCTTGAGTACTTACCCTATTCTCGTTTCTGAAGGTGACAAGCAGCTTGCCCGTGGACCCGTGGTACATGGAGGTGGTGCCATCACGGTTGTCGTTGAAGCGGTACCCCGAGGACGGCATCTGGGCTACCAAGGACCCGCAGAACTGTAGCAGGTACTCGCACCCGTGGAACCCGTAGCACTTCTCCACCAAGCTTACCTACAATGAGATAAATGGGTTCAGTTCGGTTAGTTATCAGCAGTTTGTTAGTTATATAATATGGGTAGAAACACAGATGGTAGCTTTAGAAATATATATAATAAAAAAACATTCTCCCACCAAATCCCTCACTCGCAGCCATGGAACCCGTAGCACTTCTCCACCAAGCTTACCTACAATGGGATAGGATAGTTAGGTTAGTTATCAGTAGAGTGTTAGTTAGATATAATGGGTAGGAACACAGATGGTAGCTTAGAAATATATACCGTAGACATAGTAGTATTCACTCGCACCCGTGGAACCCTAGCACTTCTCCAACCTTACCTATAATGGGATATACAAGGATAGTTAGGTTAGTTATCGGTAGTGTGTTAGTTAGTGAAATAAGATGGATAGAAACACAGATGGTAGCTAGAAATATAAACAAAGATTGAGCATCCCCCGCCAACTCCAATCACTCACACCCATGGAAGTCTTAACAGTGTTATAGACGGATTGAGTTAGGTTAGTTAGTGTTATAGACGGATTGAGTTAGGTTAGTTAGTGTTAGGTTAGTTAGTGTTATAGACGGATTGAGTTAGGTTAGTTATCCGTAGTTTATTAGGAGGATAAAATGGGTAGAAACACAGTCAGTAGTAACAAACAGACATAACAAACCAAACTCACAATCTAATCCCACTAGTTTTCTTTCCATACACCAAATCACTGAGTAGATGCAGATACTTGTGGCCAACTAAACGCAAGTGTTACTTGGCATAACCTGTTACCTCTGTGTACCCAATGACATTTATCCAGGAAGAAGTCACCAGGAGGCACAAGTATAAACGAGTGTTTTTGTGGTCTATGCAATCAGACACGCCAGAGAGTATTATAATTATATTTATATTATATTATATTTGGTAAAAGTATAATCTTGCATTTCGGGTATTTTTTGTTTCTCACTGGTATCGGCAACTAGACTGACGGTACGGTCATAGTTTCCATTTTTTGTTAAGCAATATTTTGACATTTCCACATTTCTATCGGCAAATACTGCATATTTAGGGTAGACTATAATAGGTGTTAATATTTAGGGTAGACTATAATAGGTGTTAATATTTAGGGTAGACTATAATAGGTGTTAATATTTAGGGTAGACTATAATAGGTGTTAATATAATAATACCGAGTACTTAATGTTCAGAGGCCGACACACCAAAGTATAATAACCATAAGTGTGTTTGTGCGTGTCCACCCTTAGACTATACCTTGTTCCAAATAGGTAGGCCAGTAATCATTAACCCAAGCCTCTGTAACTCAAAAAGGGCAAGAGCATATGGGCTGTAAATTTACACACCTATTCCCTGGCTGGCCCTTCCCAAATGGTATACATATTAGCTGGATTACTCTAGTCGTTTGTGAGTTTTAGGCTATAAGGAAGTTGGAGCTGTAGACATCGATAGTACATAGAAATGCAATAATAATGTAGGTTTCTGATGGCTAAAGAGTATGTTGAATTGGGTTTTATGTATTTATAAATTAACTACAACCCTATTTTAGCTGGTAATTCTGCTAAATATCGATGTCTACAACTCCAACTTCCTTATAGAACGAAACTCGCAAGTGGTCAATTAACGTTGAAGAGTTTTGGCCAACGTATTTGGGTGACTTAGATGTGTGTGAATTTGTGTTTTTTATCTGTGTTTGTTCGTTGTTTTATTTTGTTTTTGTGTTTTCCCTGTTCTTGCTCTGTCTTGAGTCGGCCACCCCCAAGAAAAAAAGGAAAACAAATAAAATAAAATAGAATGAAATCGAAAATAAAAATAAAAATAGGAAAAATGGGGATTGGGCCTGAGCATATAGATAGATAGATTTGGAAGAGGGTATAGCAGGGTTCAACATGTGTACTGTGTGATTTCCTCTTGCGACACACTCAGGAAATTTCCCAGTCAAGTTTGTGAACACAAAGCTTTTAAGCCAAAGTGGAGATGGGCTGGTTTTCTGGCCCCCTGTTTTCCTCATGCTTATCCCCATTAGTTTTGACATTTTAAGACATTTGCCCCATTAGTTTATCAATTTTAAGACCTTTCGCCCCACTTCTTTGTCAATTTTAAGACCTTTCGCACCCTTTGGGTGTCGATTTTATTCCTGGCGAGCGATAACAAGCATGTAATTGTGGAGGAACCGGCCTTTGGCCGTGACATTTTTCTACCGAAAAAGGGGGATCTAATGGATGTGTTTTAAGTTTGATGGATGTCTAGGGAGGAAACTACAAAATAAATTAATATATAAATAAATAGACCCCCCAAAATTACCACTGTCCCCTTAACCCTGACATTGGAGGATAAATATCATAATGGTAAGATGCACTACTCAAGGCATACCTCAGATTAAAATACAAGTAGCCCAAATTTCGGGGAAAAAAAAGTTTGTATTTATGTAGAAGCCTGGACCTCACGACCAATAGAACCTGCTGACCACATCACCTTGATCTTGATTGAAGGGCTGTTTGGGCACACCCAATAAGCCCTGTCACAGTCCACCACAGGGAGGCAATCACAGGCGGCCGAGTCGATTCAAGCATTGCAGGAAGATGTTTGTGTGCTTGAGAACGCCGTCACAGAGGGCTAACCACATCACCGAACGGGATTGCTAGTTTCACGAGACGAATTGTAGCAAAACTGTTAACATCAAAGGTAAGAACACCCAATAAACCATTTCTAACCGACGATCATTGTCATTACAGCTACCACCAGACGATGCTTATTTGGGTTGGAAAGGAGAGCTAGCAATAATATAATATCCTCGTAGTTACAGCAATAATATAATATCCTCGTAGTTACAGCAATAATATAATATCCTCGTAGTTACAGCAATAATATAATATCCTCGTAGTTACAGCAATAATATAATATCCTCGTAGTTACAGCAATAATATAATATCCTCGTAGTTACAGCAATAATATAATATCCTCGTAGTTACAGCAATAATATAATATCCTCGTAGTTACATAATATAATATCCTCGTAGTTACAGCAATAATATAATATCCTCGTAGTTACAGCAATAATATAATATCCTCATAGTGACAAGTCATATGATATTATTTATTTAGATTTCAGTAAAGCTTTCGACAGAGTCCCTCATGAGAGATTGATGAGAAAGGTTGAGGCACATGGAATAGGAGGATCGTTGTTGGGATGGATTAGGTCATGGCTAATTGGTAGGAAACAGAGAGTCAGCATAAATGGTACCAAGTCAGAGTGGGGAGCAGTCAAAAGTGGTGTCCCCCAGGGATCGGTATTAGGTCCCCTGTTGTTTCTTATATACATAAATGACCTAGATTTAGGTATAACTAGTAGGATAAGTAAATTCGCAGACGATACTAAAATGGGGAGATCAATTGATTCAGATAGCGATATAGAGTGCCTCCAAAGGGATCTAGATACCTTACATGAATGGTCAGTAAATTGGCAGATGAAGTTTAACATTGACAAATGCAAGGTATTAAAGATAGGGAAGATGCATACAAATGTTAAATATAAACTAGCTAATTTAGAATTAGAAAATTCAGACTGTGAGAAAGATCTAGGTGTGTTTGTTAGCAATGATTTGAAGCCTAGAAAACAGTGTATAAGCGTTCGTAATAAGGCAAACAGGATTCTCGGGTTCATCTCTAGGAGTGTGAGTAACAGAACTGCTGATGTTATCTTAAAACTTTACTTGTCATTAGTGAGACCCCATATGGATTATGCTGTCCAATTTTGGTGTCCTTATTACAGAATGGACATAGATTCATTGGAGAGAGTACAGTGTAGAATGACAAAAATGATCCATAATATTAGAAATATTTCGTATGAAGAAAGGTTGAAGAAATTAGGTTTACATTCGTTAGAGAGACGCAGAGTTAGAGGGGATATGATAGAGGTGTTCAAGTGGGTTAGTGGGATTAACAAAGGGGACATCACTAAAGCTCAGTGATAGCGAAATAACTCGTACCAATGGTTTCAAATTAGATAAATTTCGTTTCAGAAAAGATATAGGCAAATATTGGTTTGGTAACAGAGTTGTAGATGGGTGGAATAGACTACCAAGTGCTATAGTGGGGCCTAAAACGGTAGGGAGCTTTAAGATAAAATTGGATAAGCATATGGACGAGAAGGGTTGGGTGTGAACGGGGATCAGCCGGGTTGGGCCAATCAGCACTCTGCATACCCCCATAATCCTGCGTTAATCTCTAACCGTTTTGGTAAGATGATCCTCAGGGTATTAGAGTGTTGAGCCTATAATTGGGCTTTGTAATTGAACTGGGGTTGTGTGGGACAGGGATCTGCCTTGCTTAGGCCAATCGGCTTTCTGCAGACTCCCATTTTCTTATGTTCTTATGTTACAGCAATAATATAATATCCTCGTAGTTACAGCAATAATATAATATCCTCGTAGTT
This sequence comes from Paralithodes platypus, assembly GCA_032716605.1. Lineage (NCBI taxonomy): Eukaryota > Metazoa > Arthropoda > Malacostraca > Decapoda > Lithodidae > Paralithodes > Paralithodes platypus. The sequence goes on from CM064488.1 coordinate 56,248,478, forward strand.
ACAGCAATAATATAATATCCTCGTAGTTACAGCAATAATATAATATCCTCGTAGTTACAGCAATAATATAATATCCTCGTAGTTACAGCAATATCACAAAATGCAGGTGAAATTGTGAGGTAAGTTAGAGATAAGAGGTCTCTACAAGCCTGTAAGTGGGCCTTGGGGAACACTTAACAGAAAGTAAAAATAAATGTACACAAGAAACAAAGAGAAAATATCATTCCTCTTATGGCTTACTTGCAGGAGGAGGAGGAGGAGGGGGAGGAGGGGGAGGAGGAGGAGGGGGAGGAGGAGGAGGAGGGGGAGGAGGGAGAGGAGAAGAAGGGGGAGGAGTACAAAGGAAGTCAAACAACAATAGGTATAGTGACCCCTCGAAGTTGCTTGCCCTCTAAATCATTGTTGCTCAGTGTTCAACAGTGGGTAAGGGGCAATTGGAAAGGGAAGTACTGCCCTAGGATTAATGTCCATGGCAGGGGTAGGAAATGTAAGTAAGGGACAATTTGGGTTAGGAGGAGGAGTGTGATTAGGTTAGCCAGGTTATATTTGGGTGGATAAAGGCAGAGTAAGTTACATTACATTAGGTAGGTGCAGGCAAGAGTGTGTGGGGGGTTATTCATCATTTCAGATATACCACCAGACAACTTAATTAAGCTTAGGAAGGAGTGCAGGAGTTTGCACAGAGACAGCACCATCATACACTGCAGGTAAGAGTGTGAGGGGAGTTAAAGAGGTCTCCTTATGGCACCTTTATGTGGCCCGAGGGGAACACTAAAGAGAAACAAGAGAAACATAAACAAAGAGTAAATATCGATCCTTTTGGAGGAGGAGGAGGAAGTAAGATAAAAACTAGGTCAAGTTAGTTTAGGCTAAGGAAGCTAAGGATAGTTTTGAGTTAATTGGTGGCCGAGTCCGTCATACTGCTGGAAAACTTTATTCAGTTTAGAAGAGCACTGTTAACATCAGCACGGTATATAACTGCACCTACCATCAAAAGACTTTATTCAGCTGAAGAAGGTGTAAGGGCCCCTCACAGAAACATAGTTTATGTATGTACTGTATATAATTATAGCCTACTGTATGTACTGTATATAATTATAGCCTACTGTATGTACTGTATATAATTATAGCCTACTGTATGTACTGTATATAATTATAGCCTACTGTATGTACTGTATATAATTATAGCCTACTGTATGTACTGTATATAATTATAGCCTACTGTATGTACTGTATATAATTATAGCCTACTGTATGTACTGTATATAATTATAGCCTACTGTATGTACTGTATATAATTATAGCCTACTGTATGTACTGTATGTACTCAGGCGCATTCCCCACTTTTCCTACCCTTCTTTTGTCTTCCTTTTTCTCTTTTTTCTCTGGGGGTGACCGACTAGAGACAGAGCCCGAAATTCCGAATAGGGACAACACAACAGAAAACAATTACTTCACAAAAACAAAACACAAATTCACACACATCTAGGTCACCCAGGAGAAGACCCAGAGACCAGGGATCACCAAGGTCCCTCCAGCACTCCCCCGGCCCCCGACCACCCAGAGAGGTAAAAAGAGTCAGGTACGGTAAGTATTAGAATTGTCCTTAAGGCACCTTAAGGTGGCCCGCGGTGAACATTAAATGGCAATAAAGATAGGTAAACAAGAAAGAGTGATCGATCCTCTTATGGCTTACTTAGAGAAGGAGGAGGAGAGGATCGAGAAAATTATAAGGTGGATAGAAGACGGGGAGGAAAAGAGAGGAAATAGGGGAAAATACGGCTGGAACAACAACACGACAGTGAAAACATATGGGTTTAAATGGACCGAGAAATGAAGGAAAAGGAGGGGGAAAGAGAAAATAAACAAAAAAGTCAGTTGAGAGAAGGGGTAAAGTACCCCAATACAATACGAAGACAGGCTTAGGAAAGAACCAAGAGGAAAGAGAAGAGAATATGGGCTTAAATGGCCCGAGGAGAGAAAGGGAGGATAGGGAAGGGGGGAAATAGAAAAGATAAACAAAAAAGGCAGTTGAGAGAAGGGCTAAAATACGCCAATATGATAGGAAGACCGGCTTAGGAAAGAACCAAAAGGAAGAGAAGTGACGAACAGAGGAAGCAACATAACCACACAGAACCAAAAGGAAGAGAAGTGACGAACAGAGGAAGCAACATAACCACACAGAACCAAAAGGAAGAGAAGTGACGAACAGAGGAAGCAACATAACCACACAGAACCAAAAGGAAGAGAAGTGACGAACAGAGGAAGCAACATAACCAAAAGGAAGAGAAGTGACGAACAGAGGAAGCAACATAACCACACAGAACCAAAAGGAAGAGAAGTGACGAACAGAGGAAGCAACATAACCAAAAGGAAGAGAAGTGACGAACAGAGGAAGCAACATAACCACACAGAACCAAAAGGAAGAGAAGTGACGAACAGAGGAAGCAACATAACCAAAAGGAAGAGAAGTGACGAACAGAGGAAGCAACATAACCACACAGAACCAAAAGGAAGAGAAGTGACGAACAGAGGAAGCAACATAACCAAAAGGAAGAGAAGTGACGAACAGAGGAAGCAACATAACCACACAGAACCAAAAGGAAGAGAAGTGACGAACAGAGGAAGCAACATAACCAAAAGGAAGAGAAGTGACGAACAGAGGAAGCAACATAACCAAAAGGAAGAGAAGTGACGAACAGAGGAAGCAACATAACCACACAGAACGAAAGAGGAATAAGTGACGAACAGAGGAAGCAACATAACCACACAGAACGAAAGAGGAATAAGTGACGAACAGAGGAAGCAACATAACCACACAGAACGAAAGGAAGAGAAGTGACGAACAGAGGAAGCAACATAACCACACAGAACGAAAGGAAGAGAAGTGACGAACAGAGGAAGCAACATAACCACACAGAACGAAAGAGGAATAAGGCTAAAACGAGAGCACTCCCTGTAAGTAGCTGGAAGAAAGTGGATTAAGGAACGTAAACAGGAAGAGCGAAGTGTATAAGGTAATAAAGGAGCTAGTTCTCGCTCTTGCTCTCTCTCACTCTCACTCTCTCTCTCTCTATATATATATATATATATCATTTGTCTTGTAGGGGGTAGTACTCGCTTTTTTTCTGGACCCCCTCCTCCCTCATTTTTAGACCCATTAGTTTTGCGATTTTAAGACGTTCGTTCACTAGTTTGGCGATTTTGACACCTTTCGCCCCATTACTTTGTCAATATTAAAAATTAAGACCTTTCGTGTTGTTAAGGAGTCGATTTTTTCATGGCGAGCGAAAGCGAGCCTGTAATATTTGAAGGAACCGGACTTCGGCTGGGACATTTTTTCTACCAACAAATGTACAAATATATCTTTAAAGGGGGTATAGGGGGTGTTTTATAAAGTTTGATGGAGGTCTAACGAGGAAAATAACAAAATAATATATATAAGAATAAGTAGCCCCCCCCCCCCCCAAAAAAAAAAACACTAGCCCCTTAAGAAAACATGACAATTGATTGCAAATCGTCAGCCCCCTCCCCTCCCTCTCTCTCGTCAGACCCCTCCTCCGACAAGAGACAACCAGAATGAACAACTTTATTTTCAGATATTAACCCTTGTATCTCATTATTAATACCTAATGCTCTCTCTCTCTCTCTCCCCCCCCCCCCCCCAACTTTCCATGATACGAGATAACCAGAATGAACGACTTTAATTTCAGATAATACTCCTTGTATCTCAATATTAATACCTAATGCTCGCTCGCTATCTCTCTCTCTCTCTCTGATAGGAGAACCTGGCAGAAATTAATACTGTTTTCAGTTGAAGAGGTGAAGGTATGCATGACATTTCTTTTTCATTTCTTACCTTTCTGAAAATGTTAGGTGATTTTCCAAGTCCTGCAAGGTTCTTCACTTTAACCTGTTTTCATGTACCGGTACGACATATTACCGGAAGGGTCGGAGGTTGGGGAGAGAGCCTTCATATTTGCTATCCTTTCCATCCGCTTTATCTTACTCTTAGGGTTGCTATCTCTACTAGCATTAAGTCGTAGCCACCTTTCATTGATCGTAAGCTCTGTGTGGCCAGTGTATCTATATGTATCTATGTAAATCTCTCAACATTCCATGATAATATTATGAGATAACCAGAATGAACAGCTTTAATTCCACAATATATTCCCTCACATCGCATTATTATTAATTTCAGTGCTCTCTCTCTCTCTCTCTCTCTCTCTCTCTCTCTCTCTCTCTCTCTCTCTCTCTCTCTCTCTCTCTCTCTCTCTCTCTCTCTCTCTCTCTCTCTCCTCTCTCTCTCTCTCTCTCTCTCTCTCTCTCTCTCTCTCGTAAAAAACGTATGGCTTCGTAAAAAACGTTCCTGTTTAACAAACCGCTTAGACTTCTTCCACGATATCCTCGACCTCTACGATGAGAGTAAAGCTGTAGATATTATATACCTTGATTTTCAAAAGGCCTTTGACAAAGTTCCCCACAAACGTTTACTGCTAAAACTAAAAGCGCATGGAATACAAGACGGTGTGTTGAAATGGATAGAAAATTGGCTCAGCAACAGAAAGCAAAGAGTAGTCATAAACGGTAAGGCATCTAAATGGACCAATGTAAGTAGCGGGGTACCCCAGGGATCGGTACTAGGACCAATTCTCTTTCTAATTTACATCAACGACATAGATGAGGGTCTCACCTGTACAATCTCAAAATTTGCTGACGATACAAAAATTGCAAATAGCGTACTCTCGATAGAACAAGTTGACGATATGCAACATAATCTAGATAAATTGTCATGTTGGGCCCAAATTTGGCAAATGAGTTTCAATGCGGATAAATGTAAAGTACTACATATCGGATACCTAAATGAGAAAGCAAACTATTCGATGAATGGCACTCAGCTTAATAAGAATGTAAACAGAGAAACCGATCTGGGAGTAACAATATCGAGTAACCTAAAACCGAGTCAACAATGTTCAGAAGTTGTTAAGAAGGCAAACAAAATAATTGGCTTTATAGGCAGGTCATTTGAGCATAAATCCAAAGAAGTTATCCTAACCCTTTACAATTCCTTAGTCCGCCCTCTTCTGGAATACTGCGTTCAATCCTGGTGCCCTTATTACCAAAAAGATATAAACAAGCTAGAACGAGTTCAACGTAGAGTTACCAAAATGATACCTAGCCTAAAGAACAAACCATACGAAGAGCGTCTTAGAGAATTAAATCTATTTCCTTTAACCCAGCGCAGATTAAGAGGTGACTTAATTCAAGTGTTCAAAATCATCAAAGGCATCGACAATATGAACTGTAGTAAGTACTTCACTATCGACCAATCTAATTACACGCGGGGAAACGGTTGCAAAATTATTGGTAAATCTTTTAACTCACACGAATCTAAGAATTTCTTCTTCAATCGAGTTGTCAACTTGTGGAATGGGCTTCCCCGAGACGTTATAGACTGCAGCACCGTTGATTCATTTAAACTCCGCTTAGACAAATATCTTGCATCAAACCCGCGACTGACTGCGTTTGTAAATGAATCACTTTATTTTATCCCCCTCTCAGCTACTAACCCATCTGTCCCCTACTAACTTCCTAATCCTGCCACGGACATTAGTTCCAGGGCAGTAGTTCCCTTTCCAATGTTCCCTTACCCACTCTAACCCACTGTTTGGACACTTGATCCTCAATGTTTTGGAGGACAAGCAGCCTAGAAGGGTCACTAGACCTATTGTTGCTTGATTTCCTTTGTACTCCTTTGTACTCTCTCTCTCTCACATCCGGTAATAGATAACCATAATCAGCAACCTTACTATCAGTCCCTTCCCTCCGACTCTCATTATTAATCTTTGCATTCTCTTTAATTCTCTCTCTCTCTCTCTCCAGCCATCCCCTGCAATCAGAGATAATCAGAATGAACAACTTTAATTTCAGATAATGACCCCTTGCATCTCATTATTAGCATCGTATTTTCTCTTTAACTCACTCTCTCTTCTTCTTTTCTATCCTTTCCTTCAACTTTCCTTTTCAATCGGATATACCATCTCGACTAGAATTAAGTCCTGACCACCTCGTTTGGATCGTAATGTCTGTGGCTAGTGTATATATGTAAATCTATGTAAACAATGTGGCCAGTGTATCTATGTAAATTTATGTAAACATCTCTCTCTCTCTTACACACCAATCAGATATAACCAGAATGACCCACATTAATTTCAGATATAACCCCTTGCATCTCATTACTAATACGTCTTTCTGTTCTCTATCATAATCAACTTTAATGCAGGTAATATCCTTTGCATATCATTATTAATGTCGCATATTGTATCTTTTATAATTGGGGTATCTGCTCTTAAATTACCCATGGTAGTGTGTGTGTGTTTGTGTGTGTGTTTTTTTTTTTTTTTTTTTTTTCTTATTCCACTTTTATTATCCTCTTCTTTCCTCTCTCACACCTCCACTTTCCCACCGTGTTCTCTTTTTTCTCCTATTCCACTTTTTGCTATACCTCTCTCTCTCTCTCTCCCCCCTTCTACCCTTCGTGAGTTAGTGGGGTAATAGGAAATACCTTCATCAATTCCCCAATGTTCTCTGGCTCACCACAACATTACTCACGGAATTCCAAACTTGATCTAGCCATCTTATACTATACCCTGTTCCAAATAAGTAGGCCAGGGAATAGGTGTGGAAATGTACAGCCCATTTGCTCAAGCCCTTTTTGAGATAGAGGTTATGGGTTACGATTGTTTTGGCCTACCTACAGTATTTGGAGCAAGGTATAATACTACAGCTCATCATTACATCATGGCATCTATCGTTACTATTTGGAGCAAGGTATAATACCACAGCTCATCATTACATCATGGCATCTATCGTTACTATTTGGAGCAAGGTATAATACCACAGCTCATCATTACATCATGGCATCTATCGTTACTATTTGGAGCAAGGTATAATACTACAGCTCATCATTACATCACGGCATCTATCGTTACTATTTGGAGCAAGGTATAATACTACAGCTCATCATTACATCACGGCATCTATCGTTACTGTTTGGAGCAAGGTATAATACTACAGCTCATCATTACATCACGGCATCTATCGTTACTATTTGGAGCAAGGTATAATACTACAGCTCATCATTACATCACGGTATCTATCGTTACTATTTGGAGCAAGGTATAATACTACAGCTCATCATTACATCACGGCATCTATCGTTACTATTTGGAGCAAGGTATAATGCTACAGCTCATCATTACATCATGGCATCTATCGTTACTATTTGGAGCAAGGTATAATACCACAGCTCATCATTACATCATGGCATCTATCGTTACTTCTAGATAGATAACGTACCATCATACATTGGAGGATAGTAAAAACAAGATAAAAATAAAAATAATAAAAATGCAAATATATTCGCCAAGGTAACTACAATTAACCTCTTCAAGATCCGATTATACATTGTTATTTTGTTATGTCTATTATTAGACGATGTTATTCAGATTAGGAAAGGGATATGGAAGTCAGACCGTTAATTGAGATAGACTTACGGTACCGTTATAATTCCCACAGATTTTTCCTAAACTATATAAAATCGTCAAAGGACAGCCAAAATAAACTGTCAAAAGGTGCCATAATCTTCAAAGGGTTAAACGAGGCATCTGACAAAATACATAATATCCAAATCCTGCAATCCGGGGCATCTAAACATCCAAGTGAAGATCAAGGGCGGATGTTTTCAATGAACAAAAAATGCAATATTAAACCTTTAAATTCCGTACCTTCGCAGAAAACGGATTTAATTGCATCATAACTCATACGTGTTATGATACGGAATAACGGAATTGCCAGAATATTATGAAAAGGACGTCACCCTACTGAAGGGAGTTAATAGCAGGAATGTCAGCTTAAAATATTATGAAAAGGACGTCACCCTACTGAAGGGAGTTAATAGCAGGAATGTCAGCTTAAAATATTATGAAAAGGACGTCACCCTACTGAAGGGAGTTAATAGCAGGAATGTCAGCTTAAAATATAAAAATGTGTACCTAAATCCCGTTAGGTATGAAAGGTCTCACGCTATATAAATATAAAGGTCAATGTAAAGAGAATGTGTCAGGTTGAAGGTTATCATGAAGGGAGTAACTATACCAAGGCCTTGACCTACCTTGGATAAATACTAACGTAAAACATTTAAATAAATAATTAATAAAAAGTCAAGATCTGTCTAAAGAATTAAAGTGTTGCAGTCAGGTAAAAGAATTAAAGTGTTGCAGTCAGGTAAAAGAATTAAAGTGTTGCAGTCAGGTAAAAGAATGAAAGTGTTGCAGTCAGGTAAAAGAATTAAAGTGTTGCAGTCAGGTAAAAGAATGAAAGTGTTGCAGTCAGGTAAAAGAATGAAAGTGTTGCAGTCAGGTAAAAGGGGTATAATAGAGTAACATAATTAAGGAGGGTCACCTGCTCTTTTATCTTTCTTGGTTGTATCCATTTGGCTCCATTCAGCCTACTGTTTTAAGACATTTATTCCCATCTAGGTGTCGATTTGTTCCTGCATTTTAAGGGGATATGAATTTTTTCTATAATTTTGTTTTTACAAATTTAGACAGCTGTCTAACTTCTTATCCAAAATATGGTGGCTCACTATCGCTCACCTGGTAGAAATCGACACCTGGCTGGGGATAAACGTTTTAAAACCGTAGGCTGAATGGTGCCGTATGGATACAACCCAGAGAGAGACAAATAAAAGCATGTCACCCCCTTAAAGTAAACAGGGCAAAGGTTAAAATTGGTAAAAAATTATATAGAATCAAATGGTAAAATAGACCAATATAATTAAAGTCTACAGGGCAGAGCCAAACTGAAGAACAAATGGTGAAACAAAAGGAGTAGCCTACCTCAGTCAGTAGCTAGCTCTTATTCCCACAAGGGGTAGGGAGGATCAGCAAAAGACTCGAGAAAGGAAATATATGTGACAGGAGAAGAAGGCATAATAGAGTACCTGAGGCCTATAAATATATAGGTGAGTGTAAAGAGAATGTGTCAAGTTGAAGGTCATCATCAAGGGAATACCTCCAACAAAACCCTTCACCTACACTCTAATATTTACTGTAAAAAAAAAATATATATATATATACAGGGTGTATATATATATATATATATATATATATATATACTGTATATATATATATAATATATATATATATATATATATATATATATATATATATATATATATATATATATATATATATATATATATACCGGTATATATATATATATATATATATATATATATATATATATATATATATACCGGTACGCATATAAATGTGTAAAACTTATTTTATGTAACAAATCTAACACTTTGTCAGACCACCAATAGAAAACATTTGTGGTTCTTATTTTGAACGTGTTTTATAATGAATGCCAAATTAGTAAAGCATCCTAAAACGTGTTAAAATAATAAATCACTATATGTGTACCATCTTTGCCAATCATAGACAATTTTAGTCAGTTCAGGATGGATGTGTGAGAGTTAACCGATCCTTCCTAACTATAAAATTGTCTATGTTTTAAGACAGAAATAAATTACAATATGCTACAATCGCAGTATACTGAAAGGGTTCAAGATAGGTACTGGGGCTACTGCCACGTATGTCGAGGGTCAAAACAAAGGTCAAAGGTGGGACAAAACTATACACTGCAAAGGGAATAGGTTGAGCGGGTGATGGTAAAAAAGGTCACGAGAGAATAAAGGTCAGATAGTATATAAAGTCAAGAGAATAAAGGTCAGACACTATAAGGTCAACAGAAAAAAGGTCAGACAGTCTATAAGGTCAACAGAGAATAAAAGCCAGATAGTATATAAGGTCACAAGAGAATAAAGGTCAACAGAACATATCAAAGGTCATATGAGATTATAATGGTCAGGTAGAGAATAAGATCAAAATAAACGAAAATGGTCGAAATATATATGGTAATAAAGGAGAAACTATAAAATAATAATAAATGGATTTCGGTGAGATCATGATACATACAAACACAGACTAAAATCAAACTGATACAGCAGCAAACAGAAAATTGAAGGTGACAGGACAAAGGTAAAATAAAAATATATGTTGTGTCATTCTTGGGAGTCCAGGAGGTGATCTAGGTGTTCCATGTGCTTTTCCAATTCTCTCATTCTGTTTATCTTCATCTGCCAAGAACAGAATGAGAGAATTGGAAGAGAATATAGAGCACAAGTATGGAGGATAATCAACAGATGATGCTGGGGGAAGGTCATACCATCATAACACTGCTATATTTGGTAACAACATTATCCACATTAATACTACACCCCATACTACAGAGCATGTGTGAGAGTAGGAAATGGTGAGTTGAGTGAATGGTTTGAGGTAAAGGTAGGTTTGCGACAGGGTTGTGTAATGTCACCATGGCTGTTTAATATGTTTATGGATGGTGTGGTGAGGGAGGTGAAAAGGAGGACTATGGGAAGAGGATTGGGTTTAGTAGGAAAGAATGGTAGAGATTGGGAGTTGAATCAGTTGCTGTTCGCTGATGACACAGCATTGGTGGCGGATTCTGATGAGAAACTGCAGCGGGTAGTCAAAGAGTTTGGTGTGGTTTGTGGAAGGAGGAAACTGAAGGTGAACGTCAATAAAAGTAAAGTAATGGTGTGTAATAGGGGAGAGCATAGGGTGAATCTAGATGTGAGGCTGGATGGGGAAATATTGGAACAAGTAGAGTGTTTTAAATATCTAGGAGGAACGATAAGCAGGAGTGGAGGTATGGAAGTGGAGGTAAAACAGAGAGTGTGTGAAGGAAGGAAGGTTTTCGGAGCAATGGGAAGTATGTGGAAGACGAGAAATCTCGGAGTGAAAGTAAAAAGTGCACTGTATCAAGGAATTGTTGTGCCAACAGTGATGTATGGGGCTGAAACATGGGCTCTGAAGAAAAAGGAGAAGAGAGGGCTGGATGTGATGGAGATGAGCTGCTTGAGGAGTATGTGTGGAGTTACTCGTAGAGACAGATTGAAGAATGAAGAGATACGTAGGAGAGTGGGGCAGCAGGAACATTTGTCAGCCAGAGTGGACAGAAGGGTGCTGAGCTGGTATGGTCATGTTGAACGAATGGGAGATGAAAGGCTTACAAAGAGAATATGTGAGTCAGGTACAAGGGGAGATAGAAGGGCAGGAAGACCCCCATTGAGATGGAGAGACTGTAAGAAAGGCTTTGGATGATAGAGGAATGACTATAGATCAGGCAGGGGAAGTGGTGGTGGACAGGAGTGAATGGAGAATGCTTGTGAATAGTTGAGTGAACACATGGTCATTTGGAGTAAGGGGTCGGGCGCAAGTTCGACTAGATAATAGTCCATCAGGCGCCTGGCCCGGGGGGACGATTAATATGAAGGGTGTGCCTGGAAGTGTGGTGGGAGGGCTTGTGGCTTTGGCTCCGCTGCATGTCTGCCTGCCGAGATCGGAACCTCTCCGGGTGGTCAGGGGCCGGGGGAGTGCTGGAGCGACCTTGGTAACCCTGGTCTCTGGGTCTTCTCCTGGGTGACCTGGATGTGTGTGAGTTTGTGTTTTTTATCTGTGTTTATTTTTTGTTTTATGTTGTTTTTGTGTTTTTCCTGTTCTTGCTCTGTCTTGAGTCGGCTACCCCCAAAATGGGGATTGGGCCTGAGCATATAGATAGATAGATAGAATACTACACCCCACGAGCCTAGACTTATGTAGTTTTATGTTTCTAACTCCCACAAACCATCAAATACACGACCACCAACCAGGTGTGTGAGCTGGAGTAGGTTGGTATGAGGAAGGGACGAAGGGCAGTTTCTTGAACCAAACCGAACTATTATCTTGCATTCTGGCTAACACTAGACATATCCATCAACCTTTAAAACAGCTTATTGCAGTCATGGGAGTAAAAACATGACTTAAAATATACATTTTAGTGCAACGATATCATATTATCTTGTACTCCAGCTAGCACAAAACAATCATATAATGAAGCCCATGAAAGGTCTCATATATTCTATCAATCCATCTTTTGCCAGACACCGTAATCCCTGAGTGGGGGTTGGCCGCGAATGAATTGCCTTCATATGCTTCCTAATGCTGAGGCAACTCACTCAATTATCTAGCTTGTAAATGTTGATGGGGGAGGGTTGCTTAAACCCAACCAGCCTATGTATTACAAGTGTTAAAACAAGAGTGTGCGTGTTAAAGCATTTTGGCATACAGAAGGGTAGTTTATAGAGACGGACGTAATTGATGTCTTGTATCCCAACTACCACAATACACTACAATGAACACCAGGAAAGGTCACTCATTCATTATAGTGCAACATCTTGTTCTCTTGTATAACAACTGACAGAAGAAGCGCTACAATGAACCCCAGGAAAGGTCACCCATACATTTTAGTGCAACATCTTTTATTTTATAACAACTAACAGAAGACACTAAAACGAACCTCAGATGATGTTACTCATACAAAATTTGCTAAAACTATATAGTACTAACGAATGCCAGCTTGTTGGTGTGAGAGTTGGAGCTAGTTGGCATACGGAAGAATAATTTCTAGGGATGGATTTAACCGATATCTAATAACTCGGCTAACACTAAACGACTTTATGAATATTAAGAACAGGGTGTCAAACCAAAGCCCGGTTCTTTATTATTGTACATGTATAGCTAAAACTATGGTTTATAGTTTAAATTATGTCTTTGGTAGTGATAAAAAGCTCAAACAATAATCTGCTATGTTCTTTTTCTGGTATTTTTCTTATATTCATTCGTCTTCAAAACAAATAGCTCCAGTTTGACACCCTGATCCAGAAGGCACTATAACTGATGTATATATAATGTACTTACAAGAGCCAGCCTGGTGGTGTGAGAGTTGGAGCAGGTTGGCATACGGAAGGGTAGTTTCTTGGGCCACCAGATGGGCCGGGGTAGTTGGGCCCATGCCATCGGTCGCTCCTCACCCACGCTACACCGAACCATGAACGGCACAAACACCTCCAGCTCACTCTGTATGGAACAAGAGAGAAACAAGTTATTATTATGAAAATTACAAAAGAATGGCTGTAAAAGAAAGACTGGAACAAAACTAAAACTCAGACAACCGCACAGACACCTCCAGCTCACTCTGTACGGAACAAGAGAGATACATGTTGTTATTATGAAGATTAAAAAATAATAGCTGTAAAAGAAAGACTGGAACAAAGCTTAAACAACTCTCTGTACGGAAGATGAGAGATAATTATATTATTTTGAAGAATACAGACTGTAAAAGAAAGACTGGAATAAAATACCTCCAGCTCACTCTGTATGGAAGAAGAGAGATGCATGTTATTATTATCAAGATTACAAAAGAATGGCGGTAAAAGAAAGACTGGAACAAAACTCAAAAACGCTCTGTACGGAAGAAGAAAGCTACATCTAATTATTATGAATACAATACTATGACTATAAAAGAAAGACTGGGACAAAACTCAAACTCTCTGTACGGAAGAAGAGAGATAAGGTTTATTATTATATAGAATACCGGTACAATAGGATGGCTGTAAAAGAAAGACTGGAACAAAATTCAAACTCAAAGAGCCGCACAAAAACCTTCATCTCGTCCTGTAGAATAGACATACCGTACTGTACATTTTACTAGCATTGAACACACACACACACACACACACACACGTCAACTCCAAACACATGCAGGTATCTGTGTATGGATAGACAGACATACATTCTATTTCCAGAAGGAAAATACCCACAAAAACACAACCCCATATCCAGATATTAACAAGATATCATCCAAAGAGCTCTATAAGAACAAGACAAACACGTTTTACTAACACTATAATTCCCATATATCCGAATATTAGCAAGAACACTTCCAGATAGCATAACACAAAGCATGAAAAACATGCAGTAAGCATTTCTTTTGACATATGCAATCATTTCCTCCAAGCACACACAACAAGAGGGGTACTTAGGAGAGCGCATACCTCCGCCAACCCCACCAAATTTAGTGAAAATAAGTTCATAACTTTGAGATATCTTGTTTACAAACAGACAAACAACGGAGGCAAAGACAGAACCACCTACAACTTCGTTGGCGGAGGTAAGAAATTCCCTTATTGCACAATAACAGTAAACACAACTCACTGTAAACATCACCGTATAATATATGCAGAACCCTCACTCAAAAACATCAGCCCATGATATAAGTCGCTTCATTTTCAACATGGAATCCAAATACAATTAAAACTATTCAGAATTAAAACTATTCAGAAGTAAAATCCATGCAAAGAATATTACTGAAGCAAAATACAAAATCCTACAATAAATATGCTCAGTCTTTCATACAATAGCAAAATAGCCATTTAAAAGTTTTTCAAAGTTACGAGTTATTCACAATAGAAAACGAGGAAAGTTAAGTGGGAAGGGGGAACTAGTATGCGAAAATATATGTCAAAGTTGAGCTCAGTTGTGTGGTGTATAAATGACCCCAGTGATCGTTCGGTTGGGAATAAGGACTTATATTTTAATCTATTATGCCACAGTTGCATCACCTTATCCATAAGCGTATACACCATCAACTAATTTTACTGCGATTACATAATATGCAATTATGCATGTACTGTAAATCTCTGCCGTAAAATAATGTTATAATATATGTTCCGAGGTGTGCCATCTAACTACTAATACATACATACTTATAGAAGTATCTACCTATATATATATATATATATATATATATATATATATATATATATATATATATTCTTTAATACATACGAGGTTGAAAGAAATGGCAATTTCTGCGTTGGAAATTTTATTATTCAAAGTTTCCAGGTCTCTGATGAGTTTTCGCTGGGTGGCAGGAAGTAGATGAAGGAGATGAGCAAAATTCATGGTGGTACAGGGTTACATTAAAGTACATGAAGATACAGGATATACGACGCGTTTCACTGGACAACCAGCATTATCAAGTAAGGAAGGAATGATATAAAAGGTAAACAGGAAGGGTATATATAGAGGGTGGAGGATCAGAGGAGGCGGAAAACAGGGGGCAAAAGTCTGCTATTGGTGGAAGGGTAAACTAGGAGAGAGAAAGGTATATTTGTAATAATTTATTAAATAATAATTTATTACAAATCCCCCAAGACCTCCAACCTCGTTCTCCGCAACAAACCAGCCTCCACCAAGACTGACTGACTGACTGACTGACTCTCACTCACTCACTCACTCACTCACTCACTCACTCACTCTCTCTCTCACACACACACCTATCATACTAAGGAAAATATCAACGACATCATATTCTGTTATCCGTGTTATGTATACAAACGAAATAGGACGTATTTAATCCACATCCATTTTCTCTTCGTCGGAAAAGAGAAAACGAGAAGTGTGTGATTCTGTATATAAATATTTCTATTACCGGTATTCTCTGGTATGATCCTGATATTCACACTCCCTAGCTGCGGCATTCTTATGTGTATATAAATGTAAGGCGCTGTGTGTGTGTGTGTGTGTGTGTGTGTGTGTGTGTGTGTGTGTGTGTGTGTGTGTGTGATATGAAGGGTTGCCACGTATCATTATAACCCAACCCGTGACGTCACACCTCCACGTCACCATCTGAATTGCACGGCACAGTACTCATAAACTGTACGGTACGCCCATAGACCCATCCCTAAAAATCACGGGCCACTCTGCATAATTATAACTTTCATATTTTTGTTATAATAAACTAGAAGGAAACCAGTCTAAGAAGTGGGACAGACAAATGGAATGGTGAAATGGAAAAGTACGAAAAAACAGGTGCAATATTCTCTCTCTCTCTCTCTCTCTCTCTCTCTCTCTCTCTCTCTCTCTCTCTCTCTCTCTCTCTCTCTCTCTCTCTCTCTCTCACACACACACACAGACAGACACACACACAGCATGTATATGAATGTCAGGTGTGTGTTGACTTCATCGAGGGCTGCCACATCTCATTGTGACGTAGACCGTGACGTCACAAACCTACGTCAACGTCTGGATTGCACACTACCCACAAACTGCTGAATCATGCTCAAAACCCGTGGCCTACTCTCAAAAACGATCATGGTTACAATTTGTTAAGTCGTATCCTACTCTGCATGTGTTTCTTTCATTTAATCCTTTCACGCATTTATGACGCAGAGGTTGCCAGATTAGCAATAAGAAAGAGTTCTCTCACTCTTATAATTACCTCTCCAAAATTAGTGTTCTGCCCACAGCTAACTCAAAGACAACTGCAGAGGTTGAAGTAACTAAACTAAAGGTTTCTAAATACCCCTAATGGTAACAAAGGCTTTAAAGTATCCCCAATAGGCTCAAAATCGCGTCGTATGCGTGAAAGGGTTAAGGGAGCCCACCTCGCTTTTTTCTCTTTCTCTCCCTCTCTCTTTGGCTTGTATCCCTTCGGCCTCATTCAGCCTACTATCTTAAGGCGTTTACCCCCATTCAGGTGTCAATATTTTCCTGGCGAGCGGTAGCCAGCCAGCATATATTTGTTTTGGTTTTGATAGCAAGCTAAATTTGTAAATTTTCGATAGAAAAATTTCTCCGGCGAAGCCGGATTTCTCCACACAATGCTGGCTCGCTATTGCTCGCCAGGAAGAAATACACACCTGGATGGGGATAAACGTCTTAAAACAGTTGGCTGAATGGATAAAAGTCAGGGAGAGAGAAAAGGAGAGAAAGATAAAAAAAAAAAAAAACGATGACCTCTCTCTCTCTCTCTCTCTCTCTCTCTCTCTCTCTCTCTCTCTCTCTCTCTCTCTCTCTCTCTCTCTCTCTCTCTCTCTCTCTCTCTCTCTCTCTCTCTCTCTCTCTCTCTCTCTCCCCCCCCCCCCCTCCAAATAACCTTCCTGGGAGTCCCCGAAATAATAATATTGTCAGTCTGTTGGAGCGGACCACTGATAAACTTACAAAATATTTCAAAAGCTTTAATTGTACATTTACACGTTTCAGGGTATAAGGAAGCTGTAGCCGATATTAAACAGAAATGCAATAATAATGTAGATTTATAAGAACATAAGAACATAAGAAAATGGGAGTCTGCAGAAAGCCGATTGGCCTAAGCAAGGCAGATCCCTGTCCCACACAACCCCAATTACAAAGCCCAATTATAGGCTCAACACTCTAATACCCTGAGGATCATCTTACCAAAACGGTTAGAGATTAACGCAGGATTACGGGGGTCTGCAGAGCGCTGATTGGCCCAACCCTGCTGATCCCCCTTCACACCCAACCCTTCTCGTCCATATGCTTATCCAATTTTATCTTAAAGCTCCCTATCGTTTTTAATCCCACTATAACACTTGGTAGTCCATTCCACCCATCTACAACTCTGTTACCAAACCAATATTTGCCCATATCTTTTCTGAAACGAAATTTATCTAATTTGAAACCATTGGTACGAGTTCTTTCGCTATCACTGAGCTTTAGTACATTTGTCATGTCCCCTTTGTTAATCCCACTAACCCACTTGAACACCTCTATCATATCCCCTCTAACTCTGCGTCTCTCTAACGAATGTAAGCCTAATTTCTTCAACCTTTCTTTATACGGAAGATTTCTAATATTATGGATCATTTTTGTCATTCTACGTTGTACTCTCTCCAATGAATCTATGTCCATTCTGTAATAAGGACACCAAAATTGAACAGCATAATCCATATGGGGTCTCACTAATGACAAGTAAAGTTTTAAGATAACATCAGCAGTTCTGTTACTCACACTCCTTGAGATGAACCCGAGAATCCTGTTTGCCTTGTTTCGAACGCTTATACACTGTTGTCTAGGCTTCAAATCATTGCTAACAAACACACCTAGATCTTTCTCACAATTCGAGTTTTCTAATTCCACATTAGCTAGTTTATATTTAACATTTGTATGCATCTTCCCTATCTTTAATACCTTGCATTTGTCAATGTTAAACTTCATCTGCCAATTTACTGACCATTCGTGTAAGGTATCTAGATCCCTTTGGAGGCACTCTATATCTCTATCTGAATCAATTGTTCTCCCCATTTTGGTATCGTCTGCAAATTTACTTATCCTACTAGTTATACCTAAATCAAGGTCATTTATGTATATAACAAACAACAGAGGACCTAATACAGATCCCTGGGGTACACCACTTTTGACTGCTCCCCATTCTGACTTCGTACATTTATGCTGACTCTCTGCTTCCTACCAATTAGCCATGACCTAATCCATCCCAACAACGCCCCACCTATTCCATGCGCCTCAACCTTTCTCATCAATCTCTCATGGGGGACTCTGTCGAAAGCTTTACTGAAATCTAAATATATTATATCATATGACTTGTCATTATCTACTGCTTCATATACTTCTGAGAAAAAACTAAGCAAATTAGTAAGGCAAGAACGTCCCTGAGTGAATCCATGCTGAGAAGAATTTATTAAATTAAATGTATCTAAGTGGTTTCTAATTTTACTAGCAATAATTGACTCTAGTAGCTTTCCTATGATTGATGTAAGACTAATGGGACGGTAATTGGATGCTATTGATTTGTCACCTTTTTTGAAGATCGGAACTACGTTTGCAAGCTTCCAAGCTTCTGGAACTATACCTGTCTCCAATGACTTGTTAAATAAAAATGTTAATGGGTAACTTAACTCATCCCTACATTCTTTTAATACTCTAGCATATACCTCATCAGGACCAGGCGATTTATGAGGTTTCAGTCTGTCAATTTCCTTAAGCACATCATTTCTACTTATAGTAACCGTACTTAACCTATTTTCTATACTATCGCTATACCTTACGGACTTCTGGAAACTGTGCCAAATTTTCATTAGTGAAAACGGAAAGAAATTGACTATTTAATGTACTGCACATTTCTAAATCATTTTCTGTCATTTCTCCTATCGAAGTTTTAAGGGGACCAATTACATCTCTAACCTTGGATTTATATAGTTGGTAAAAAGCTTTAGGATTATTTTTTGAGTCATTGGCAACCTTAATTTCATAATTTCTTTTTTCTTTCCTAATATCCTTTTTTACCTGTCTTGATAGATTCTGATAGTAAGCAAGTAGGTGAATTTCGCCTTTTCTAATTTTTCTATATATTCCTCTCTTTTGTCCTAGAAGATCTAATAGTCTATTATTCATCCATTTGGGTTGGTTCTGTGTTGATCTAAATTTTCTTTTGGGGATGTATTTATTTTGTGCATTGAATACTGACTTGATAAAATTATCGTATGTATCTACCAAGGTTGACGTCTCTTCCTGACTTAAGATGACAGGTGCCTGAGAAGGGGTACACTCATTTGGACACCTGGATCGACTTAATTTTTTGACCATAGGGTCCGCTAATAGGGCTCTTCTTAACCCACCATAATTGGCTTTTCTAAAGTCAGGTATTAATGTTGTATTCTCTCTGGTATTACCTTTCCATTGTATATTAAAATACACAGAATTGTGGTCACTATTTCCTAGGTGGTCCCCTATCTCTACATTATTTACCATATGTTCATTGTTACTGAAAACTAAATCGAGAATATTATTACCTCTAGTCGGCGTATCTATGAATTGAAATAAAAAACTATCTTGTACTACCTCTATAAACTCCTCAGAATCAGAGTCCTATTTGATGCTGCCAATCTATATTCGGAAAATTAAAATCCCCCAAATTTATGATGGATAACAAGTTAGTATGTTGTTCAATTGGATTTTATGTATTTAATTTATGTAGCTAACTTCAGAATTAAAGCTTTATTAATCTTAGACCGCCAACTATATTCTACTTCAAGTCTAGTTACCGACACCAATGTCAAAAATGCCCGGAATCATTGCTAGACAAATTTGCTCTTAATAAATTGCAAGAAAGCGCTCGTGATACACAGCCATAAACTTACATATTATTTAAATCACTTTTTTGTTTTTGTTTTTTATTGTTTTTGTTTATTGTTAGTTGTTGTGTTGTCCCTATTCTGGCTCTGTCTTGAGTCGATATTTGACTGGTATTACCCTTTCCATCGAAACAATGACTATGTCGAGTATGTAAGTGAAAAATTTAGGGCTCTGAATGCAAGTTTGGAATGTATATATATATACCGGTACATCAGAAA
This sequence comes from Paralithodes platypus, assembly GCA_032716605.1. Lineage (NCBI taxonomy): Eukaryota > Metazoa > Arthropoda > Malacostraca > Decapoda > Lithodidae > Paralithodes > Paralithodes platypus. The sequence goes on from CM064488.1 coordinate 56,268,618, forward strand.
TTCTATAGGCCTATATGTTGGAGTATCTTTTTAAGCTTGATAGAAATCTACAAGACTAAACAAACATTGAGGACCGGTTTTGAATAGTGCCCCATTTACCATACTGTTTTCCAATATCGCCTGTCAGGATCATCCCAATAGCAATACTCCACGTAATCCACTTCTCACCTACACATCATAATGAAATATCCGGTGCCTCCCCAACACCAACAGACTAATACACTTTACGTTACGGTATCACCAGAACAAAAATAATAATAATAATTAAAGGACATTTTGGCTATATTACGAAAATGTAACTATGATCCCAATATCAGTAAGAAGAAAATTAACCTAAATATAAAATAAATCACACACCACATAATATAGTAAATATATATATATGGTATATATATTATTGTCCAACATCCAATTTCACCCTAATGCCTATATGTCGATACCAAATAACGATACAATGGTGATAAAATAACAATGTACGGTTATCCAATAAATATGACCAGACTATATTATTATGTGAGAGATAGAGAAAGAGAGAATGGGTGGGAAAGAGAGAATGGGTGGGTGGGTGGTGGGTGGGTGGGTGTGGGTGTGTGTGTGTGTGTGTGGGTGTGTGTGTGTGTGTGTGTGTGTGTGTGTGTGTGTGTGTGTGTGTGTGTGTGTGTGTGTGTGTGTGTGTGTGTGTGTGTGTGTGTGTGTGTGTGTGTGTGTGTGTGTGTGTGTGTGTGTGTGTGTGTGTGTGTGTGTGTGTGTGTGTGTGTGTGTGTGTGTGTGTGTGTGTGTGTGTGTGTGTGTGTGGGTGTGTGTGTGTGTGTGTGTGTGTGTGTGTGTGTGTGTGTGTGTGTGTGTGTGTGTGTGTGTGTGTGTGTGTGCGCGCGCGCGCCATAACTCAATGTAAATATATGAGAAGTGTTACACATTAATACAAATTAGCCCCCCTTTAAACAAGAAATAGTAGGTGCATGTTTGGAATATAAATTACGATTATAATAAGGATGTATTACTTGGACACACACACACACACACACACATACCGGATATCGGGAAATAAAAAAACACGTTATTATTAAAGAGAAACACACTCACACACGTAAACACCGGTAATTAAATAGCATGCTACACACGTTTTTGTTTAATCACACACACATACATACCGGTAATTAAATAGCATGCTACACACGTTTTTGTTTAAGCACGCACGCACAGGCAGACACACATAAATACCGGTTATCAAATAGCAAGATACACGTTTTTGTTTAAAGCACGCACACACACCTATCCCTTTAATCTTGAATATAAACCGTATAAATACATGTATCCCTTAATAACCAACGGCAAGCGAAAACGTCGCAGTGGACAGGTAACTCAAGAATAATTGATGTCATTAGAAGCGTTCGGAAGTTGTAGTAGTAGTACAAATGAGTACACAGGAAATCAAGCAACAACAGGTCTAGTGACCCTTCTAGGCTGCTTGTCCTCCAAAACACTGAGGATCAAGTGTCCAAACAGTGGTTTAGAGTAGGTAAGGGAACATTGGAAAGGGAACTACTGCCCTGGAACTAATGTCCGTGGCAGGATTAGGAAGTTAGTAGGGGACATATGGGTTAGTAACTGAGGGGAGGATAAAATAAAGTTATTCATTTACAAACGCAGTCAGTCGCGGGTTTGATGCGAGATATTTGTCTAGGCGGAGTTTAAATGAATCAACGGTGCTGCAGTCTATAACGTCTCGGGGAAGCCCATTCCACAAGTTGACAACTCGATTGAAGAAGAAATTCTTAGATTCGTGTGAGTTAAAAGATTTACCAATAATTTTGCAACCGTTTCCCCGCGTGTAATTAGATTGGTCGATAGTGAAGTACTTACTACAGTTCATATTGTCGATGCCTTTGATGATTTTGAACACTTGAATTAAGTCACCTCTTAATCTGCGCTGGGTTAAAGGAAATAGATTTAATTCTCTAAGACGCTCTTCGTATGGTTTGTTCTTTAGGCTAGGTATCATTTTGGTAACTCTACGTTGAACTCGTTCTAGCTTGTTTTTGTCTTTTTGGTAATAAGGGCACCAGCATTGAACGCAGTATTCCAGAAGAGGGCGGACTAAGGAATTGTAAAGGGTTAGGATAACGTCTTTAGATTTATGCTCAAATGACCTGCCTATAAAGCCAATTATTTTGTTTGCCTTCTTAACAACTTCTGAACATTGTTGACTCGGTTTTAGGTTACTCGATATTGTTACTCCCAGATCGGTTTCTCTGTTTACATTCTTAAGCTGAGTGCCATTCATCGAATAGTTTGCTTTCTCATTTAGGTATCCGATATGTAGTACTTTACATTTATCCGCATTGAAACTCATTTGCCAAATTTGGGCCCAATGTGACAATTTATCTAGATTGTGTTGCATATCGTCAACTTGATCTTTTGAGAGTACGCTATTTACAATTTTTGTATCGTCAACAAATTTTGAGATTGTACAGAAGTCGAAGTATAGTACAGAACTATAGAAGTACTAGGAGTAGGAAGGTCACTGACACACATGGGGGTACTGATATAACATACACAAACACAAACACACACACGTATTATTTAACCATTCTTTCCCTTCGCAACACCTGTCACTGTACCTAGTATATTTTGTGGGAATGAGTGTTGTTTACAGAGTTCAGACGGATTAGCAGTCCCACTTCTAATAGTAACGTCACTGTTCAAGTTATTTCGTCCATGAACGGTGCTGCGAGGCGATATAATTAATTAAGAATACACGCAACAGACAGACAGACAGACAGTCTCTCTCTCTCTCTCTCTCTCTCTCTCTCTCTCTCTCTCTCTCTCTCTCTCTCTCTCTCTCTCTCTCTCTCTCTCTCTCTCTCTCTCTCTCTCTCTCTCTCTCTCTCTTTCTCTCTCTGTATTAGAGGGGGTATGAGCGTTCGTGATTGTGTGTGTACTGCATTTACCGTATAATTGTCTTCCTGTGTGCTTAAAGCCACAGACGGAAGTGCATTAGTAATCGATGTATAGACATGAAATGTATGAGAGAGAGAGAGAGAGAGACGGGGGGTCACACGGTTACATAAACCCAGTGCATACATACAGTCTGTATCAATACCTCTCTCTCTCTCTCTCTCTCTCTCTCTCTCTCTCTCTCTCTCTCTCTCTCTCTCTCTCTCTCTCTCTCTCTCTCTCTCTCTCTCTCTCGTCTTAAACATGGACATGATCAATAGAACAGTAATGGAATATTCAAGCAGGGCGTCCAAAGCAGCACGCAAATCATACGGACACACGAATTCAAGAACACACCATATCTAGTAGTACCGGTATATAACATTCTCCAATCATTTATATATAATTATATATATATAATAATAATACTAATACAGGTACTAATAATATATACCGTAATAGTAATACCAACAACAACTACTGTATTACAAAAACGATCACATAGCCTATATGAATTTATTGGATTCGCCTCAATCCCGGAAGTTGTGGACATGAATGAATCACGTCCATGTCCTGCTATCATCTATTAGCCGGCAGGAGGTAAACAAGTACCAATAATGTTGGGAAACCCGTAGTGTTATATCCGGGTTATAAGACACCTAAGATACTTTAACCCTTACAATGTGGGAGCCGTAAAGGTACGTCATGGCAATTTACTGCAAATTAAAGCCCACTAAAGCCTGTAGAGACGATAGCTAGTGAGCAGGAGCGTGGCAGGCCCCTGTCCGCTCTCCGGCACGTCTGCCGCAGCACAGACTCTCACCCATGTCTTACGAGATATATGCAGCATTGCCAAAGGCAAATGTAGTGCACCATTGCTAAAAATTAGCGAATATTGCCGATTTCTGTATTAACATTGCGGGTGAACCCCGCGCGCTACGCAATTAGTTCTGGTGTCATTTTAAACTATTTTCTTCTAGTTTATTGCAGCATATATTTCACTTCATTCAGGCACTTGCTTAAGCAATCAGGAGTGCCTCAATGAGTACAAAGGAAATCAAGCAACAACAGATCTAGTGACCCTTCTAGGCTGCTTGTCCTCCAAAACACTGAGGATCAAGTGTCCAAACAGTGGTTTAGAGTGGGTAAGGGAACATTGGAAAGGGAACTAATGTCCATGGCAGGATTAGGAAGTTAGTAGGGGACAGATGGGTTAGTAACTGTGGGGAGGATAAAATAAAGTTATTCATTTACAAACGCAGTCAGTCGCGGGTTTGATGGGAGATATTTGTCTAGGCGGAGTTTAAATGAATCAACGGTGCTGCAGTCTATAACGTCTCGGGGAAGCCCATTCCACAAGTTGACAACTCGATTGAAGAAGAAATTCTTTGATTCGTGTGAGTTAAAAGATTTACCAATAACTTTGCAACCGTTTCCCCACGTGTAATTAGATTGGTCGATAGTGAAGTACTTACTACAGTTCATATTGTCGATGCCTTTGATGATTTTGAACACTTGAATTAAGTCACCTCTTAATCTGCACTGGGTTAAAGGAAATAGATTTAATTCTCTAAGACGCTCTTCGTATGGTTTGTTCTTTAGGCTAGGTATCATTTTGGTAACTCTACATTGAACTCGTTTTAGCTTGTTTATATCTTTTTGGTAATAAGGGCACCAGGATTGAACGCAGTTTTCCAGAAGAGGGCGGACTAAGGAATTGTAAAGGGTTAGGATAACTTCTTTGGATTTATGCTCAAATGACCTGCCTATAAAGCCAATTATTTTGCTTGCCTTCTTAACAACTTCTGAACATTGTTGACTCGGTTTTAGGTTACTCGATATTGTTACTCCCAGATCGGTTTCTCTGTTTACATTCTTAAGCTGAGTGCCATTCATCGAATAGTTTGCTTTCTCATTTAGGAAGGCTATTTTTTTTTTTTTTTTTTTTTTTTTTTAAGAGACAATGAACGGAGGAAGGAAAAACACAGATAAAACAAAAAGGTCCATGTGCCTAAAGGCATCCTCCATTCATAAAATTTTTGTAACAACTGGATTTAAACTTTTGTAGATTGTAAGTTTGTGGAAAGTAACTCGAGGGAAATGAATTCCAAAGAGTAGTAGTTCTAGGGATAAATTAATTTTGATAAGCAGAAGTTCTGCATTGTGGAGGAGAAAGTGTAAATTCACCTAGTTCTATGGGGAAAGATGTGGAGAGGCGGCACAATTGAAGCAAGTTCCTCGGAACAATTGCTGTGAAAATATCTGTAGAATAATGCAAGGGATGCAACGTTTCTTCGTATGGATAATGTAGGAAGGTCCTGTGTGATTGCAGGGTTATTGATTAATCTAATAGCTTTATTTTGAATTTTGTCCAACTGCCTCAATGCAACCACTCCACTTCCACTCCACAGAGGTGAACAGTAATCCATCTGAGAACGCACATGACTTTTATATATCACGGCCAACTGCTCGTCAGTGAAGAATTCTCAAACTCTGTACAGGAGTCCCAATTTTTTAGAGGCATTCTTAGCAATGCTTCTAACATAATGTGTCCAGCTCAAGTTAGTAGTTAATTTTACACCGAGAATGTCAATACTAGGGGAAGTGGGAATATTTACATAATTAAAAAATATATGGGAGTCAGTGAGATTCTGTCGGTTAGAAAATTGAATGTACTTGGCTTTCTGTGCATTAAAGGAAACTAGATTCTTTTGTCCCCATTCATTAATTCTAGAAAGGTCCTGGTTCAGAGAAATTGCAGTGTTTATTTTTGAATTTATAAGATCGGGTTGGGTGAAAGAATTGGTAAATGTGAAGGAACTGTGGAGCGTTGAGTCATCTGCGTAGGAATGTATTGGATTATGAGTGGTAGATATGAGATCATTGATATGAATGAGGAACAGAGTTGGGGCCAAAACTGATCCCTGGGGAACACCAGCATAAATTTATTGAGAATAAAGGCCATCTACCATTACACATATTTTTCTGTTATGAAGATAAGAAGAAATTAGTGGAACTAATGATGCGAGGCCGTAGTGTGACATCTTCGACAATAAGGATTGATGCCAGACTCTATCAAATGCCTTTGATATATCCAGTGCTATTGTATGTGTTTCACCATGTTGGTCTGTAGCTTGGTTGATTTGATGCGTAAGAAGGCAAAGAATGTCTGATATGTAGTACTTTACATTTATCCGCATTGAAACTAATTTGCCAAATTTGGGCCCAACATGACAATTTATCTAGATTGTGTTGCATATCGTCAACTTATTCTTTTGAGAGTACGCTATTTGCAATTTTTGTATCGTCAGCAAATTTTGAGATTGTACAGGTGAGACCCTCATCTATGTCGTTGATGTAAATTAGAAAGAGAATTGGTCCTAGTACTGATCCCTGAGGTTGAGGATATTGTGGAAGAAGTCTAAGAGGTTTGTTAAACAGGAAAGTTTTTTTACGAAAGCTATGTTGAGTATCTTTAACCCTCTGTTCCCGGAAGGGCTCTTGAACGCCCATAAAAAAGCATACACGAGCTGCCCGGAAGGGCTCTTAAACACCCATGAGGTCAAAGCCTGTGAGCTTCGTGTGCGAGGCGTCGGTCCGACGCATGTAAACAACAGCCGGCTGGACCGTCGCCCCGCATCTCCGGCCACAAGAAGGATAGCGTCGCTTGTTCGTGTGTGCCTGTATGTTGTTGTTAAGTATCGAAAAGTAGTGTAAAGTGGCTGTTTTGGCCATAAAGTTATCTCCAATGAAATCATCATCACAGCTCAACCAGTTGACTTAGAGAGCTCAACTTAATGCCATTCTACAGGTAAATAACACAGCTACGCTTGGAGATATGCGGGAATCAGTCAGATTAACAAATATACGGTAGCCTAGCCTAGACATTTTTCGGCCAAAACACCCGGGTTTCGGGGAATATATATATAATACATAGCCGGGGCTGGAGGGTTAAGTATGTTATTTTCCTCTAAGTGATTTACCAGTCTGTCTATTATGACCGTTTCTAGCATTTTACATACAACTGAGGTTAAGCTAATTGGACGATAGTTACTGGGTAGGGATTTGCTGCCTTTTTTGAATATCGGTGTTACGTTGGCTAGCTTCCACTGATCAGGCATAGTTCCAGACTGCAAGGATTTATTGAATAGTAATGTCAGTGTATGAGCCATATTACAGCGGAAATATACCCGCACTGAGCAGCGTTCGCCAAGACCACCGAGGACATTATGGAAATGTTACGACCTGCTCCTGCTACTGCTGAGGATATCCTGGAGGAGGACGCCCTGACAAGGTAGGAGCAGAAACGAGAAGCTGAACAGAAGGACCAGAGTGTGGCGCCGGAAGCAATTTCCATGACAGACATCAAACGTATCCTCGAATTGGGCGCCCAGCTACGTCACCTACTGGAGCAAGACCCACAAATCAACTGTGAACTAAGGTGCTACCACACTAATAAAGCCATTGCTGGTTATGAGGACGAATACCATAACCATATCAACAAGATGCAGAAATGCCAGATAACAGACTTAATGTACAATTCTATTAGCAACACAAATGAACCAACTGCATTAATTCCATACAGGCTCTAACAAAAACGTAAATTATTCAAGGTATCGGTACTTAACGACCAACTTTTAACAAATGAACCGACTGTAGCATTATGTAAACTACAAATGCAGTAACCTAAATACTTCAAACTACCTAACAATCAATGACCAAGACAAATGAACCAACTGCATTATTTCCTAGCCTCCCAAAACGTAAAATAATCGAGGTACCTTACGACCAACAATTAGCAATACAAATGAACTAACTACATCATTCATCACTCTCTAGAAAAAACTCATATAATTCAAACTACCTAACGACCATAACCACCAACAAGAAATCAAATACACGACAACACCAAACATATAAATCATCGATATATAAGATGAATAAGTAGATTAAGTAAACGAACGAACAAAACCTAGCCACCAACATGTTATTAACAAAACCTAGCCACCAACATGTTATTAACAAAACCTAGCCACCAACATGTTATTAACAAAACTGGATATCAATTGACCATTTTGTTAGCAAGACAAATTAATCTGTTGTAACAGTGTTTGCATATTGGAGCAGTATTGGGGCAGGACTTTATTGTTCTATAATTCAAATTGCCTTAATGTACAGTGGAGTCTTGTTATGGTGCTGTCTTTTTGTAACACTGTTAAGGCTGGTGTGGTTGCAGATACTGCAGGTGTAAGTGCTGCAGGGAGACTCTGTTGAGTCTTGCTGAGGCACGGTTAGCACTATACCAACATCAGCCACAGTGATGACTTGGTGGGACAGTGCTGTGGCGGGACTTTATTGTACTACAGTACACTCCAACTACTGAAAGGCAACCCCGTCTGAGCCATTACAATGCATGTAATGGAAAAATGACGTTAAACCATTGTATGTATGTATTCGTTGTACAGACTATTCAAATAATGTAAATATATCAAGCTCCCTAACGACCAATTAGAAAGACAAATGAACGAAGGACTTATTCCCTACACACTACAGTTATTCCTCAAATAAGCTTTAGTTACGTTCCTGAAAAATGTCACTTTAAATGAAACAACATAAAATAAAGCCATTATTGTTTAGTAATTCTTATTGGGATTTTGGACCACTTTTGTTTGATCTACAAGTTAATATATGAAGCATAATTTCAAGTTAATTTTGTTCCCTAATTAATGAAGTATAATAATGACAACTTAAAATGAGGCATCTTTACGTGACTAGTCCCTCTATACAAAAGATAAATAATGTAAGCTGCCTAACGACTAAATCCACCATGCCACAAAAGCACAAACACGCACAATAATAATAACTTCTATAAACAAAGAAGAAAACAAAGCCAACAACCAAACTCCATCCACTGACATGCCATGAGCAACACTGGAACATTAATGAACAATTCTATTAGCAAGACAAATGAACTAACTGTATTATTCCCTATTATTTCAACGTAAGCAAACAAGGCCAAACCCATAGAGAGAATGAGTGAGAGAGGGAATGAGAGAATGAGTGAGATAGTTGAGAGTGAGTGATATAGTGTGAGAGCTAGGCCAACACTGCAACATTAATTTACTCTCAAATTAACTAGATAAATGAACCAACTGTATCATTCCCTACAGACTATCCCAAAATATAAAATAAAGCTACCTATCAACCAAATTCACCAACATGCCACAAAAACAGACCAACACATGAACAATTATTGCCTATAATTCAAGCTACCTAACACACTTCTATAATGACCCCCCCCCCCAAAAAAAAACAAAAAAAACAAAAAAAAACTACCTACAACACAGACAAAAAAAAATAAAAAATAAAGATGAAAATTACCCCAAAAAACTAGTCAAAATCACCTTCAACACAGACAAACAAAACAACAAACAATAAAGATGCTTAACCAGGCAAACCCATTCACCAACGTGCCATGAGTTACACTGGAACATAACATTAAATCACAATTATATAAGTAAGACAAATGAACCAACTGCAGCATTCCCCACTGACTATTTCAAGATCCCCCACCCACCACCTCACACAAAAACACAGCAAATAAAGGAAACTGTACGTATGTATATACTCTGGCACTTACCCCCATTTTCCTTTTCCCTTCTTTTTTTTTTTTTTTAATGGGGGTGGCCAACTCGAGAGAGCCCGAACAGGGACATCACAACATATCAGAAAATCAAAACAAAGCAAAACACAAAATCACACATATCTAGGTCATCCAGGAGAAATACCCAGAGACCCAGGCCCACTTGGGGTTCCCAGCAAAAGATTCCCAGGTCCCAGATCCCCCGGAGAGGTTTCGATTTCTGCAGGCAGACCCGCAGCGGAGCCACCACAAGCCCGGTCACCATGCTTCAAGGCGTACCCTTCATTACCACCGACTCCCCGGGTCAAACAATAACAAAGTAAATAATAATTATTATTATTGAATATACCTACCACTCAAAACCACCCAAGTGCCGCAAAACAAGCTAAAATGTCAATCATATACTGTACTGTACTGCATAAAAAGAAAGCAAACCTAATAAATAAATCAAAGCAAGGAAACAAGCCAAACTCAATGGTTGTGCCAATAAAGTTATATTGATCTTCCGCCAACGATGATGGTTGTCTCGTTGTTATTCTATTTCAACTTCTGGAT
>CM064488.1:56278852-56320952 GCA_032716605.1 Paralithodes platypus
GACTAGACATTCTGCTGGTGTCAGGTTATTCATTAAATCTTCCCAGTCTATTTCCTCCATTTCTTGATTTACCTCTTCCCACTTAATATTTTTGTTATTGAAGTTAAATTTACTGAAAGGGCCGGTTTTTGGGCTCGATTCTGAGGTTGTCTGTACACTTGCTAAGGTTGTTTTGATCTCAATTAGTTTATGATCTGAGTATGTTGTGTCCTATATGTTAATGCTGTGTACTAGAGAGTTGTTGTTAGTGAAGACTAAGTCTAAGATATTGTTTTCCCCTGTGGGTTCGGCAATATGCTGGGTAAGACTAAAGAAGTCACAAAGTTCAAAAAGCTCTCGTATTTGCATTTGCTTCTGTGATATTTGCCACTACCTGGTTTTCTAGGTGTCTCCATTTAATGTTTGGTAGGTTAAAGTCTCCTAGCCACATAATATTTGGTGTTGGGTTCCCCAGTGCTTCCACTTCTGCTTTTATTTTGTTGAGCTGGATTTTGAATTCTTCTAGGGATGAGTCCGGAGGCCTGTATTTTACAATAACTGCTAAATTTATGGATTCTATTTTAACTCCCAGTATTTCCACCACTTCATTATTGTTATTTAGGAATTCAGTACATATCAGTGAGTCGTGGATGTACAAGGCTACACCACGTGTTCTATGCGTTCTGTCCGCCCTGTGTAGGTTATAACCAGGAATCCATACTTCACTATCCTCTTGATCTTTAATGTGAGTTTCTGTGAGAGCCGCAAATATAGCGTTTCCTTCTTCTAGCAGGCCACTAATAAATGGTACTTTGTTTGTGGTTCTGTTTTTTAGGCCTTGGATATTTGCAAACAAGAGTGGGGAGAGATTGTTTGGAGAACTATGTGTTTCTAATAGTCTTCGGGAGGTACTCGCCACTCTTGGGTGGCCAGGAGGTGCTCTAGGTGTTGTATGTGCTCTTCCATCTCTGTCAATCTCCTCATCTTCATCTGCCAGTTCTCTCCGTGCCTTCTTCCTCTGTCTCGTCCTCGCGAAGCTGGAGAGTTTTTTGGGTTACCAGTACCATTTGTGATGTTTCTTGAATACCTCCATGTACCACTACTATCACTTAAACCACCACCAGTCACCATCCAGACCATCATCACTACTACCACGATCACCACGCCCACCACTACCACCAGTACTGTCACCTTCACCACTATCATCACCACCACCACTATCACTTAAACACCACCACCAGTCACCATCCAGACCATCATCACTACTACCACGATCACCACGCCCACCAGTACTGTCACCTTCACCACTATCATCACCACCACCACCATCACTTAAACACCACCACCAGTCACCATCCAGACCATCATCACTACTACCACGATCACCACTACCACCAGTACTATCACCTTCACCACTATCATCACCACCACCACCACTACTATTATTACTTAAACCACCACCAGTCACCACCCAGATCATCACTACTACTACCACTCACACCACCAACCATGTCACTCTCACCACTCACACCACCATCACCACTACCACACTCACCACTCACACCACCACTGCAGGTTTCGCCCAAATAACCGTACTCTTTTTATTACACACATACTATTTCCTGTTTCCACACAATATTTGCCAGCTTTATAGGTTTTTCATATGGCTACATTTTGTCAAAGTAAGTGTTTGTGTGTGTGTGTGTGTGTGTGTGTGTGTACTTACACTAGTTGTACTTACACTAGTTGTATTTGCGGGAGTGAGCATGCTCGTTAATTCCCGCCTCCTAAGATATGTTTGTCATACCGTGCTTTGAAACTATGCACTGATGGTGCAGACACTACTTCGGCTGGCAGTTTGTTCCACCCACTAATCGAGTTGGTAGGACATCTTTTACTTTTCAGATCAGATTTACTATTAGGCACTTTCAGTTTGTAGCTGTGACCTCTTGTTCTCTCACCTCCATCCCTCTCTATGAAGTTTTCTTGGTCGATTTTGTCAATTAACACATTTGTATATCTCAATTTGCTGTCCTCGTTTCCTTCTCTGTTCCAGTGTAGGTAGATTCAATCTCTCGAGCCTCTCTTGGTACTCCAAATTTTCCAAACCTGGGATCATCCTTGTAGCTGCTCTCTGTACCCTCTCAATTTTGTGGATATGTTTCTTCATGTGAGGGGACCACACTACAGATGCATATTCCATCCTGGGTCTTATTATTGTCGTTATTATTTGTTTCATGGGGTTTTCATTAAGATAATTGAAAGACATCCTGATATTTGCCAATAGTGCTAGTGATTCTCTCACTATCTTATTTACGTGGCTTTCTGGAGACATGTTATCCTTAAATTCTATCCCCAAATCTTTTTCTTTATCTGCTTTGGGAATCACTTCGTTTCCTAGTTTATAATCTTTTCTAGGTCTGTACTTGCTATTACTCATTTCTAGAGTTACATTTCCCTGCATTGAACTCCATATTCCATTTGATGCTCCATTCATGGATCTTTTGCAAATCTGCTTGGAGTTCAAGGCAATCCTCCTGGGTTCTGATCGTTTTAAGCAGCTGTGTGTGTGTGTGTGTGTGTCTGTGTGTGTGTGTGTGTGTGTGTGTGTGTGTGTAATAATAATAAACGGTTTATTAAAGAATGACAGCCTCATGAGCTGAAAATACACATTTTACAATTTAGTGGATGAACATGAGATGTACAGATATGAGGATGGTAAGCTTAGTTTACAAACAAAATAAATAAATACAATAATGATGCATGTGCAGAATACAAATTATCATAAAATAACCATGAGAGTAAGTGATATACAGTACATATACACATTTATTGACTTACTCATATACAGAACATACGTATATACACGTACGTGCGCACATACATATACAGTATAGGAACATAAGAACATGCAGTAAGTGTGCACATGTCTGTATACACAAACGCTCACGTATGCACACAAACATACATACATACAGAGACTGTTTTGGTAAGGTCAGGTAAAGGGGGTGCGGGTACTACAATGGGAGGTTAATCCTTGGTAGTGTAGGTGTGTGTGTGTGTGTGTGTGTGTGTGTGTGTGTGTGAGAGAGAGAGAGAGAGAGAGAGCGAGAGAGAGTTGCACAGAAGTCACGCCACAATCATTAAATATTTATTTTATCAAAGTTTATTGCAATATAATTTATGATCTGTCTGTACAGTATATGGAAGATTAATCTATGTTCAGGACTTTTAACGCTTATTTTCTATAATGAGGAAAATAGTCTGATGGCCAAAGCTAATTATTATATTTTTGGGTACAGCATATCGATGTTTAATTGGAATAAAACAGTTTAATTAAGGAATGTTAGCGCCTATTTTTTTTTTTACTTTTACTCAAACATTATCCATTTAAAAGGATGAAGTACGTCATATGTTGAACAGGTTAAAATTTGATGGTAAAAATACTTTGTGAGCGGTCGAGCTGAGAGATTAAAACTCAGTCATTACAAGGATGTAAGGACTTTATACCCTGACTGTGCAGAAGTGTCAGCACTTAAGTCAGCATCTGCCTCAGCACACCCTTAAATTTATGGCGTCTCTCTAAGTTTTTCGCTCGTTTTCTTTATTTTACATTTGTATTCGGTCGTGTCGATCGTGCAAGGTAGTGTCTATTAATTCTAGGTAGGCCAGAAATTGTAACCCCTAACCTCTGTAACTCAAAATGGACTGGAGCAAATGGGGTGTAAATTTCCACATCTATTCCTTAGCTGAAAACTTGCAACCCCTAACCTATGTAGCTCAAAAAGGGCTAGAGGAAATGGGCTGTAAATTTCCACATACTGTATATTCCTTAGCTGAAAATGTTTAACCCCCAAGTCCCTAACCTCTGTAACTCAAAAAGAACTGGAGCAAATGGGCTGTATTTATTTCACATCTATTCCTTAGCTGACCCTTCCCAAATGGTAGATATTTTTTAGCTCGATTACTCTAGTCATGTTTGAGTTATAGGGGTTAGTGGGCAAGATTTTTGGTCTGCCTATATTGAACAGGGTATAATACTGCTCGTAACGTGATATTATGTAGAATATTTGTTGTTTAGCAGTTTTATTATTTATGTTTTACTATTTATATTCTCTCAGGTGTGTCGATCGTGAAATTTAGTAGCCTACCACTCTTAACTTTGTATTATTTCATTCATATCATGTTAATGGGGTTTTATTGGCTGATTAAATTTAGTTTTGATATTTGATACAGCTCTCTCTCTCTCTCTCTCTCTCTCTCTCTCTCTCTCTCTCTCTCTCTCTCTCTCTCTCTCTCTCTCTCTCTCTCTCTCTCTCTCTCTCTCTCTCTCTCTCTCTCTCTCTCTCTCTCTCTCTCTCTCTCTCTCTCTCTCTCTCTCTCTCTCTCCTTATCTTCCCTTCTCTTCTCTTCTCTTCTCTCTCTGTAATAAAGGTCTAAAGGAATGTCTGTGTGAAGGGGTAAACTAATGATGGAATGTAGTATTATTGATTATGTCGATCTTATTAAATATCAATTAACTTGGTTTTTAGGGGAGGTAATTGGGTTTTGTTATCGTCCCCTTCTCCCTCATGTTAAGTCCAATTAGTTATCGGGGTGAGATTTTTAGACGTTCTTCCCATTAGTTTGGCGATGTACTTTCGCCTCATTTCTTTGTCAATAATAAGACCTTTCGCCTCATTTCTTTGTCAATAGTAAGACCTTTTTTGTTCATATACTGTAGGTGTCGAGCGATAGCGAGCCTGCAATTTCAAAGGAACCTGCCTACATTTTTATGTCGAGGGGGTGGGGTTCTTGGAGGTATATCCAATGCTTGATGGAGGTGTAGTGAAGAAACTAAAATACAGAAGACAGAAACAACAACAATACTAAATACTTGATATAGATGAATATAAATGTCCCCTTACATATTATAAACCCATGTCCCTCTTAATATTACAAGCTTTCGTTCCAAAGCATATTTCTCGTGGATTTTATAAGAACTTCACTGTGGCGAGGTTTACAATATGATCCATGTAAGACAAGAACTTGGTGTGGTAATGCTGAAAGGCGAAAGCGGAACGGTGGTGGCCGATATTTACATAGATTTACATACATACACTGACCACACAGACCGTACGATCCAAGCGAGGTGGTCAGCAGTTAATTACAGTAGAAAATTGGTATAATAGCATAGTGCAGTGATAGACTAATACAACCCCACATAAAGAATAGTGGGATAAAATGATAGTGCACAAGTAAGAGAGAGAGAGAGAGAGAGAGAGAGAGAGAGAGAGAGAGAGAGAGAGAGAGAGAGAGAGAGAGAACCAGCTGGATCTAGTCAGCTGGTGGCGGTCGAACAAGAGGCAACAAACAGTATCGATCTTGCTCTTCTCTCTCTCTCTCTCTCTCTCTCTCTCTCTCTCTCTCTCTCTCTCTCTCTCTCTCTCTCTCTCTCTCTTTCCTGACCTAACTCAATGTAGCTTCGCCTTGCTATTGCTACTTCACGTTAGATTAATGATCACAATGTAGTTCTCTTCCATGCTCTTGCTCTCTTGCTCACTCGCACTCTCTTGCTCTTGCTCTCTGGCTCTCGCTCTAAGGAAATAGTCCTCACTCACACTTGACAACGCTCTGATACGGCCGCTCCTGGAGTATGCTGTTCAAGTTTGGTCTCCAGCACCCAGGAACGATGTAGAGCGGCTGGAAAGAGTATAAAATAGGACTACAAAGCATATTCCATCGATTAGAAGACTGCTATGAGGACCGATTGAAAGCTTTTGATCTCTTTTCGTTGGAAACACGCAAACTACGAGGTCAGCTCATTGAATTGTTTATAATACCTAATAGGTTTTACAATGTGGATTATGGCATCGTGTATATTTGCAATGTGAATACAACTCACAACCATGGTTCGAATTTAGAATTGAAAAGATTCAGCACTAGTATATGTGGACACTTCCACATATACCGGTAAGATATGTTCTACCTGGAACAAACTTCTCTCAGAAATTGTAATAATTTCTTTAGTAGAGCAGTTTAAGAATAGAATAGAAAGTATTTTGCAAACTCTATAATGAGTGTAATGCACTAAACAATCTCTCCTTCCACTTCGAGTATTTCCTCGGAAGTCATGTCTTAGTTCATGTCAAATTTCAATCTCAGGACAATTTCAAGTCATTATCAAATCAAAGCATGTCAAGGTGAAGTCAGTCTATAGTCAGTTTCAAATCAAATCGGTCAAGTCAAATCAGCTGCTGGTCTCCCTCCCGACGTTCATCCCAGTTCCCCCCCCCCCCCCCCCCCCCCCCCCCCCCCCCCACCCCCCCCCCCCCCCCCCCCCCCCCCCCCCCCCCCCCCCCCCCCCCCCTCTCTCTCTCCTAATGCCACATCCTTCACTGGATAAATCAATCTCCTCTCCACTCTGAGTTTATTACTTTTTATATATTTTACTACTTGTTTTCTGTGTTTATTCTTTCCATGCAAAGTAAAGAATCGGTAAATCATAAGTCACGTTGAGTCAATATCAGGTCAAGCTCTGTTTAAATCTATCTCAAATCAAGTTCGCTTCAAAATCCCAAATCGATCTCTGGTCAAGTCAGCGTCCCCTGTTACCCAGAGACCCTATAATATAGTCTGTTTCTTTCCAGATGATGGTAAATTGCTATCTCGCCATTCTGATTACTCGGCTATTACCAAGTTTGAGTAGCGAAATATGTTGCTAATTATGAAAACCTGGCAATAATATGACGCAGAGACAGCAATATAATATTTAATTTTGTACACCAAGAATCGAGAAATCAGATGCTGAGGGATTCAATTTACCATCAGCTGTATAACAATAGACTCTACAATACCTTTACTGTTACCCCGGGCCTTTCCTCTCCCTCTAGTACAACAACATCCTTCACTTGCTAAATAAATGTCTCAATCACCTCTCCACTCTTTGTGTCATATGTGGGGCTCATGTTAGACCTACATTATTTATGTTCGCTGTTTCTTTTTGTCTTTTCTAACATACAATCATACACATTTTCCTTTCATATATAAAATCACGAAGTTTATACTAGTTCCTGTGGTCAACTGTACACCTAAGAGGACATATATACCTTTCGGTATCAGTCCTCATTGTCATGGACAAAATAATATATAATTATGTGTTGTAACCATTGTATATTATACAGTATACAGTATGTACATTTGTTTATGGCAATAAATGTTTTGAATTAAAAATAATTGAATTCCTCAATTGAGTCATACTGGCCTCCAAGACCAGTAGATAAGCTATATAATACAAGCTACTCCTCTCCTATCACTCTCTTATCGAACCATAACCTGCGTTCATCTACTTCCTCTCCCTCCCTCTGTTGACTCCTCTCTTTTGAATCTATCAAACCCTAACCTGTGTTCACCTACTTTTCTCCCTCTGTTGACTCCTCTCCTTTGACTCTCTTCTCAAACCCTAACTCCTTCCTTTCTTTACTCCTCTCTTTTGACTCTTCACAAACCCTAACCCATGCTTGACCTACAGCTTCATCTCCCCCCCCCCCCTTCCCCCTTCTCTCTTTTCACTCTCTTTTCACTCTCTTCACAAACACTAACCCCTGTTTGAACTACATCTTCCTCCCCCCCCCCTACCCCACTCTCTCTTAATCCCTCTCTTTTTACTCTCTTCACAAACACTAACCCCTGTTTGACCTACATCTTCTCCCCCCCCCCCCCCCCCCCCCCCCCCCCTACCCCACTCTCTCTTAATCCCTCTCTTCGATCTCTTCACAAACCCTAGCCCCTCTTTTAACGAATTCCTCATCCCTCCCCCTCTCTGTAAATCGTCTCTGTTCACTCTCTTCACAAACCTAATCCCTCTTTTAACGTATTTCCTCGTCCCCTCCTTACTCTCTGTATTCCTCCCCTTTCACACTTCACAAACCCTAACCCCTGTGTTAACCTTTTTCCTCATTCCTCATCCGGACTGCCTAGTATTGACCGCAAGGAATATGCAGTCTGTGTATCTCTTTAAATCTCTAGTCCTCTCTTTTGACTTTGCTCCAACCCTAACCCCTGCTTGACCTACTTTATCCCTCCCTCTCTTTATTCCTGTTAGGCCTATACAACATTAGGCCTAACTCCCTGCATCATCACCAATCCTTGATACACTGCCTAGGGTTCTTTACTTGTCACGTCATAGGGGTTGCCTTTACAGAGAAGCGGTAGATATGCATTCAAGAGGGTGTGTGTGTGTGTGTGTGTTTTCTGGACCCACTTCTCCCTCATGTTTAGCCCCATTAGGTTTGACATTTTAAGACGTTCGCCCCATTAGATTTGACATTTTAAGACGTTTACCACTTTAGTTTTGACAATTATTATGTTCTATCCAACAACCAACTCTACTCCTAAAATCGATTAATGAAATATTACAAACACATGTGGCAGTCCGTGGATTCGAACCCAGGACGCTCACACCGAATATCAACACCTTATGCATATAAGACGTTCGCCCCATTGGTTTGGCGATTTCAAGACCTTTCGACCCATTTCTTTGCTTGTTGTCACGTCACAGAATTTGGTACAGGGACTCCAACCAGGACCAATGTTTTACGACTGGCATGAATATGAGAAATAATGAATAAAATCACTATTTGAGAACGAAAACTTTATTGACGAGACGTTTCGCAGATAGCTTCTTCAGATTAGTGACCTGAAGAACCTATCTGCGAAACGTTGTCAATAAAGTGTTCCTCTTCAAATGGTCTTTTTATTAATTCTGTTAACTATTCGGAGTCCATTTTAACATGAGCAGTAATATAGAAAAATGGACATGATATTACATTGTTTTGCCCATTGTACCACTTCTTAAGACATGACGAGAACTACAAAGAATAAAGTTAACTTTGTATCTACCTGGAGTCATCCTTCAATAACAGTGACTAAAAAGAAGAGATACGATTTTAGGGTTTTTTGTTTTCTATGTGATTGAGGGAGACTTCACCTATTTCTAATCATACTAAATATACTATTTATTGAAAAGCAAGTTCTATCCAAAAATCAATCCAGATACAGGTAATTATACTTGCATAAACGAAAACATAGGGGTCCACGAATGTGTGTGAGTGGTATAGAGACTGTAGCATCCAAATGTATTAACAGTAATTGTTACAGCCTGGCATTTACTGGTTGAGTCCGCCAGGCTGTTCATAGTTTTACAATTTAATGAAAAAGAAACGGCAGGCAATGGAGCGATGTTATTGAAGTCCTGTATTGACACTGCTGAGATTTACGAGAGAGAGAGAGAGAGAGAGAGAGATTTGGATGTTTTGAGTTATTGTAAACAAATATTGCATTTGAATATTATTCATAAGGATATAATTGGTGATAAAGTCTACGATGTCCTGATACCACATTCCACCACTCACTGTTTAGAAGATTGGTGAAGTGGACCTTATATAATAGTTAAGGTTTTAGACAGACGATCATGCTACTTAGTTTAAACAAGTAAATTAGGTGAATTAATATATATTTGATACTACGGCTGAAGGAAAAATGAATTTAAATTGATATCGTTCGACAAATATAGAGACCCTTACATCGTCCATATCCTAGCTTGTCAACTAAACTATGGCTAGGTAACGATTACTGTAGTCACGGGCAATATTAAGTTGATGTCAACTAAACTATGGCTAGGTAACGATTACTGTAGTCACGGGCAATATTAAGTTGATGTAAACTAAACTATGGCTAGGTAACGATTACTGTAGTCACGGGCAATATTAAGTTGATGTAAACTAAACTATGGCTAGGTAACGATTACTGTAGTCACGGGCAATATTAAGTTGATGTCAACTAAACTATGGCTAGGTAACGATTACTGTAGTCACGGGCAATATTAAGTTGATGTCAACTAAACTATGGCTAGGTAACGATTACTGTAGTCACGGGCAATATTAAGTTGATGTCAACTAAACTATGGCTAGGTAACGATTACTGTAGTCACGGGCAATATTAAGTTGATGTCAACTAAACTATGGCTAGGTAACGATTACTGTAGTCACGGGCAATATTAAGTTGATGTCAACTAAACTATGGCTAGGTAACGATTACTGTAGTCACGGGCAATATTAAGTTGATGTCAAAGGAAGTGAATTAAAACAGATTACTAGAGGAAGATAATATTTCGGGTGATATTAATGTTTATATTAACCAAAAAGACTGGACACTAACTGGAGATTATTTTTAGAATCAATAGATACGAGTGATTGTTTAGTGAAGGTATTAGTTGTAAAGGATTGTCAAAGAACATGTAAACTTTATTGTTAATTCCCTCCCCCTTCTCTATCTCTCCCTATATATATATATATATATATATATGTGTGTGTGTGTGTCGGTATTGTCTGTATAATATCTGTATTTTTGTTTAGTATAAATTTGTACATATTTATTTACCAGTGACCACTCATTCTTCCCACAATGGCATATTGGAGAATACACACACACTATGTCCTATCTATTAAATTATCTCTCTCTCTCCCCCCCCCCCCCCCTCCCTCCCTCCCTACCCCTTTGGTCTCTTGTCTTTAAACTGACCTGCTGTGTTGTTCCTCTCTTCTCACAGATCTGTACCTTTACATCTCAATAGTATATCTCTCTCTCTCTCTCTCTCTCTCTCTCTCTCTCTCTCTCTCTCTCTCTCTCTCTCTCTCTCTCCAATTGTATCATACGCTCGCCAGTCTTCTTGCAATTGTATGTGTACTAAATACTACTAATCACTATCTACCCAAATAGAGACTAGACAAACCACCTGACCTGGAAAGTAATGTATTTTTGTTGTGTGGAGAGAGAGAGAGAGAGAGAGAGAGAGAGAGAGAGAGAGAGAGAGAGAGAGAGAGAGAGAGAGAGAGAGAGAGAGAGGTCAGGCAGGCTTCAAGTGTACTGAATGTATATACTGTTATAAAAGAAGTCATTCAAACAATGAAAGGGAGGCTTCAATTCGCACTCTGCTTCCTAGAGCGAGAGTGAGTGAGTGTGAGTGAGAGGCTTCAAGTGTACTGAAGGAATATACTGTTATAAAAGAAGTCATTCAAACAGAATGAAAGGGAGGCTTCAATTCGCACTCTGCTTCCTAGAGAGAGAGCGAGAGTGAGTGTGTGTGAGTGAGAGGCTTCAAGTGTACTGAAGGAATATACTGTTATAAAAGAAGTCATTCAAACAAAATTAAAGGGAGGCTTCAATTCGCACTCTGCTTCCTAGAGCGAGAGTGAGTGTGTGTGTGAGAGGCTTCAAGTGTACTGAAGGAATATACTGGTATAAAAGAAGTTATTCAAACAAAATGAAAGGGAGGCTTCAATTCGCACTCTGCATCCTAGAGAGCGAGCGAGAGAAAGCGAGAGAGAGAGGTAGATCAATATAGAGGTTAACGAATCCATTAACATGTGTTTGTATGGTAATGTGTACTGGCTTATTGATGTCTTACGATACTGTATATTGATCCAACAGGCTAATCAATTTACTGTTCGTTCAATTTGATTACCAGAAATTAAATGCCTGAAATAACATGTCATTTATCGATAAAGAAATAACAACTGGCGGGTGGAATATTAATTCATGGAAGCGTGGGTAAATTTTAAATGAATAATAAATGTGTTACGGCAACATACTAATAGGATTAGTACCGGTACTTTCTACATAATGTTATGGATGTATGTATTTGATAATATAGTATTTTTAATGTTCATATGACCTGTAAATTGTTGTAGTAATTCCCTTACAAATATTTGTTCCAGTATAACATTATATATTTATATATATATATATATATATATATATATATATATATATATATATATATATATATATATATATATATATATATATATATATATATATATATATATATATATATATAAATATATAATGTTATACTGGAACTACTATCAAGAGCAGTGAATGTTGGTGTATCGCTGAAAAGGGAGGGAATTGAGTGGAAGCTACCTATACTGCTGTTTGCGGATGATACAGTTCTGATGAGTGATAATGAATGGGAGTTGCAGGGTCTGGTAAATGAGTTTGGAACAGTGTGCGAAAAACGGAATTTGAAGGTAAATACGGGGAAGAGCAAGGTTATGGTCTTCGAAAGGGGTGAAGTCACAGAGTGTGAGGTGAAGCTGAACGGTCAGGCTATGGAGATCGTCAACTCTTTCAAGTATCTGGGCAGTGTGTTGAGTAAAGATGGGACTATGGATAAAGAGGTGCGGGAGAGGATACAACAGGGGAAGAGGGTTGTAGGAACGCTAAAAGCAGTAACAAGAAATAGGGTGGTCAGTATGGAAGTGAAGAAGTCCTTGCATGACAGTGTGGTAATCCCGACACTGACTTACGGAAAGCGAAGCATGGACGTTGGTTGAGAGACTCAGACCAAGAGTGAGAGCAGTGGAAATGAATTACTTAAGGAGTGCGTGCGGAGTTACATGGAGGGATAGACAGACTAATGAGGAAGTAAGAAGGAGGTGTGGTGTGGAGGTAGATGTGCTGGAAAGTGTGAAAAGGAACAACTTGAGATGGGTCGGCCATATGGAACGTATGGAAAGCGAGAGAATGACTAAGAGGGTGTACGAGAGCGAGGTGGAGGGACAGAGGGGGAGAGGTAGACCGAATATGAGGTGGAAGGATGGAGTGAGGAACTACATGAACGAAGGCGGTGCTGGTTGGGGGGAGGGGCGTCGACTGACTGGGGACAGAGGTGCATGGGGGCGGTTCGTTCGTGGCCACCCCTTCGGGGATCACGGCGTCAGGCAATAGATAGATAGATAGATATATTTTTTTTTTTACAATTAGATATAATTAATTAGATTTATAAATTATACCGGTATCTTTTTTGTGTGTATTAATTATGTATTTTGTGTTTGTAGGTAAGTGTCGTGTTATGGTGACAGTGTTGTGGTGGGCACGGTAAGTACTACACTATATTAACACTTACAGTACCAGGGCCTTTGGTTTTGTTGTATTTTTAACACCACTTGGCTATGTTGTACAGTTGAGGAAGACACTAGGAATCTTGATATTTGGTGTATCATCTACAGATACAAGGAGTTATGATGCGAGAAAGTGCAGCTAACTTACAGTATATCTTGCTAAGTTTCCTATGAATTACGGTACTGTGCCTTTCGAATATATAAAAGTGGACAATTTTGTACCCTATGGCGCTTTCAAACGTCAGACAAAAGTATGTATATGATATTTATGGTATAATTAATACCCTGGTATGTCATAGGAAGTGTATTGGTTGTTAATATTGTAACTGTGTTGGTATAGGTAGTGCCATCGAACTTGACAATAATCTTGATCCCTGACCTCTGTAACTTATATGAGCCTGGGGCAAACTGGCTGTAAATATCCACACATATTTCTTGGTGGACTCTTCCCAAATGGTAGAAATATCAACCCGATTGCTTTCCTTCATTTTGAGTTCTAAGAAGTTAAGGGGTCAAGATTATTTATTATCAAGTTCATTGGCGCTACCTATACAGTATTACTTCCTCATGTATACAAAACCCGTGAAGGAGAGAGAGAGAGAGAGAGAGAGGAGAGAGAGAGAGAGAGCGAGGAGAGAGGGAGAGAGAGAGAGCGAGGAGAGAGAGAGAGAGCGAGAGAGAGCGAGGAGAGAGAGAGAGAGAGAGAGAGCGAGGAGAGAGAGAGAGAGAGAGCGAAGAGAGAGAGAGAGCGAGGAGAGAGAGAGAGAGAGAGAGAGAGAGAGAGAGAGAGAGAGAGAGAGAGAGAGAGAGAGAGAGAGAGAGAGAGAGAGAGAGAGAGAGAGAGAGAGAGAGAGAGAGAGAGAGAGAGAGAGAGAGCAGGTAAGAAGGTAGGTAGTGGTGTATGAAGGGTAATGATAAGAAAAGGTAAGTATGTATGTATATTGCGGTAATGGAGTAAGGGTAGACTAGCTGATAATGGGAAGTTCAAAGTAAATACAATATAAGGAGTGTTGTGTATGTAAATATCTACAGATTAGTTTATTTATGTGAGAGTAAGTTGTGTAAGGTGATACGCTTGGATGGTGGTGGTAGGTGGAAGCCAATATTATTAAGAGCTTTTATCCTGCGATTTTCTTCGTGACGAGCGATAGCAAGCCTGCAATTTAGGAGGAACGCGCTTTCGCCCGATTTTTTTTTTTTTAAAGACAAATTTACAAATTTGGCTTGAAGGGGTGGGAAGGTGCTTTTTTTAGCCTAGGAGTCAAACTAGCCTAAATAACAGTGATCGAAAATGGCAAAGACAAACAAAGTCCTCAATAATAATTTAAAATATATATAAAACCCCTAAGACGCCGGATCAGATAGTGTTACTTAATAGACAGATAATTAAGGGGAGGTTTTTAGTTTCGCCCCATTTCTGTCAATTTTAAGACCTTTCATGCCATTTAGGTGTCGATATTTTCCTGGCGAGCGATAGCAAGCCTGTAATTTAAGAGGAACCGGCCTTCGGCCAGGATATTTTTCTACCGAAAAATTTGCAAATTTATCTTGAAAGGGCGTCTAGGGGGTGTAATTTTAAGTTCGATGGAGCTCTAAGGAACAAACTAACATCGCCAAACTAATGGAGCAAACGTCTTAAAATGTCAAAAGCAATGGGGCTAAACATGAGGGAGAGAGGGATCCAGAAAAATATCCCTCAAGTGGAAATCTCCCCTTAAGGAAGCTTTGGTATGATAGACGGACGCCAGACGGAAAGTGGTCGATTTATGGATCGATAATTAAGAATGGAGTGTAATGGACGGATCCCCTGCCGCATTCCACAACAACCACCCTGCTGGAATGTTTGACCCAGTTATAGAAATACAAGGTTTGTTTGATCGGTGGAATAAACAAAATGGTTGTGACAAGTTATGATAGGCGGATATCGACCAGGGGCAGGGGCTATAATAGACCCCTGTGATCAAACTGTAGGTATAGCTACGATAAGCATATTTAAACATCATTATAAACTTTTGATGCAGTTATAGACATATTTTGACCGATGTATAGACTAAAGCGCCTGGATAATAAGCTGTTCCAGACAATTACTGTATATGGGGAGTAGAATCTGTGATATGCAGATTTGGACTGAATTCGTGGATAAGAAGGTACAAAAGGCGGAAACTAAGAATACTAGTTTGACACGAGAAACAAATCGCAAGGTTACAGGTACTTAGAAGCTATCATAATAAGGATAAATAATGAACAACAAATGTATTATAAAGTCGGAGAAGTGGGATGATGCAGTACTGGTGATCCGGAAAACATTGATACACGGATGAAAGATGGAGTATTAACCCCTTCACCACGATGACGTAATGTTTATCATAGTCTGCTGACCATTAGACCATTTTCATTAGCTTATAATCAACCTTTAGAACTCAAAGGGGTTTATACGATCTCAATAAACCCTCTGAATAACAAACATTAGGTGCTTTTTATGCAGTGTTAAAATCAAAGGTACAAAGGCATCATCGTGCTGAAGAGGTAACTTAAACAAAACATACACACACACACACACACACACACCTAATAAATACGATTAATAAATACGATCACCCTACATTTGGTAGAAGCTAAAGAAGCGTGCCATGCTGTAGCTAAGAAGAACCTGTAGTAACAATAGGTATCCTAGTCCAGCTGTGAAGGCCATCAACAGTACTGACTCGGAGGGTTGAAGGCCGGTCATTGGTGGAAATAAGGATGCCAGGAACTTCAGTTGGGATTTATACAGTCAAGTTATTATTCTGTATTTATTTGTTTACTTATTTATTATTATTGTTTTTGTTTTTTGTTTTGTTTTTTGTGTGTGTGGGGGGGGGGGGGAATATTAATTTAACTGCCTTATTTTTAGAAACATTATTTTCCCGGTATCATCTTTTTCGTTGGTGGAAGTATTATTTTTACTGCCACCATGTTTTTGTTTTTGGTGGGGGGGGGGGGGGATTATTTTCACTTCCTCATGTTTTGTTTTCGATGAGATGAGACTATAATTTTCCCTGCTTCCATGCCTCTGTCTGTCAATCTATATACACCTATTAGTACATTAAATTGGATATAGCGAAACATATATATAAGTCCAGCAGTTGACCTATTCATTGAGTGAAGGACCTACACAATACTGAGGGTTGGAGGGCGATTAGTGGTA
Organism: Paralithodes platypus; assembly: GCA_032716605.1. Classification (NCBI taxonomy): domain Eukaryota; kingdom Metazoa; phylum Arthropoda; class Malacostraca; order Decapoda; family Lithodidae; genus Paralithodes; species Paralithodes platypus. The sequence goes on from CM064488.1 coordinate 56,294,963, forward strand.
GTTGTCAGAATACCAGGAAGGTCAAGGTGTGTGTGTGTGGAGGGAGGGGGGGTATGGTGTGTGTGCCGTGTGTGCCTCAGTACTGAGGGTTGAAGGGCGGTCAGTGGTGGTTGTCAGAATACCAGGAAGGTCAAGGTGTGTGTGTGTGGAGGGAGCGGGGGTATGGTGTGTGTGCCGTGTGTGCCTCAGTACTGAGGGTTGAAGGGCGGTCAGTGGTGGTTGTCAGAATACCAGGAAGGTCAAGGTGTGTGTGTGTGGGGGGAGGGGGGGTATGGTGTGTGTGCCGTGTGTGCCTCAGTACTGAGGGTTGAAGGGCGGTCAGTGGTGGTTGTCAGAATACCAGGAAGGTCAAGTTGGACTTCTAACAGTGTGTGTGTGTGTGTGTGTAATGTCAGTATTGCTCTCTATCTTATCTAGCCTTTATACATGAAATATCTCTCATCTAGATATATGTGGTATTAAACTCGATGTATTTCTTATTTGTATCCTGTATCATTGAAGTGTATTGGTGATACATGACTGCTACAAATGAAGAACAATGAACCTAGCCATTGGTTGAAGAACAGCACGGTACTGAGGGTTGGAGGTTGGTCACTGGTGGCTGTGAAAATACCAGTAGGTTCAGAGAGGTTATTATACTGGGCTGTTCTACTGAGAATATCGTTCTCGATGTATCTCTCTCTCTATCTATCTATATCTATCTATCTATCTATCTATCTATCTATATATATATATATATATATATATATATATATATATATATATATATATATATATATATATATATATATATAATATAATAAATTTACTGTATATATGTGTGTGTGTGTGTGTCTAAGACAGGAGGGACAAAGAGTGTAGTTTGTATACAGTATGTTGTATTGTTCACCAAAGAAACCCATTACAAAGGCACATAATAGTTCCACAGCGACTACGTCTCTTGATTACATTGTTGGCGTATGTGTGAGAGAGAGAGAGGGAGAGGGAGAGGGAGGGAGGGAGATTTGTATGTTTTATTGTGCACAGAAGAAATAAATCCAAAACTACATAATAGTACAAGGCCTCTTGATACACGGGTGGTAAGAGAGAGTGAGAGTGAGTTAGTAAAATAAGTGTGTTGGAAAGTGTTTGTGTGTGTGGGGAGGGGGGGGGGGGGCGTGTATGAGTGTGTCTGTGCCTGTGTGCGTGTGTGTGTGTGTGTGTGTGTGTGAGAGAGTGTGAATGCCAGGAATGCTACCCAAATATTTCTGTTAGCCTGTTCCTCGTGTGTGTGTGTGTGTGTGTGTGTGTGATGTGCTTCCCCTGTGTGTTCTCTCTCACTTATCTTGCGGTTTACCTGTGCTAATTATACACCTGGCTACACGTGTTGATAGAGTTGCGAACAGTGGAGTGCAGATTTGATAGCCACCTCATTGTACGGTAATACAACCACCAGCACGTCATTTGCGTGTTATTCTGGTTATCATTAGACGATGAAAACACTATAATTATATATGTACCATTATTGTTACGCTTGGGGGAGGTAGTCACTTTTTGTGGACCCCCTTCTTCCTCATGTTTAACATTAGTTTTTGAGATTTTAAGACGTTCGTTCCGTTAGTTTGCCAATGTTGAGACCTTTCACGTAGTTTCTTTGTCACTATTAAGGCCTTTCGTGCCATTTAGGTGTCGATTTTTTCCTGGCGAGGGAAAGCGAGCCTGTAATTTTAAAAGGAACTGGCCTTCAGCCGGGATGTACACATTTATCTTGAAATGGGGTCTAGGGGGTGGGTTTTTTAAAAGCTTGATGGAGGTCTAGCGAGGAAACTGAAAAGGAAAGAAAAAATATATATATAGAGAATTTCTGCAATGGAGCTTCCTCTTGGGAATCGAAGTCTCACAAGGAAAAGGAGAACCAGCGTAGTAGCGAACATCTTATCTTTATTTTTTTATCAAACGTTTCGGAGAAAACATTCTCCATCTTCAGTGAATCTAAAATAAATGAAAGTTTACATAAGAAATAAACCAAATAATTACATATGGATGTGAAATATCAAGCAGTAAGGTTCGTATGAATATGAACCGAGAAAAGCTAAACCTAATAAAACAAAAACTATGTATTAAGAGAACAGCATTAAGCTAAACTTAAACAAATAATACTAATAAGAGAGGGTATACAATAAAGTACGAACAGAAAATGGAAGGATATTTACTGAGTGAAAAGAGGTGTTGCAGTGGCCGTGTTGTTCAGGCTAGGCTTTAATTTATTTATATAGATTGATTCTGAGGTGATAAGGTCACAGCGTGAATGGCAAGTGGTTAGTATCTGGAAGTCTGTGGAAGAGAACGGGTGATCAAACTGGTGAGAGTGGTCGCGGATAGCAGAAGTGGAAGGCTTAGAAATCAACCTGCCTGTTCGAATGGATTTACCTTGGTGCTCCCGGATACGGTGAAGCAACCAACGTGAGGTGCAACCCACGTATCCAGCAGTACAGCTAGAACAGGTGAACTGGTAAACCACATTGGAATGGAGGTTCATAGGAAGAGAAGAAGTATGTTTGAGGAAATTTCCTATAGTGTTATTATTAGAAAAAACTAATTTGAAATTGATATGTGGGTAGCAGTTGCGAAGAGTTTTTTTTTTAGGGATTTCCTAATTTCATAGCTAAGTAGCCCTAAATATGGGAGTTTAAAATATCTAGTGTCATTTTGTACGGTTTGAACTGGGGTGGGTGGGCAGAGCTTAGAGTTAAGAAAATGGTTCAGGAATTTGTTAAACATATGAGTGGGGTATTTATTATTAGTAAAGAAGTTAAGAAGGAAAGAGGTTTCATAGTGAAACGAAAGCCAAGATGAACAGGAATTGTATGCTCTGTTAAGAAGAGTCATGATACTGTTGGTTTTATATTTAAGAGGTATGAAACTTAAGAAATTTGTACCTAGACCGGTAAAAGTGGGCTTGCGATAAACACTAGTGGAAAGGGAAGTAGGGTGTTTGGTGATAAGAGTATCAAGGAAGGAGAGTTTATGATTGTCTTCTACTTCATGTGTGAATCTGATACTGGGATGTTGTGAGTTTAGGTATAACAGAAACTGTTCGATTTGAGTGGGGTGCTTAAAAATCCAGAATGTGTCATCCATGTACCTACGGTAGAATGTAGGTTTAAAATCTGGAGGGCAATTATTCAACCAAATCTCCTCGTGGTGGCAAAGGAAAGCATTTGCGTATGAGGGACCCAAGGGTGACCCCATCGCCACACCATCGGTTTGGGTGAACAACTTGTCATTGTATGAGAACAGTGATTGGTGGGCAGCGATTTCCAATAGGGTATGGAATGATTGCTTATTAAGGCCAAATGAAGAGAGGGTAGAGATGGGAATGTTATTAGTGATAAGATTAGTTGTGTCATGTAATGGGACATTTGTGAATAAAGATTCTATATCAAAGCTAGCAAGAGTGACTGGGTGATCGAAGTTGAAGGACGTGATATCTTTGACAAAGTCTGCGGAATTGGCAAACGTGAAGTGATTGGTGGTGAGTGGGGAAATTATAGGGACCAAGAATTTCGCTGTATTATGATTAAAAGAGCCTGTATTAGAAATGATAGGGCGTAAAGGGGTGTTAGGTTTATGAACTTTTGGAAGCCCATAGAGGTTACCTGGTTTAGAGCCTGAAGCGTACATATAATTAAAATTATCCATACCAATGTCGACCTTAAGGGAGCGAAGTGTTCTGTTGAGACGGTCTTCATGTTTTAATACGGTGGAGGGTAAATCACCCTTGATAAACTTAAACTTAGAGGTGTCTGTAACAATGTGGTTAAGTTAGAATCACCCTTGATAAACTTAAACTTAGAGGTGTCTGTAACAATGTGGTTAAGTTAGAATTACCCTTGATAAACTTAAACTTAGAGGTGTCTGTAACAATGTGGTTAAGTTAGAATCACCCTTGATAAACTTAAACTTAGAGGTGTCTGTAACAATGTGGTTAAGTTAGAATCACCCTTGATAAACTTAAACTTAGAGGTGTCTGTAACAATGTGGTTAAGTTAGAATCACCCTTGATAAACTTAAACTTAGAGGTGTCTGTAACAATGTGGTTAAGTTAGAATCACCCTTGATAAACTTAAACTTAGAGGTGTCTGTAACAATGTGGTTAAGTTTAGAATCACCCTTGATAAACTTAAACTTAGAGGTGTCTGTAACAATGTGGTTAAGTTAGAATCACCCTTGATAAACTTAAACTTAGAGGTGTCTGTAACAATGTGGTTAAGTTTAGAATCACCCTTGATAAACTTAAACTTAGAGGTGTCTGTAACAATGTGGTTAAGTTTAGAATCACCCTTGATAAACTTAAACTTAGAGGTGTCTGTAACAATGTGGTTAAGTTAGAATCACCCTTGATAAACTTAAACTTAGAGGTGTCTGTAACAATGTGGTTAAGTTTAGAATCACCCTTGATAAACTTAAACTTAGAGGTGTCTGTAACAATGTGGTTAAGTTTAGAATCACCCTTGATAAACTTAAACTTAGAGGTGTCTGTAACAATGTGGTTAAGTTAGAATCACCCTTGATAAACTTAAACTTAGAGGTGTCTGTAACAATGTGGTTAAGTTTAGAATCACCCTTGATAAACTTAAACTTAGAGGTGTCTGTAACAATGTGGTTAAGTTTAGAATCACCCTTGATAAACTTAAACTTAGAGGTGTCTGTAACAATGTGGTTAAGTTAGAATCACCCTTGATAAACTTAAACTTAGAGGTGTCTGTAACAATGTGGTTAAGTTTAGAATCACCCTTGATAAACTTAAACTTAGAGGTGTCTGTAACAATGTGGTTAAGTTTAGAATCACCCTTGATAAACTTAAACTTAGAGGTGTCTGTAACAATGTGGTTAAGTTAGAATCACCCTTGATAAACTTAAACTTAGAGGTGTCTGTAACAATGTGGTTAAGTTAGAATCACCCTTGATAAACTTAAACTTAGAGGTGTCTGTAACAATGTGGTTAAGTTAGAATCACCCTTGATAAACTTAAACTTAGAGGTGTCTGTAACAATGTGGTTAAGTTAGAATCACCCTTGATAAACTTAAACTTAGAGGTGTCTGTAACAATGTGGTTAAGTTAGAATCACCCTTGATAAACTTAAACTTAGAGGTGTCTGTAACAATGTGGTTAAGGTAAGTTAGAATCACCCTTGATAACTTAAACTTAGAGGTGTCTGTAACAATGTGGTTAAGTTAGAATCACCCTTGATAAACTTAAACTTAGAGGTGTCTGTAACAATGTGGTTAAGTTTAGAATCACCCTTGATAAACTTAAACTTAGAGGTGTCTGTAACAATGTGGTTAAGTTTAGAATCACCCTTGATAAACTTAAACTTAGAGGTGTCTGTAACAATGTGGTTAAGTTTAGAATCACCCTTGATAAACTTAAACTTAGAGGTGTCTGTAACAATGTGGTTAAGTTAGAATCACCCTTGATAAACTTAAACTTAGAGGTGTCTGTAACAATGTGGTTAAGTTTAGAATCACCCTTGATAAACTTAAACTTAGAGGTGTCTGTAACAATGTGGTTAAGTTAGAATCACCCTTGATAAACTTAAACTTAGAGGTGTCTGTAACAATGTGGTTAAGTTTAGAATCACCCTTGATAAACTTAAACTTAGAGGTGTCTGTAACAATGTGGTTAAGTTAGAATCACCCTTGATAAACTTAAACTTAGAGGTGTCTGTAACAATGTGGTTAAGTTTAGAATCACCCTTGATAAACTTAAACTTAGAGGTGTCTGTAACAATGTGGTTAAGTTTAGAATCACCCTTGATAAACTTAAACTTAGAGGTGTCTGTAACAATGTGGTTAAGTTTAGAATCACCCTTGATAAACTTAAACTTAGAGGTGTCTGTAACAATGTGGTTAAGTTTAGAATCACCCTTGATAAACTTAAACTTAGAGGTGTCTGTAACAATGTGGTTAAGTTTAGAATCACCCTTGATAAACTTAAACTTAGAGGTGTCTGTAACAATGTGGTTAAGTTTAGAATCACCCTTGATAAACTTAAACTTAGAGGTGTCTGTAACAATGTGGTTAAGTTAGAATCACCCTTGATAAACTTAAACTTAGAGGTGTCTGTAACAATGTGGTTAAGTTTAGAATCACCCTTGATAAACTTAAACTTAGAGGTGTCTGTAACAATGTGGTTAAGTTAGAATCACCCTTGATAAACTTAAACTTAGAGGTGTCTGTAACAATGTGGTTAAGTTAGAATCACCCTTGATAAACTTAAACTTAGAGGTGTCTGTAACAATGTGGTTAAGTTAGAATCACCCTTGATAAACTTAAACTTAGAGGTGTCTGTAACAATGTGGTTAAGTTAGAATCATAATCATCTTTATCAAGAATAACTATTCCTCTACCTTTGTCAGGACGAGTAATCACTATAGTATCAGCTTCTTTAAGGGGAGATCTCCACTTGAGGGATTTTTTTCTTGACCCCTTTCTCCCTCATGTTTAGCCCCATTGCTTTTGATATTATAAAACGTTTGCCCCATTAGTTTAGCGATTTTAAGAACATTCACCCCATATTAAGACCTTTCGTGCAATTCAGGTGTCGATTTTATCCTGGCGAGCGATAGCGAGCCTGTAATTTAAGAGGAAGCGGCCTTCGGCCGGGACATTTTTCTACCGAAAAATTTACAAATTTATCTTGAAAGGAACTCAAGGGGATGTAATTTTAAGGTTGATGGAGGTCTAGGGAACAAACTAAATACCTCCCCTTAAGGGACTTTAAAACCGTGTGAATGTCATTATTACCATCGTCCGTGTCGTTAATCTGCTTATAATATTGAATAAAAGAATTTCTAGCTAGAGCTGAGATATTGTGCCATACATAAGTCCAATTTTGCTTATAAGCTGAAGATGGAGACTGTTTTCTCCGAAACGTTTGATAACAAATAAAGATAATATGTTCGCTGTTACGCTGGTTCTCCTTTTCCTTGTGAGACTTATATATATATATATATATATATATATATATATATATATATATATATATATATATATATATATATATATATATATATATATATATATATATATATATATATATATTAATATACAGTAGATACATTTGTACATCCCGGCTGAAGGCCAGTTCCTTTAAAAAAAAGATCGTCTAATAGCCAGTAAATAGGAAATTAATTAGTCACCGTATCATGAAAGGGTTATTGATCGCGAGTGTACATAGGATGGAGTGTATTAATGATTACCCCCCCCCCCCCCCTTCCCGTATTATAACCCTACCAGTAACATCCTGTACTGACCATTGTACTTCCTGATCACTGCACTACCTTCCCTTATCAACCCCTCCCCCCTTTCCCTTCCATCCCTCCCCAGTCCCCCTTCTCATTGCACTTGATCCCGCCCTCCCTTCCTTTACCACCTCCCCCCCCCTCCCTCTCCCCTCTGTGTCTCCTATATTCCCCCTCCCCTTCATCCTTCCCCAGTACCCCTTCTCATTGTACTTGATACTAACCCCCTCTCCTTCACCCTCATTGTACTTGATACTAACCCCTTCTCCTTCACCCTCATTGTACTTGATACTAACCCCTTCTCCTTCACCCTCATTGTACTTGATACTAACCCCTTCTCCTTCACCCTCATTGTACTTGATACTAACCCCCTCTCCTTCACCCTCATTGTACTTGATACTAACCCCCTCTCCTTCACCCTCATTGTACTTGATACTAACCCCTTCTCCTTCACCCTCATTGTACTTGATACTAACCCCCTCTCCTTCACCCTCATTGTGCTTGATACTAACCCCTTCTCCTTCACCCTCATTGTACTTGATACTAACCCCTTCGCCTTCACCCTCATTGTGCTTGATACTAACCCCTTCTCCTTCACCCTCATTGTACTTGATACTAACCCCTTCTCCTTCACCCTCATTGTACTTGATACTAACCCCCTCTCCTTCACCCTCATTGTGCTTGATACTAACCCCTTCTCCTTCACCCTCATTGTACTTGATCCTGGCACCCTTTCCTTTACCACCTCACTCCCCCGCCCCCCTCTTTATCCCTCTAGTCCCCCTTCCCTACATCCCTCCCCAGTCCCCCTTATCATTGCACTTGATACCAACCACCCATCCCTTACCCCCTCTCCTTCACCCTCATTGTACTTGATACTAACCCCCTCTCCTTCACCCTCATTGTACTTGATCCTGGCACCCTTTCCTTTACCACCTCACTCCCCCGCCCCCCTCTTTATCCCTCTAGTCCCCCTTCCCTACATCCCTCCCCAGTCCCCCTTCTCATTGCACTTGATACCAACCACCCATCCCTTACCCCCCCTTAACTCCCTCTCCTTCACCCTCATTGCACTTGACCCCACCCTCCCTTCCCTTGCCCTCTCCCCTCATCCCCTCCTACCATTCCTTCACCCTCATTGCACTTGACCCCACCCTCCCTTCCCTTGCCCTCTCCCCTCATCCCCTCCTACCATTTATCTGGCCATTGTCCACCCCTCTTGTTTGATACCACCGTAATATAGTATTGTACAGTCTAACCTCTTCTCGTAATGCGCCATGTGCTGACAAATTTGCCTATAAATCTACATTATGTATATGTACTGGTATTTGTATAGGTAGGTATGTGGTTCTGTAGACTTGTCTCGCTCTGCTGGAATATCAGGGTTCGGATACCGTTTATCTTCAGTGATAGGTTTACATATATTATATATAAGTGGATGTTGTCCCCCCTGTTGTATTTATATAACATTACTGAAGACAGATGGTACTTGGCTGAGGTCACAGACACACACCTATACTGTAGATAACCAGTGTGTTGCCACCCCTCACGTCTATCACTCACGTCAGGTTTGTAGCTCGTGTCATGCCATCCCAACTTAACCTATTCTCAACTAACCCTCTCAATTTTATATACCCTTCTTAATCTGAATAAAATCGTCTAATAATAGCCAGAAAATAGAATAGGTATGAGTCGTATCTTGAAAGGGTTAACCATTGATGGCGTAGTCTGCAGATATGAATCAACCCCTCGTGGATAGGCTGCTCTTGCAGTTGATTTATATAGCTGTAGTCAAAGGAGTACAAGCAACAACAGATCTATTGATTCTTACGAGGCTGCTTGTAGCTAATCTGTTTGGCCTATGTGGGGGGAACATAGGATATCACAGTCGATAATGTATGTATGAATGTTTAATGTACTATACGTACTGTATAATTATGATGAATATTGTTATATAAAAAGAGCGACTCAATTAATTCCATGCCATTTAATGAGATAAATGTGCATTTTGTTTACCGAAAAATGCACACATTTTTCTAGAATGGGGGAAGGTGGGGATTTTTTATTTGTTTATTTTTTAAAGTTTGATGGAGGTCTAGGGAGGAAGCAAAAAAATAAAAAATAAATAGACAAATAATATAAATCTACCCACAATTGTTTACCCTTTAGTGGTATGGGGATCGACATTTGTGGGTGGAAAACAGTACATGAGTAACTCCCTTCTATTTTCCTCGCGCATAATCTTCTCAGAAAACGGGAATGCGGTGGAGGACTCGAGAAGAAAAGTGGTCTTTGTTCCTTTCGGCAGAGCAGGCGCATTCGACTGGGTCCACAGAAGCGTTGGCAACCCCCATTCTAACCCAGATACCAGTAAATATACCTGTATTTATATAGATATTCTGAATATTTATGTGGGGGTTAGGTCGGTATATGTTTGGTTAGACTGTTGTGGTTGTTTGCGTCACGGATGATTGGGCAGGTTAGGGTTAATGACAGCCGGAGTGCGTGTGGTAGAATGCGCCTGAGAGGAGGAGGAGGGGAGAGAGAGGGAGTATGAGTGGGGCTTTTATAGGGAGAATCGTGCCAAGGGGTTTTACCGTAAGTACCACGCAGCATGTTTGGTTTCCGTGAGTTTGAAGCACAGGATAACTATCTTGGGGTATATCATCTTTATGGGCTGCCTTGATTAACTGCAGGGAAGGAGGTACAGTCGCTATGTAAAGTTGTGTCCACCTATGGGTTTACTTGGATGTCATTTTATATTTTCTGTGACGCATTAGATTTGCTGTATATGTTAATTGCGTATTTATTTCTGATCGAGTTATTTAAATCCAGAGTTGGGTTTAAATCCAGAGTTGGGTTTAAATCCAGAGTTGGGTTTAAATCCAGAGTTGGGTTTAAATCCAGAGTTGGGTTTATCATTTATATTTGATAAGTAGAATTTGTGCATGTATGTCTGTTAATTCACCATCAATTTTAATCGATATATAAAATTGAATTGTATGTATATGCTCAGGAATCCTGGAAGGAGGACTTTTGATTGTTACTTTACGTATTACGACACTGGTAAAGACGTAGAAGGTAGTGTAAGGTGTTCACTATAGAGTAGAAGAGACTGGGAATAATTATAGTCTAAATATTGAATGTGGATGATGACTTTTACTCAGGGCACACTCTAGGAGTCTAGGACATACATTGTGTGACCTTTAGGCTTTCGAGGCTATCCCGATTCATTGTGTACCTAATATTTACTTTTTGAAGGTTTGTTTGGCAGTGCAGGGGTGTAAAATGGGCCAGGATTGTGTCCTTTAAACATTGTAAAAGCTTCCCTACGACCTTTCCCGACCCAGATTAACCTTTATCGTTTATCTGTAGAAGGGTCAATCTGGGTCGGGAAAGGTCTTAGGGAAAGCTTTTACAATGTTTAAAGGAATGGGCCTTAGAGTGTACTACGACAGGGCAAATAGGTAGAAAAGGAGTATGAGGTCTTCAACATGGAGTATAAAGGACTGTGGTGTATGAGGTATTCAACATGGAGTATAAGGGACTGTATGGTGTATGAGTAGGTATTCAACATGGAGTATAAGGGACTGTATTCAAAGTGGAATATAAGGGACTGTGGTGTATGAGGTATTCAACATGGAGTATAAGGGACTGTATTCATAGTGGAATATAAGGGACTGTATTCAAAGTGGAATATAAGGGACTGGTGTATGAGGTATTCAACATGGAGTATAAGGGACTGTATTCATAGTGGAATATAAGGGACTGTATTCAAAGTGGAATATAAGGGACTGTGGTGTATGAGGTATTCAACATGGAGTATAAGGGACTGTATTCATAGTGGAATATAAGGGACTGTGGTGTATGAGGTATTCAACATGGAGTATAAGGGACTATGTGGGAGTTGGGTGTGAGGGGCGGGGTTGTGGCTGATGATGAGAGGAGAGGGGGGTTTGGGGGGTACTGGTGGTTGGGGGGGGTCAGGGCCAAAGACCCTCTGTGACGGTGTGCCGGGGTTCACTCACACACACAACACTGACTGCGCGGGACTAGTAGAGAGCGCCAGAGTGAGAGAGAGGTTCGATCCCATCAGTAGCGCGTGTATGTGTGTTAACCTACTTCCATGTGTTCGGTTATGTAGTGCGTCGCGGTGTACATCCCACCTGTATATAATTATGTTAATAATGTGCTTGAAACAGGTGCACATGTGGGTATTATGGACTTATATATATATTAAGAGTTGGCTGACTTTGCCAATCGGGTTACGTAAGATGTTCGACGGTGGTGATGGTGATGGTTGGAAATGACAAAGCTGTGTTAGTGGAGCTTAAGTGGGCTAGGATTATAGTTTGGTGTGGCAAATATAGTCCGCTGGCATATTCTAAATGTATAGTGCGGATAAGGTCATCTGTGATAATATACTCTCAGTTTAATTGCGATACTCGTGCATTATAGGCTATACCAGAAATATTGAAAGAATAAAGTTGTTATTGAAAGTTGATGATCAAGAATGTAGTGTGAATCCTGTTCAGGAGATATGGACGAATACTTCATGACTAGTAATCATCTTCCTAACCCTTCTTCCTCCTATTTACCCTTATTCTTCCTCATCCACCCCTTCCTCTGTTCACCTGACAGTACTAATTTGTTCTATTTGGAAGGATTTGCCCCCAAACTCCTCACTAATCTATCCTGCCTAATCAGTGTTATTTACAGTGTTGCTATTAGTACTTATTACCTTGCTCTGATTATTTAGCATCGTACTCATGTTTGCTTCTGTTAGTACCCTGCTATCCTCCCGTTTCCGTCAGTACTTATCTTACTGTGTTGATAATGATTAAATGTATTATCCTGTCCTACTGCTGACTACTTCCTGTCTATTTCTATTCCTCTGCTACTTCGTCGGTAGTAGTGTACCTTGCCCCATCAGTACTGTCCTTACTTGCTCCTTCAGTACTACCGGTATATCCTCTTCTGTACCTTCAGCTATCTTTCTCAGTATTCCTTTTCCCTTCTGTACTATTTACAGTATACTGCACCGTCATTAGTATACTTCCTCCGTGATAATAGTATTGCAAAGTCAGCAGTATTCTTTGTATCTTCCCCTCACCCTACCCTACCCTATCCTATATTCTGCCTTGTCTTGCCTTCCCCTATCCTAACTTCCCCAGACTTACCTTGTATAATCCTGTTCTGCCTTACCCTACTTTGACTTGTATAATCCTGTTCTGCCTTACCCTACTTTATCCTATCCTATCTACCCCTAGCCTTGACTTGTATAATCCTGTTCTGCCTTACCCTACTTTATCCTATCCTATCTACCCCTAGCCTTGACTTGTATAATCCTGTTCTGCCTTACCCTACTTTATCCTATCCTATCTATCCTAGCCTTGCCTTGTATAATCCTGTTCTGCCTTACCCTACTTTATCCTATCCTATCTATCCTAGCCTTGCCTTGTATAATCCTGTTCTGCCTTACCCTACTTTATCCTATCCTATCTATCCTAGCCTTGCCTTGTATAATCCTGTTCTGCCTTACCCTATCTTTATCCTATCCTATCTGCCCTTGCCTTGTATAATCCTGTTTTGCCTTACCCTACTCTACCCTATCCTATCTGCCCTTGCCTTGCCTTGTATAATCCTGTTTTGCCTTACCCTACTCTACATGATCCTATCCTGTCTTTCTAACTCAGTTCACCTCTACCCTGGTGTTGTCCTTGGTTGAATCCAGTAAGGTGAGAGTGTAGTGTATGGGTCAGGTCTGGTGGGGGTATCCGTGACAAGTTTGGTCCTATATCCGGGATGTGCCAATGTGGTGTGTGTGGTGTTTGTTTAGAGACCTTCAGTGAACAAAGACAGGGTATTATCAGACACTTGCCCTACTCAACCATATTCTAGTTTGCATTCCATTTCATTGCTCTGTCTTCCTCCTACCCAACCTTACCCTGGCCTATCCTAAACTCAATGTACGGTACTTAATTTAATATTACCTTTCCCTACCCTACCTTACCTCACCTCACCTCACCTCTCTCCACCCTACCCTACCCTACCCTACCCTGCTGTTATCCTTGGTCCTGGGCAGTAAGGCTAGACTGGAGTGTATGGCACAGGTCTGATAGGGTATCCATGACAAGTGTACTCGTATGTCCGGTACATGTGAGAGTGTGGTGTGGAGGTGTGTAGTGTTTGTTTAGTGACCCTGCACCCCAACAGACACTGGGTATATTAGCAGACATTGAACCATAATTACCATAGCATAACGCTGCCTACTTATCAATGGTACAAAGATACGAGGGTCTGTCGAGTTTTTAAGACCGTGTACGTATTGTGAAAAGCCTGTTATCATGTTTTGTGTTGACATTCATATTGCAGTGAATACTTCAGAGGAGAAAATTACAATGGAAATGCTACAAAGACACGACAGTTTCAACGTGCGTTTGTCAGTACCTGGTATATACAAATACGCTGGGGTGTGTATATGTCAATATAATGTATTAGTTAAAATAAATAACTGAACAAATAGATTGTGTGAAGATAAGATATTTGTTGTTAGAGAGGTATCGTAATTATTGTGATCGAGGCTGCCAAAACGGCCTATTGTTGAGAAATTGTTCGTCTTTATGGTGAGTCACACGAGCGTTTTTTCTGGCATATTTTTGGCAAATTAGCGTGGCAACTTCCAAATGTAAGCGATCTAAGAATCCATTCAGCTAAGATGATCTACATTCATTGTAGATTCGTATTTCAGTGAAAAATATCCCGGAAAATTTACCAGATAAATGGTACCAACCGAAAATTGCCGGAAAGAATGTGTGGTGTGACTCCGCGTTAAGGGCTTTGACTTTTTGTTGAAGGGTATTGAACCTCAGTGGAAGATCCTCCTCCTCATTGAGCCACCAAGACGTCTGCGGAACATTGCATCTTCTCACTTGTTAAAGTTTTGTGATCTACACGAAACTATAATTAGTTGTTATTGGTTAGGTTACGTTATTGAACTTTACCTAATGCCTCTTAGAGATCCTATAGTTATAGTTAGTATAGGATCTCTAATGCCTCTTAGAGATCCTATAGTTATAGTTAGTATAGGATCTCTAATGCCTCTTAGAGATCCTATAGTTATAGTTAGTATAGGATCTCTAATGCCTCTTAGAGATCCTATAGTTATAGTTAGTATAGGATCTCTAATGCCTCTTAGAGATCCTATAGTTATAGTTAGTATAGGATCTCTAATGCCTCTTAGAGATCCTATAGTTATAGTTAGTATAGGATCTCTAATGCCTCTTAGAGATCCTATAGTTATAGTTAGTATAGGATCTCTAATGCCTCTTAGAGATCCTATAGTTATAGTTAGTATAGGATCTCTAATGCCTCGCAGAGATCCTATAGTTATAGTTAGGTCGTTAATTTCGTTTCAGAAAAGATATAGGCAAATATTGGTTTGGTAACAGAGTTGTAGATGGGTGGAATGGACTACCAAGTGCTATAGTGGGATCTAAAACTGTAGGGAGCTTTAAGATAAAATTGGGTAAGCATATGGACGAGAAGGGTTGGGTGTGAAGGGGGATCAGCCGGGTTGGGCCAATCAGCGCTCTGCAGACCCCCATAATCCTGCGTTAATCTCTAACCGTTTTGGTAAGATGCTCCTCAGGGTATTAGAGTGTTGAGCCTATAATTGGGCTTTGTAATTGAATTGGGGTTGTGTGGGACAGGGATCTGCCTTGCTTAGGCCAATCGGCTTTCTGCAGACTCCCATTTTCTTATGTTCTTATGTTAGTATAGGATCTCTAATGCCTCTTAGAGATCCTATAGTTATAGTTAGTATAGGATCTCTAATGCCTCGTAGAGATCCTATAGTTATAGTTAGTATAGGATCTCTAATGCCTCTTAGAGATCCTATAGTTATAGTTAGTATAGGATCTCTAATGCCTCTTAGAGATCCTATAGTTATAGTTAGTATAGGATCTCTAATGCCTCTTAGAGATCCTATAGTTATAGTTAGTATAGGATCTCTAATGCCTCGCAGAGATCCTATAGTTATAGTTAGTATAGGATCTCTAATGCCTCTTAGAGATCCTATAGTTATAGTTAGTATAGGATCTCTAATGCCTCGTAGAGATCCTAGAGTTATAGTTGGTATAGGATCTCTAATGCCTCTTAGAGATCCTATAGTTATAGTTAGTATAGGATCTCTAATGCCTCGCAGAGATCCTATAGTTATAGTTAGTATAGGATCTCTAATGCCTCGTAGAGATCCTATAGTTATAGTTAGTATAGGATCTCTAATGCCTCGTAGAGATCCTATAGTTATAGTTAGTATAGGATCTCTAATGCCTCGTAGAGATCCTATAGTTATAGTTAGTATAGGATCTCTAATGCCTCGCAGCCATGGTGGTCCACCGCTGGTTATATATGATCTGAGTGCTTCCGTTTACGTCTACATGTTTACTCTGATGTTTAATGTGTAATAAAGTGCATCATTATGTGTAAAACAAAGTGTATATGTATCTACAATCACAGGCTTTGAAAACCTGTGTGTCTGTGTCTACCGGTGTGTTGAGTGAAGTTGGACAGATCAGGGACTCTTCCTTTAGTATTTGAAAATCATACGCTTGCGAATAATCCAATATCGAATCCAGTGTGTCCAAATGAAAGAATTGAAACAAACTTGCTAAGGCTTGTGTTCCGGTCGAGTCAAATACAGAAACATAAAGTCGTTTGAAACAGCCAGTAAACCAGTATCGCATTATGAACAATAATATATTAATTAAAGTCATGTTCAAATTCGAGTGTATTCTTCTACAGGAATATCTACCAATCATATCCGAGTGTATTGCACCCTTAATATGAGTCTATAACACCCAGATCTGAGTATGATACATTTATTTCTGGGTCTTATACGCCCATATCCGAGTCCCATGAGCCATACCCGTATAGGCGTATATGTCATGTGTGCCCCTATGCCTGTCAAATATACCCCCACCCTTAATAATACGCTGTGGAAATATGTGTGGTGGTTAGTTAGTGGTGAGTGGTGGTTGGTAGTAGGGAATGGTGGGTGGTAAATAGTACCATAGTTAGTTAATTAGTGGTGGATGGTTGTTGCTTTTTGTTGTTGCTGTTCCCCAAGCTGCCTGGCCGAACAGCCCCAAGGTCCCGAGCAAGGCCAAGGCCATATCCGAGCGCCCCCACAGAACCCTCCCTGCGGACCACAATAAAGCCTGGGTGACCGAAACCACTCCATGGAGGGGAGCTGAGGAGGGTGCGGAAACGCCCGGGAAACCAAAGCCCCACCCAGGGCCCTGTGCCCCTCAGCAATTATGAAGAGAAAGTTGAGGGGCAAAGGAAAAATGTGATGCTTTGGCTTCCAATCTTGGTAGATTGGGAGGTCAATCCACGGAAGAGACGCCGTCACTTGAGATCTAGAAAATATATAAGTAAAAGGAAAAGTCAGAGTAAGTTATGGGTATGGCAGAGATCGCTCAGTTCTCACTCTGATAGACCAGCCCATCACTACATGACTAGAACCCAATCCTCTCAGCAACAGCTAGGAAAGGCCCTAGAAAGCCGCCTTTGGCGGGGGGATAGCTCCCCTATTTCTACCCCTTTCGGGGTTGGGCACCTGCCCTTGGTGGATGGTTGGTGGTAGTGTTAGGTGGTTAGGAATGGTGGTATGTGTAGGCTCTGGTAGATGGTAGTTGTTTAGGGGGTGGTGGGTGGTAAATGGTTGTTTTTTAGGGGTAGTTGTTGGTTGGAGTAGTGGTAGGTGGTGGAGTGTGGTTTTTAGATGGTTTGGTATGGTTGGTGGTGTGGATGGTAGAGGCAGTAGTGGGTGGTAGGGAATGGTTGGTAGGTGATTGGGTGTGGTATGGATGGTTGTAGGGAGTGGTATATGGTAGTGTTTGTTTCTTAGGGGTGGTGGATGGTTGAGGGCAGTGGTAGGGTGTGGTCATTAAATGGTAGGGTGTGGTATGGTCGGTGTTAGGGACAATAGTGTGTGGTAGGGTAGTGGGTGGTAGGTAATGGGTGGTGGTGGCAGGAACTCGCGGTAGGAGAGAGTGAAGGCCGAGTCACACGAGGGCTTTTACCAGCATCTTTATTCGGGAACTCTAGCCTGGAATATTCTGAATCCATGTTTTTTTTTAGGACCCCAGCCAAATTTTGCTACGCCACCTTCAGTCTAGTTGCCGATACTACTGCAAAAAAAAAAAAAAATGCAATGTTTGAAGTTAGGGATGGAAAGTATCCGGATAGTCTAGTGTTGTGAAGAGAGGGAGAGCTGAGAGAGAGACAGTCACTGAACGCGCCCTTCAACACCCACACTTTTGATACTACTGTGGGCCTGTGGGGGTAGAGCATCCCTAGGACCTGTGGTAGTGGTGGTATTGTTGTGGTCTTGAGTGGAATGGGGCGATATAGGAAGTTGGTGAAGTGGAAATAGGGAGAAAGAGGGATTGTTTCATGCATACTCCACCAGACACTTGACAGGGAGGTTTCTTGCATACACCACCTGACATTTGAAACCCAGGAAAAATATTTATTTAATTTGCGTCGTGTTGTATACCCGAGCATTGGAGCCAAAACTATAGGGATTAGTTTAAACCTTTATTAAATGTATCCAGTGGATGATGGTGCCACAGTGAACACAACTCTGTACGGAAGCCAGCGATCTGGTCGTGAGAACAAAGATGGGCCACCACTGGGCGTCAGACGGCCGGATCCTGAGGTACTCCACTGCCAGTACATGACCTTGGTGGAAACGCCGGGATGAAGTAGTGATATTTGTCAACTCCAGACCACCTGAACTATATTGAATGCTTCGTATGTTTCCCTAGCATTTCTTGGATAACCCGTTCGTCAAAATTATAGCAAAATTATAATTTGGGGTGAAATTTAGCCATCTGTTTTCAGATCAAGAGAGATAATTTATGACTAATAAAATGTAACCTATACCGGTAGTCTATGAGTTAAACCAAAACTAATGTGAAAACTGAGCATTAGTCTATACTAGTGGAACGTAATCCACAACGAAGAATATCAATGTTGCTGTTACAGTACAATATTATTGAAGTATTTCACGTTTACCAACACACAGCACGCAGCGATACCTTAGACAAGCCATGTGGTAGCCAACAAACACCCACGCCATTACGTAACCCGGGATTATGTACAGGCGCATCACCAGGCCTGAACTTGCCTCCATGATTCCAACCTTTGTTATCATTATATAGTGTATCTAATCTATCTATATGCTCAGGCACAATCCCATTGTTCCTATTTTTATTTTCTATTTTATTCTATTTTATTTATTGTTTTTCCTTTTTCATTATATAGTAAGAAGTATCAATTCTAAACACATACGCACTTAGGTTTTATTATATTCAATGTTTGTTCAGTATTAATAAGGGTGTTACGTGAAGAGGGAAGTTATGTAATGATATTGTGAAGATGTACCAATTCTAAACACATACCGGTACGTACTTAGGTTTAATTATATTCAATGTGCGTTCAGTATGAATAAGGTGTTATTGTTTTGTTAGGTGAAGGGGGAAGTTATGTACCAGTAGTTGATATATTGAAGATTTGCCTTACTATTGAATGTGGACTGTTCGTGTTAGCTATTTATAAAGCTTCCTGTACCACCCCAGCCGAGTATATGACAGTCCTGCCCCCCCTGGTGTTGTGGTGGGGAAAGGGGTTAGCCAGTGTAGGGGACGTTTGGTTTTTAAGACCCCCCCCCCCCCCCCCCCTCTTTCCCTTGAATTGTAGCCCCATTAAAATACGAATATTAAGACGTTTTCCCCATTACTTTGGCTATTTTAGGAAATTTTGCCCCATTTCTTTGTCAATTTTATGATGTTTCGTGCCATTTACGTGACGATATTTTCCTGGCGAGCCCGAGATCGATTATATATATATACAGTAGATCTTGGGCGAGCCATTAATTTGGGAGGAGTCGGCCAACAGGAGTCGGAAAACAAAATGTACAAAATCATCTCGAAGGGGGATCTTGGAGAAGTTTGTTTAACCCTTAATTGGCGGCGCGCAACTTATGTCGTGTGAAATAAATTTGGACTAACTGGCGGTTCACAACTTATGTTGTGTGCCATTTTCAGCACGTAATGTTGCTGAGAGAGAGAGCTGAGCGGGTGTGAGGAGCCTAGCAACCCTATGACCACTCACGACCACCGCGGTGGACCAACTGAGGTGCCTCCCACCCTTCCCTCCCCTCTCTCACTCGCTACACAGGGAATTATGTAGGGAAATTACCTAATTACAGGGTTTTGCACTCGTGTTGCCACGATCGATGCAAGAGAACCAGCGGTCGTACAACGATGGATCGGGGGTCATTGGAAAGCTCTGTTTAGGCCCTTTCAGGGATAGATACTTGTTTACGCTCTGGGTCTTATTTGGGCATGAAAATTATCACGTAAACAACCCTATTTAGGGTAAAAACACCCCGCTGGGCGCTACGGTCCGCAGACCGCCTAGCCTGCTAATAAGGTGTTAAGCTTAATGGAGGTTTAGTGATGAACAAAAATCCTCCCCTTAACAATTTTGGCTCATAATGGCCTTATCGTAGTGTTGAACGACTGGTATAGTTAAGTATTATATACAATTATTGGAGAGAAACGAGGAAGTGGGTACTCCTGAGTGTTATTGTGATGATCACATACTTAAGGTGCTGAGCTCATATGATTATATAATTGAAACTGTGATGTTTACTTAAGTGGTTGAGATTTAGAAAGATGGAATGTTTGTTGTTTACTGAAGGTGTTGCAGATTAAGATAATTTAAAAAAAGTGAATAACAAAAGGATTGGAAACGATTTTTTGTATTAAAAGTTACAAGGGAAGTGATTGTTAAGGAGTGAACTAAAATGCATTTTTAGACGATTAATTGTTTATTGATATGATTGGAATAGATCGGCATTGTGTTTATTATTTATTTTTGTATATATAGTTTTAGTTATCTTTGATTTAACATTAGAGATAACTAGGATCACTACCTTTATGAATCCCATTAGGAAACACTGGGTAGGGTAAGGTAAGGAAGGGATTGGTACTTTAATACACGAGGAAACTGTTGATTAAGGAAGTGAATAATGCTGACTTGATAACCTTGAGAGAGAGAGAGTGTGTGAGTGTGAGGGAGATAGAATGTTTGAAAGATATATGGGTAGATTGTGTGTGTGGGAGAGAGAGGAGAGAATTAAAAACAAGCGACTGGCCTTGAGAGAGAGATAAGAGAAGAAGAGAGGAGAGGAAACAAAACAAACGACTGACCTTGAGAGAGAGATAAGAGAAGAAGAGAGGAGAGAATAAAAACAAGCGACTGGCCTTGAGAGAGAGATAAGAGAAGAAGAGAGGAGAGGAAACAAAACAAACGACTGACCTTGCCAATCGGGGTACGTGCAGTTAAACATTTATTTTATTAATGTTGGCAAGTAAAATGTCCTCCGAAGAATGTGTGACCGATTTGAGGACCTTGTGACCGTTAAGGGGAGACAGACCGTTGTTCTGGACCCCCTTCTCCCTAATGTTTAGCCCCACTAGTTTTGACATTTTAAGACGTTGGTTCCATTAGTTTGGGGATTTTATGACCTTTCACCCCATTTCTTTGTCAATATCAGGACCCCTACGTGCCATTTAGGTGTCATTTATTTTCCTGGCGAGCAATGCGAGCTGTAATTTTAGGAGGAATCGGCCTTTGGCCGGGAAAAATGTTCTACCGAAAAATGTACAGATCTACCTTGAAGCGGGATCTAGGGGGTGTTTTTGTAAACTTGATGGAGGTCTAGGGAGGGAAACTAAAAATATATATGAATACAATCATTAATAGACCAAACAAACTGCCCCTGTCCCCTTAAGTAAATTTATGGGACACACAGAGTTTTGTTCTCGGGGAGTATGGTGTGCGGAGAGTATGGGAGAATGATAAGATATATATTCAATCTTTGCATCAAGTCAATGGCAAACCAGTTGGGATTGAACCACGAATCAGGTGATTATTAGGCGAACGTGCTAACCATCACACCATACTGTCTTAGGGTCTATATTTTATATTATTAGGCGAACGTGCTAACCATCACACCATACTGTCTTAGGGTCTATATTTTATATTATTAGGCGAACGTGCTAACAATCACACCATACTGTCTTAGGGTCTATTTATATTATTAGGCGAAACGTGCTAACCATCACACCATACTGTCTTAGGGTCTATATTTCTATATTATTAGGCGAACGTGCTAACCATCACACCATCCTGTCTTAGGGTCTATATTTTATATTATTAGGCGAACGTGCTAACCATCACACCATACTGTCTTAGGGTCTATATTTATTATTTTTGCTTTGCTTTATTATTATTTTTTGTTGTTAAAGTTTGCTCTCAAGACCTCCATGAAGAAAATAATATGGCCCTCCTAAATTGCAGACTCGCTATCGCTTACCAGAAAAAATCGACCCTAAATGGCACGAAAGGTCTTAACATTAACACATGCATGGTGCGAAAGGTTATAAAATCGGCAAACTAATGAGGCGATCGTCTTAAAAAATCCAAAATAATGGAAGGGGGTCCAGAAAAATAATAACCGCCCTAAATATTAAAGCTGATGTGCATTGATTATTGATTGATGAGTGATAGGGAAAGTATGTGTGAGATATATATATATATATATCTATATATAGATATATATATATATATATATTAGTGAAGTGACTATGTGGTTGTAATAAAGCGCCTGTGTGTGTGCGCAGAGTCTCTCACTGACCAAACTGGTTGAGAGGACTCTAACACGGAAGTAGTTGAGATAGAGTGAGTGAGTTAGGGGGAAGTAGTGAGGTGTGTGTGTTTGTTTATGTGTGAATAAGGCCATGACATTCATAACCTGGTATGATATAGGCCAGTAGATAAAGAGACAGAGAGCTTATGATGCCAGATAAAGGTTGTGATGTTACGGGGTAGGACGTAACACTGATAACACCAGTGACCAGGATAGTACAGGTAGTAATGGGCAGGTAATAGTATATAGTCTGTTTAAATTGTTATTTCCTCATCATGATTACTCTGCTATTACCAAAATGTTGTTGGGGAATATGTTGCCAATATGAAAACCTTTCAATTATATGACGCAGATGCATAGCAGTATCGTATTATTCTCTTGAGAATGGAGAAATCAGATGGTAAAGGATTTAGTTTGCCATCCGCTGGAAAACATGGACTGTAATCACATACACACACTGCTGATACATGAATGACTGGTTTAACTCTTTAAAAATATAATACATTATGCCTATGCTATAATAAATTATGTTAACCCTTTCACTATTCGAGTACGCATGTTATCTTATTATTTATTAAAAGGGTCATAGAGAGTGTGACAGGTAATAACATATTGATAGTGAAGTAGTATTGATTGTGGGGTACTCTTACTGGTGGACATATATATTGTTCGTGCTGTGATAGTGATCAGTGATCGACTGGCTATAATTTGACGATTGAGGTATGCTAGTGATATGTCTGGCTTGGATATACGATCCTGACTGTTTAATTAAATGAACACCAGTATAATGTTCATTCATATAGGCTATATACTTTTCGTACGATGGTGATGATGATAATTATGAGCGCTCTTACAATAATACTGCAATGATCACAATATGGTACACTTATGATCATCTTGCTAGAATAATACACCTATCTTACTATGATAATCCTAGTTTCCGTAGGGAAGTGATTTTACTCTAACTATGCAGTGATATTATTGTTCCTTATATAATATAGGAATGATTTGACATTATTATTTTTGTTTTTTCCTTTCCAACAACCAAACACCTCCCAATGAAATTAATGAAAGCAAGCGTGTGATCCACCGGAACTCGAACCTGGGTTACCACATACAGATTTTAAACACTAACCATCACACCATCAACACAATGATAATATAATACAGTAACTATAGTACAACTAATGCATTACCCACAGATGACTCACAAGTGTAGGTGATGAGAGTAAACACGCGAGACATACATACAGACAGACACTAGCTAAGGTCATTGCCCCCTCCCAGAGTCCACAACAACACCCAGTACAGTACAATAACAGTAGTCAGGTACTAAAGGTATGACATACACACACACACACTCGCTCAGGTCATTGCCCCCTACAGAGTCCACAACAACACCCAGTACAGTCAGGTACTAAAGGTATGACACACACACACACACACACGCACACACAGCCCGTAGCCTAGTAGGTAGAGCTCTCGTCTCACACACGAGGGGTCGGGGGTTCAATCCCCGGCCGGGCGGAGACAAATTGGGCTTGTCTCTTTTTATGTGTTAGCCTCAGTTCACCTAGCTGTAAATAGGTACCTGGAATAAGTGGACGACGTTGTGACGTCCCCATCTGGGGTTGGCAAAAATGGTACAAGGCGAGATGGGTATCATATGGTTCACCTAAGCTGATGGCTACCTACGCCTTCGGGCGAGACGGTACCGTCTATAGTGAGAATGGTACCATACAGATCCACCCTAAGCCTTCGTTTCCGATGTCGCCAATTGGCTAAAATACAGACTACACACACATCCACAGCCATTCCAACGAATACATATAACACCCTACACATATAGGAGGGGCGGGGAAGAATAACAGAGCATGCTCAACTCCCGGCCAATACAACTAGAGTAAGTAAAACACACCACTAGACGTAAGTACACGCACACGCACACGTAGCTAAGGTACATTGCCCCCCTCCTGAGTCCACAACAGAAAAACACCCAGCTACAGTACAATAACAAGTACAGGTAGTTACTAAAAGGTATGACATACACCCACAAACCACCACACCCACACAAACACACACAACCACACACCACACACACACACCACACACCCACACACAAACATTAAAAACTACTCGAACAAACCCTTTATATTCAAGCTATGGAAGATGGATATAAAAAACAAACATTGATATATGAAGGATACTAGAGTTAAAATACAAATATATAGTAAATGTGTGACGCGATTACTATTAATGATGGCTTTGGGAGGCTAATGTGACAACAGCCCCTGGATCTGAGCTACCTTCACGCAGGGACATACCATTGGAAAATTTGATGCTTGAAGTAACAGTTGGCCACAGGATTTTGTATGGTATGTGTGAGAAGTGACACTATAGTGTGATATGACCTTGGAAGAACAATTTACTATTAAAACAGACTTGGTCCCATGAATAGAAGAATCACGCGTTTATAAACCCGTTAAAGCCTTTGGGGCGGTCTAAAATTTAAACTTGTAAATCAACCCATGTTATATTGTCGCATTCCATTATATAAACTCTTGGAGTGTTTTCTAATGTACAATTTCATGTGGCCAACTGTACAGCCGCCAACAGACAGCTATTTACAGTTACTTGTAATTGATGCTATGGTTATATATATAACTGGATATGTATAATATTAAAGATCTTATAACATGATTTAATCTATTAAGCCTTTGAGTGAATTATGCAGCGTTTTGGACAGGATTTGTTCTGGCCATCTTTTGACGCATTTTTATAAAGCTTAGGAAGGATCTGTGGACGATTTAAGAAGGGTAAAGACTTATCGCGATAAAACCTTATGACTTGCATATGCCCCTTATTAATCTGAAGAACATCGTCAAATAATAGAAGAATACAGACTATATATGCGTAAGCTTATCAGACTGCTGAAAGGGTTAAACTAGCGACTGAGTTATTAGGCCGTTTATATTTTGTTGAAACCTTTGAGGAAAAAACCTGTAGTGGAGTGATGAAAACCAGATGCACACCAATCACTTCTCAGTAATTCTGGTCCTCGGTCATCTGTTCAGTTTATCGTGTTATAGGGAAATTCTGTCATCCTATGGATAGTGCGTCATCTAATCAGTTTAAATATTGTATAGGAATTATGTCAAACCTTATGATAGTGTGTCTCATCAGGTCAGTTGAAGTATAGTGTATGAGGAACTTATGTCACCTTCATTGCTAGATGTAGTTATCAGTTCAGTTTATTCTTGTTCGAGATATACAGGAATCTATGTCACCCTGAATGATAGGTTGTGTCATACGTCGTTCAGTTGGTATATGGTAGAGGGGAATTATGGTCACATATGATAGGGTGGTCATCTTATTGTCAGTTTATCGCTTGTATCAGGCATTATGTCACCTTCTGATAGTTGCGTCATCTGTTCAGTTTATCTTGTATAGGAATTATGGCACATATGTTCAGTTGATTCTATGCATATCTTGTATAGGAAATTATAGTCCACCTATGCAGTAGGCCGGCATACTGTGTTCAGTTTATCATTGGTAGAGGAATTAATGTCCACCGTGATAGTGTGTCATACTGTTTTCAGGTTAGTACTCTTGTATAAGGGAATTAGGTCAAACCTATGATAGTCTGCGTAATCATCTTATCAGTGTATCTTGTATAGGGAATTATGTAACCTATGATAGTGCATCATCTGTTTCAGTTTATCGTGTAGACTGCAAATATGGCACCTATGTTAAGTGTATTATCTGTTCAGTTTATTGATATAGGAATTATGTCACCTATGAGAGCTGTGTCATCTGTTATCAGTGTTTATCTCTGCTATAGGAATGATATGGTCACCTAGTGATGTGCGTCATATGTTCAGGTTATCTTGTATAGGAATTATATCACCTATGATAG